>QPKB01000001.1:65169723-65766354 GCA_003546025.1 Camphora micrantha
AATTCAGTTTATCTATAAATTCAAATATTGTTGGAACTGGTTTTCTATGTGTATATGACAACTTATATTTGCTTGATACAATTTGTTTCTTATAATGAATCCTTGCATGTGGAATCACGAGGTACTAAACGCAAACGTAGTAAAGAAAACTGGCTTACATTATGGCACAAACGCTTAGGTCACATCTCTAAGTCTAGAGTTGAGCGACTTGTGTCTATTGGCATTTAGATTCCCTTGACTTACAGATTTTGATGTTTGTATGCTTGCATTCAAGGAAAACAAGACCAAAATGAAGAAATTTAGGTGCCAATAGAACTATAGACGTCTTAGAATTGATACACACAGATATCTGTGGACCATTCCCTACGGCTTCATGGAATGGCCATAGTATTTCATATCATTCATTAGAGATTACTCTCGCTATGGATACCTATTTCTCATTCATGAGAAATCACAGTCTTTGGACGTGTTCAAAAAACATTTAAAGCTGAAGTTGAGAACCAACTCAAACAAGAAATAAGAGTGTCAGGTCTGACTGTGGTGGTGAAATACTACGCAGATATGGACGGTTTAGGTTGAACAACGTCCAGGACCGTTTGCTAAAATTCCTAGAGGAATGTGGAATCGTCCCACAGTACACCATGCCAGGGGTCACCAGCATGATGGTGTATCTGAAAGGCAAAACCGGACTTCTTAAGATTCTGGTGATGAGTATGATAGTTGATGGACCCAAGTGTAAGGGTGCGATTGTAGTAATAAAACTGTAAGATCAGTCCGATCCACAGGGAGCAATGATAAACTAAGATTCCTTCTCAACTTGTACTTGCCCTAAATAAAAATCTAATTTTAGCCTAAAATCTAGAAAAAGTACATTCATCATTCCTATTTTTTAAATTAAAATTAAATTAATTTACATCCAATTAAAAGAGAGAACTTTCCTAAATCTAAAAATCCTAAAACTAAAAACTAAAATTGCACAAAGAACACACAAGTTAGAACATCAATAATAAAAGTATCAAAAATAAAACTAAGAAACTAAACTAGAAACAAAATAAACCTAAGTTAGAAAGCTAGTAATGCAATGCATGCCATGAGTGCTGAAATTTCTAAGTCTGGAAAACTAGTATGCAGGGCTATTTTTATGCATGGTTTTTCCTAATCTAATGCAATCTAAAACTGAGTTTAATGGCTGGAATTTAAACTATAATGATGCATGAATCTAATGCACTTTCCAGCAATTAACAAATCTAAACAAAATTGTGTGGCATAGAATTAATGTAAAAGGTGCAGGAATTAAAAGTGAGGTACTGAAAATAAAGGTAGTGTGCATAAATCAAAGATGGTAAACAAAACTAAAATATAAAAGTGGTAAGTTGCTTCTGTTAATTATTCCCAATTGAGGGTCTAAGAAAATTAGAGGTGCAAACCTAGGGTCCTATTCTTCAACTTGGGTTGTCAATCCAAGTTGAGAATGATAAATCCTCACTTTTTAATAAATAAATTTCAGACTTGGATTTTTAAACTTTTCTTAATCAACACTCTTCAACTTCACATTGTATTGCCTCCAAAAATATCATGTATCTGTAGAAAACAAGATATATTGTGAGGATGCTAAGGTGAGTTGTTAGTAATTATTCCAAGCCAATTAAAAATATTTAACCAAAAGTAAGAACTAACCCTATTGCAAAACTAATATCAAGATTCACTAGAAATTAATACAAGAATTAAAAAGAAACAATTTTATTAATACTAGTATGCAATCGAGTACATAAGATTGAGAATTAAAAAACAAAAATACATACTAGGATGTTGAGAATCCCTCTTTCTAGTTGAAACCACAAGGTTGGTGGTGTGGCCTTTGGAAAGAACCCCCTTGGTGAATTAAAATGGAAGGACAAGAAAGGGAGAGATGGTATGAAATTCTCTAGAGTGAGAGGTGAGCAATTCTCAAGCATGAGAGGAGATGGATGCTTATGCTTTCAATTTATAGATTTTGGCTCTCTTTCTTTCCTTCTTTGCTCCAAGTTTGTAGCATGCAATCTTCTTTGTATGACAAGTCCCTTCCTTGGCCAACAAGTCTTCAAAGAAATAACAAGGTGAGTGAGAGATTTTTTTTGTGCTTTCCATGTGCAAAATTGCAATCCGAGAGTAGAAATTATAGCACCAACTTCCAGAAGCCATATCTTCCTCGTTTTAGCTCCGATTGACACAATCTTGGGTTCTAAAGCTATCTACTCAAAAAGAGCTTTCCAATGGTATATGGATTGCACCAATCCGACGGCTGGATTAAGAGTTATGACCATTTTAATCTTGCTGCCTTTGAAAAATCCGAAAATAAATATGCACATATGGAATGTTAATTGTGCAATGGGGTGTGTGGGACCCATATGGGCATCCAGAGAGATCTTGGGATCTTTCTTTCCTTGTTTCTTGACTCTCCTTCCATCTTTGATTTGCTTCCAAACTTATTTGATTGGGTAGTCAACTCTTTTAGCTTACTTTCCTTTCTTGAATATCTTTCTTGATTTTTGAGTTTTCAAACTTTGTAAGAATTAGATCTTACCAAATCTGAAGTTTCCTTTCTTGATCTTGAAATCACAAATTTAGCTTTTCATTGTTGACTCTTCAAACTCTTCAAAAATACCAACACATGTGGGTCCACTATGAAAGATGTCCTACCCTTAATTTCTCTCACATTTCACCAACGTGGGTCCCATTCTTGATTTCTCCTACACAAATTAAAACAAATGGAATCAAGAATAATTCTATGTGAGGAATTTAAATGGATGATGTATGGGACCCTACTTGATGCACCCATAATAATCGATTTTCCAAAAATAAATCTCCAAAAATGGCAGGTTTCATGAATTTATGCAAAAGTTGTGATTTTTGAGCAAATTATGCATGAATGCACTACAATGGACTCTAAATGCATAAAAACATGATTTGACATTAGATAAAGCTATTTAATATCAATAAGCCATTAAAATGGTCCAAAATGTATATGAAAATGTGCGCTTTTCAGGACTCATCAATTAGTCATTCCACTCTACCAGAGTCACTCTGGGGAGAAGCACTCAAAACAACAGCTTATATTCTGAATAGAGTGCCAACTAAAGCAGCTGCAAAAACACCTTAAGAGCTTTGGACAGGCAGAAAGCCTAGTCTAAAACATTTTCACATTTGGGGATGTCCAGCTAAGGCAAGGCCTTACAGGCCACATGAAAAGAAATTGGATTCCAAAACTGTGAGCAGCTATTTCATTGGCTACTCTGAACGATCAAGGGGCTATAAGTTTTATGATCCCACACTTAGATCAATTTTTGAGATGGGAACTGCAACTTTTTTTGAGGATGTTGAGTTTGGGGGGAGAAATAAGGTTAGAGACATTGTCTTTGAGGAAGAATCGGTTACGATTCTGCCTATTGCTTTTGACAATGTGCAGGTTTCTGTACCTGTCATTGATCAAGAAGCGAATCTGGATCCTCAACAAGACAATGCTGATCAACCCCCTGCTTAAGATGAGGAACAAACTCAACAACCTCAAGAACCAGTGCCATTAAGGCGATCCACTAGAGAGAGGAGACATGCTATTCCGGACGATTTTTTCGTATTTCTCCAAGAACATGAGGAAGAAATTGGAATGGTGGAAAATGATCCAATCAACTTCCATCAAGCCATGCAAGACTCTAACACTCAAAAGTGGATTGATGCCATGAATGAGGAGTATAAGTCTATGCAAGACAATAAGGTTTGGGAACTTGTTCCATTACCAGAAGGTGCGAAGCCCATTGGTTGCAAATGGATTTTTAAAACCAAAAGGGATTCAAATGGTAATGTGGAGAGGTATAAGGCTCGTCTTGTAGCTAAAGGCTTTACCCAAAAGGAAGGGATTGACTTTAAAGAGACTTTATCTCCGGTTTCATCGAAAGACTCTTTTCGGACAATCATGGCGCTAGTTGCACATTTTGATCTTGAGCTTCGTCAAATGGATGTCAAAACAGCTTTTCTAAATGGTGACATTGACAAAACAATTTATATGGTGCAGCCAGAAAGCTTTGAGTCGGGAGACCCAAAGAATATGGTCTGTAAATTGACAAAGTCCATCTATGGACTCAAGCAAGCTTATCGTCAGTGGTATCACAAGTTTCATCAAGTGATTATCTCGTTTGGTTTTGAGACAAACGCTGTTGATAATTGAGTGTATCACAAATTCAGTGGGAGTAAGCACATATTCCTAGGTCTGTATGTCGATGACATATTGCTTGCCACAAATGATATAGGCATGTTGCATGAAACCAAGCGATTTCTATCAAAGAATTTTGAGATGAAAGATCTTGGTGACGCCTCTTTTGTATTAGGAATCCTGATACAACGAGATCGCTCTCGGGGTATTCTTGGATTATCACAAAGAAGCTATATTGATAAAGTGCTCAAAAGGTTTGGCATGCAGGACTGCAAACCAGGTGACACCCCTGTCTCTAAGGGAGACAAGTTCAGTCTCAATCAATGCCCTAAAACTAACCTTGAAGTTAAGGAAATGCAGAAGATTCCTTATGCATCCTCTGTAGGGAGTCTAATGTATGCTATGGTGTGTACGCGTCCGGATATTGCATACATTGTTGGTATGTTACGCAGATATTTAAGCAATCCAGGGATGGATCATTGGAAAGCAGCCAAGCGGGTTATGAGGTATTTACAGAGAACAAAAGATCATATGCTCACCTATAGGAAATCGGATCAGTTGGAGATCATAGGGTATTCCGACTCTGATTTTGCTGGATGCCAAGACAGTATGAAATCCACATCAGGATACATCTACCTGTTAGCTGGTGGAGCAATATCTTGGAGGAGTGCCAAACAGACACTCGTGACTGATTCCACCATGGCAGCAGAGTTTGTAGCATGCTATGAGGCATCCAACCATGGAATATGGCTGCGGAATTTTGTCACTGGGCTGCGAGTTCTGGAGGGTATTGAAAGACCACTCACACTATATTGTGACAATAAGTCAGCAGTGCTATATTCCAACAACAACAGGAGCTCAATTCGGTCAAAACATATTGCCATTAAGTTTCTAGTTGTGAAAGAGAGAATACAGGATGAACAATTATTCATAAAGCACATTGGGACAAACTCCATGATAGCGGATCCGCTTACAAAGGGATTACCACCCAAGGTCTTTCATGAGCACACTGCTCATATGAGTGTTATTTTGTGTGAGGATATCATATTCTAGTGGGAGTTTGTATGATTTTATATTTTATTGCTTTATGTTTGTTTTTGGATCACACTTATGCATTTATGTATTTGAATATTTTTCTGATCATAAATACAGTATTCAGTTCATTTCATTCTGTTACATTGTGTTAAATATTGATCTCACTAAGGAATACAGTAGGACCAGTTGGAAATAGACATGTATAGATCACATTGCATGTACTTTCCATGCTACGCATCCATGATTGATCTATGTCATTCGGTTATATTGGTGTTTGTGACTATTGATGGGTTTAGTCATGTTAAATGTGACGAAGACCGCTTTAATCCTATACCGGCATAATCAATGGACAAGATTGTTCGGATATATCCTAAATTATGATAGCAAACTTTTGGAGCTCATACAGTGATACACATTTGTTAAGCTACATATATGGCCCAGTGGGAGATTGTTGGAAAAATTCTATCATGTGGGGCCACACATGTAACTATTAAATGTGTCATACTATCTTTTGTTAAGCATACATTAAAGTGATCTAATTAAGACTTAAAGTTGTAAGGCTTAAGGGTATACTTGTCATGGAATTTATGTGTAGATACCAGAATGTTATTTCTAATTTGATGAGGGGCCAAATTAGAAATAACAAACTTACGATATCTTATATATTAGGGTTATGGTCCCCAATTCATATGGTATTCCTATTCTCTCTGACATTCCATCATCAGAATAATCAAGAGGGTTTTCTCTGGGTAGCCATATTGGATTGGAAGATCAACAACCTGAGAACAACTTCATTCAATGAATCCAGGTATGTTTCCGCTTTACTTTTTTCAATAATTTGACATGGAGGATCTTGGTTTATTAGGGTTTCCTAGATCAAAGATCTTGGTGTATTGTTTATAACAATTGTCCCTTAATAAATTTGAATTTCCTATTTGAATATTGAAAAAGATAAATGTAGCTCCTTGAAATGTCACTTTTGGATTGGAAAGAAGGTAGAATTTCCAAAATCTCAATTTTCGAAATGCTACTATTTATTGAGCATTTGTCAAACCAAGTTTGCGCGTCATGCAGGACTTGACCCCTCCTCCCTATTCAACTCTTGAAAGTTGTTTTGCCAACTAGAGCCAGAGATCTCCACCTGCTCTAACATTGAGGCTTCTCCAAAAAAGAAAAAAAAAATGAGGATTATAAGTAAAATGATGATGGTACCTAAAATTTTTAGGTGATTATGAGATAGGAATTCATCAAATACAATCCAACTTATTACTAAGATCTATCTTAATCCAAACCATCCAAATCACATAAAACAGGCTGTCATGGACTCATTGAAAATTTATAAACCCACAAAACCCAATTGACAAATGCAACAAACACATGTCCTTGGTTTGCTGGCAACATATCTAGGCATTTTGGATGAGTCGGATTTCTCTGAGGTGTTAAACTTGAAGTCATCTTTACTACCTCCTACTTGGCAGCACCTTGAATTTAAGTTAATCCATACTATAGAACCCTCAAATGTTGGACTTTCTGCTCATCAATTGTCCAAACTTATCCAATGATCAAGATTGATGCAGTAGATGTATTCCACCATGTCCAGAACTTGACCATTATTATACAAATAGATCAAGCTAGACTCAGACTTTCTGGGCTCAACCATCTACTGCCATTGCAGGCTCAATCATGTAGATATCCGATGAACTCAGAAATATTAATGCAAATACGCATGATAGACTAAAACATCTAAATCTAATGCAAATACGAATCACACCATCATCACTGCAGCCTCAAACATACATGCCTAAAAAATACACCTTTAAAATGTAAATCACACAAATGTTAATACAAATCATGCTATTGTAGGCTTAAACATCTAATGCCAATACAAATCACGCCATCACCATTGTAGTTTCCAAATAAACATGCCTAAAAAATACACCTTTTAAGATACAAATCACACAAATATTAATGAATCAACCCATTGAAGTCTCAAACTTCTAATACCAATATCACACAAGTATTAATATGAGTCACCCCTTTGCAGTCTCAAACATAAAATGCCAATATCACACAAATATTAATATGAGTCACCCCATTGCAGTCTCACACATCTAATGCTAATATTACACAGATAATAATATGAATCACCTCATTGCAGTCTCAAACATCTAATGCCAATAAAAATCACACCATCACCATTATAGCATCAATCACCAACACACTTTGAGCCCAAATTGAGTAATAGATAATGTACTTCCAATCCCTGCATAAACAGAAAAAAGGCACTATATGAGAAAAAAAATTAACCATAAAATTCCATTTGCAATATCAAACAGTACATTCTAACCATAAGATTTTAGAACCTCTAATAAGTAATTCCTCGCATCCATAAAAAGCACACACCACACACACAATCTTGCATATAAGAAATAAAGCCTACTTTCGAGTTTTATGGTTAATTTTAGGATTTAATCGGAAAAAACAAATTAGGTGACCACCACACTGAAAAAGGTAATTTTAAGTGCCCTTGGACTAAATCGGTTTTTTGCCCGAAAACGTATTTCCTTTTAACATTCTCTACTAGTGTCCCAATCGACCTTCATTTGTAATGTTAATAGTCGATTGAGACCCCGTGGCCCATCATAACCTTCACAAAATTCCCATTTAATTTGTTTGTAGGGTCTCAATCGACATTTATTTGTAATGTTAAGGGTCTCTATCGACCATGCGGTGTACGCTTATACATTCACAAAACTCATCCCTTATTTCCTTTTCTTGAAAAAAAAACGACCATGCTCGACTTGCTTCCCCTTCGTAGGATATTTCCACCTCTCAAAGAACATTAAAGCCAAATGCCTTTGTTTGGTGGAGAACACTAAAGTGCATATGCTATTGTTTGGGGCAAACTATTAGAAATGTGGAATTCGTACTTTGTCTTAAAACTTGATTTTTTATTTTTCAAAAACCATTTTCATAATTCCTAGTTTCATGTCACCATGGCTCATGGAAGACCACTAGGAACCACTGTAAATACGCATGACAGTTGATGTACGTGGAGTCGCAGTCAACACTAAGGGAAGAAGAAGGAAACAAACAAGAGAGAAAATCGGGCTTCTAAGTGCTAAAATGTATGAACGGGTCGAACGCAGGGTCACTAGGAACCCCTAATATTAAAATTAAAAAAAAAAAAGGTCAATAGGGACCCTAGTAGAGAATGTTAAAAAAAAAATTACGTTTTCGGGCAAAATGACTGATTTAGTACTGGGGCACTTAAAATTACCATTTTGGTATGGTGGTCACCTAATCTGTTTTTTCCGATAAAATCCTCTAAAAATAAATAAGTAAATAAAGAAAAAAAATGCAAATGCCCACAAGATCTTTAAAATAACCTAAGACTCTGCCCATGCTTAGTTTACCCAAAGCAACATACAAAAAATCTAAGATTAACAATAAAATAGAGGTCAATACCATTCACACAAAATTCCACCACTTTCTTCTAATTTCCTAATCATTTAGAATTATAGGCCATTTTAATCTACTCATTGAGACCGTTCCAATGGTAAATAGAACTCTGGAATATAACGGACGGATCAAAATCCATAAATTTAAGGGTTGCCACACTTGGCCTCATCTATAAGAGGCCCGGTATTGGATAATCATTTTCCTAACATAATCCATGTCCCAAAGGCCAAGATTCAATGTTTATATCTTCTATTGAACATAGGGAATTGCTTTAATTTAAAATCATACATCACATATCTTGTGATTTCCTAACTTGTGGATTATCATAAACTCAACGTCCAACTTATGCTACATTGTGAAACCCAACTCTAACCTAACTCAATTCCACTCTAAGCTGGACCCACTTTTCATTATTCATGGATGGCCTATGATAGACCCAGGGTCCAACTCATCGTACATTGTGAACCCAACTCTTACCAGACTAATTCCCATTCTAAAATGGGCCTACTTTTGACATCTAGCTTTAGAGTGAATCATTCATATTTCTCCAGTTTAGTCCATTACAGGCATGGGCCACATTATCAAAACCTCTTGATCTTCAAACTTCCATTTTCAAGCGTCCATCAAAATAATTTTAGATCAAATGATCAATATCAAGTAAGCCCATTGTCTAGAAAATTAGGTTGCCCAAGGCCAGATCTATAAATTTGTCAGTGGGCCTGACCTTCAAAAATTAAATAAATTATCCATTCCAATCAGAGTTGGGGCAACCACCAAAGAGATTAAAATTCTTTCAATCTTGTTCCAATCAGCCATTGCCATATGATCCATATAATGGAAACCCCCCCAACCAACTGTATGATTGGAAGATAGAATGACCCAGCATGGGACCCCTTGAAAATTGTCAATCACCACTCTTAACAAACTTGCCAAACTAAATTTTACAATCAAATGGGTCTCTTTTAAGGTTATTAGATGGCACCAATGGAATTGTTATGAAATATGGGTTTCATGCCATAAATAATTTCCTACTGGGATAGGATATCACTGAAAAAAAATTGATTTTTTTTTCCCTAACCGTAATACAGTTTGAAACATGAAAAATCTAATCTTAAGTGGTCTGCATCTTAAAATGTAAGATGAATGCGTTGAATGGGATATTTGCTTACCCACTCTTGGTGAAGAGCAATTTGTCAAGTATAGAGAGCATAAACAGTTAGTGTTTTTTTTTTTGGTAAAAGAAAATTCCATTAATAGAAGAAACAAAAGAAACAAGACCAACAGGACGGGGAACCAGACCTGCCTCGCTGTGACATGTGGTTGGGTTGCTGGCCATGGATGAAGGTGTAGGAGCTGATTTTCTGAAGGTGAAATAGATAACAGTCAAAACCGTTATGTACCGGAGCGCGCCCCCCCCCCCCCCCCCCCTTCTTCCGTTCATGTGGATAATGAATAACTACTTCTTTTTCTTTTTTCTTTTTGGTTATTTTTATTTTTATTAGAAAGAATAAAAAAATCATACGATTCACGATTTAATTCATAAGTATAAAGGATTAGTGATAAGATTCTAATTTTCAGAACATTTGTCATAAATATAAATTCTAGTACAAGAAGAAGAATCCTACCTTGCTACAGTGTCAAATAGGATAACCATTGATAATAGTAAGGGGTTGAGATGGAGCACACCTGGTGCATGATGCTCAGTTCATACCTTCATCTGAAGTAAGCGAAGTTTAGAGAGCCTGTCCATAATTGTGTTCAAATGTGGAACTACACCTGTTTGAAGGGAGAAAGAAGAATGAAAATTAAAAATCCCATACCCATGCCTACAAAGCCATAAGATTAAGCAATGCATACACACCACCCTATAAAAGTCAGGACCTCAAAATAAATGACACAAATTCCACTCAAATGAGATTTGGGGAGATCGTCAGATTGATCACATGTTAAAGACTAATTCCGTTTTTTACCAAGATAGATCCAAGGACTCAGATCGGTAGATCCTCTATAACTTCCTCTATAGCTACTTGTCAAATGCTTTCAATGTCTAGACTCTACTACAGCCAATGGATCTGCAGACTGTGTCATGATGCATCTTGCTTAAAAAGAAAATAGAGAATAAATATTACATATCAAAGATTTAGAAGTATTTTAAACTGACCAGGCTGAATAAAATGAGAAATGAGGGAATATGTTAACCACCTACAAAAAATGAAAAATAAGGTAGATTGAGCATTAATTAAAGCCCATCCAAACTCCAAAATGGGGTATTAGCATGATTTTCTTTTGGGCACGTGAGTGGAGTGAGTCACATGTAGATCGATCGATTAATCTAGTGGTGGGCCTCATACAAATTACAATCCAACATAAGGTGAGAATTAAAAAAAAAAAAAAAAAAAGATATGATCAATCCTTAATATTTGGGTTAAAAAAAGAAAATCCAAGATTGAATGAGAGCTTATTTTGTCTTTTATGAATATCTGACTAAAATTTCTATTATATCACAGTGGGGCTCTTTCCTAGACTAAATTTCACACTTTCTTTGATTTTCTGAATGAATAAAAAAATTGAGTGCAGTTAATCAAGTGGATCGATTGATCAATCAACTTTGAGTAGAATTCTTACTAGTGCCAACATAGGGTGAGAGTAAAGACAGATAATTAATCTAAGATATATAAGCTCCAAAGGCCAGAATAAATCCAAAACGACTGAGAGTTTATTGTGTCAAAGAGAGAGAGAGAGAGAGAGAGAGAGAGAGAGAGAAGTGGTTCTCCTTTTTTTTCATCCCTTTTCTTGTTTTTTTTTTTTTTTTCTCAAATACTCTAGAAAACTGTAAAAAATAAATAAATAACACTAAGTTAGTTACCTCCTTTTCCTTTTCCTCTTCTTCTCCAATTGCTGCTTGTATTGTATGCGTATATTCTCCATGAATTCATTTCTGGTGTTATAATAACCGATAAAAGGAATGTGCAGAAGATTTACACGTTCAACTCCGGCCTTAATCCTCTGTATGAGTTCTTCTGACATGCCGACTAGGAAGAGTTCTTGAAGAGTAGTAAGGTACTGCATGCCCTCAGGTATTCTCTTCAACTCAAGGCACTTTTTCAAATGTAAGGTTTCAATGCAAGTCATTGATCCATTTTCTATTTTTATCAGATTCAATTTAGGGATTTCAAAAATCGCCAACGCCTTGAGTTTCAAGAAGCATCCACCACGGAAGCACAATTCCTCCCCAACATATGCCATCATAAGACGAAGGGACATGAGATTGGACAATGCTTCAAGTGAAGACAATGGATCTTCTTTCAAATGAGACCTTAGTAACACCAAGTGAGCGAGGTTCTGAAGAGAACCAATCCATGGAGGTAGCCTCTCCAAACGCCCATCTAATTCGAGATGTTTGAGATGGGCTGGTGGAGAAGACACTGCATCCAAATCAAGAATTTCTTCCTCGCTTATAACACTTACAGTCAAGATGAGAAGGGCTTTCATCTTCTGTAGCGAGGCAGAGAGTTCTTTTCCATGATTTCTTTTCACATTTTCAATTCCCAAAATTCTTAGTTGAGTCAAGTTTCCCGCTTTTCTAGCTGTATCATTGTTTATGCCAATCTGTCCTAAATTCTGTAAGCAATTCAAATTGAATATTCCATTCGGAGCTTGTACACCTGATGATATAAGCATGTGCCTCAATTTCTTCAACTTTCCTACTCCTTTGGGCAGGATCTTTATTTTAGTATCCTGAATGTCCAATGTTTGTAGATTCTGAAGCCTTCCTATAGATTTTGGAAGCTCCTCAACATTTGTATTGCTCAAATCCAGAAAGCGCAAATTGAATAACTTGACTAATTCATCTGGAACACTCTCAATGGAAGAATTGCTTAGAACTAACACCCTCAACAGTTTATATGTTGACGAGATGCTACACAAGGACACAGAAGGGATTTCTATTTCGAACAACATCAATGACCGATGATGACAATTGCTGGATGATTGAATGTTCACAATGCTATTTCGCATCGACGAATAACGGGCTTTGTTGGTCCAAATCTCTTCTTTTCTATCATGCGTACTGCAAAAGTTCTGTTCATGGCCAATTGATATAGCCAATTCTCGGAGAACATCGTGCATTCGGACCCATCTAATAGGTGCAAAATCAACTTCTATAATTTGCAGCATGCTTCTACATGTAAGTTCCTTGATATAGTCTTCTGCCACCTCCTCTAATGTGTGTCCTTCCCTCTCTTCTATAAAACCTTCGGCAACCCATAACATAATTAGTTTGCTGTCTGAAACTTGCCAATCTTCAGGGAAGAGGCCAAAATATAGGAAGCAATATTTGAGGTTGTACGGCAAATCATCAAAGCTAAGCAAGAGTATGTTCTTCATCCCACCCAATTTCTTATTGTTGCTTAGTTGCCAATTAAGACTGTTTTCTACCTTCCTCCATTCTAAGCTCGACGTTTCTTTAGTTAACATGAGCCCCCCAATAGTAACAATTGCTAGTGGTAAGCCCTCACATTTTTGCACTAAGCTTTTTGCATATGGCTCTAGCTCTGGTGGACAACTTTTGTTCGAAAATGCTCTGTTGCAGAAGAGAAGCCAAGCATAATCTTCTCCCAGAGGCTTGAGGTAGAGAACATTTTCAGCTTCAGCTTCAAACGACAATGCGACATCACGTATTCGTGTTGTGAGCATTATCCTACTTCCACACCGATTGTTTGGAAAAGTAACTCGTATATGGTTCCAATTGATGGTTTCCCATACATCATCTAAAACAATCACATACCTTTTATTCTGCAAATAATTAATGACCGTCTGCATAAGATCGCTGCCTTTCATTTTGTTGATGTCGTCCGGCACTGCCTCCTTGTTAGACTTGTACAGCTCCATTATCATGTTTCGCATGAGCTCCTCCAGTTTGTAAGACTGGGAGACGGTGATCCAAGCATGACATTCAAAGTGATTCTTCACGTGTGGGCTGTCATAAACTTTTGTAACGAGTGTAGTCTTGCCAAGACCGCCCATTCCCACCACGGCGACCACCACACGTTCTGGCCTTTCATCTGTCAACTCTCCAATTAGGAAATTTTTGTTTTTATCAATCCCCACAATTTCTTCGTCTGGGATGAAGTGTAAATATTCTCCAGAACGTTGCCAGCCTTCATCATCATCCTTCATCTTGGATGTCTGTCCGTCTTCATGGAATCCATATCGATGCCTTCTCTCTGAGATTTCGTTAATCTCAGATTTGATTGCTTGCAGCTTAGAGGCAATTCGGCGCTTGTAACAGTAACGCTTTGGGAGGCGAAGGGGGCTGTGGAGAGCTCTTCGTATTATTCCCTCCCTAGTGTGCTGCTTTACGATCTGGTACATGTACGTGTCAATGATATCCTCAACCTTGTAGGTGGCTTCTCTTACTTGATCTACCCATGTCCTCACTCCATCATCACTCCTTTTTCTTCTGTCTGCATCCTTCAAGAAAGAGCGCATGCCTTGCAGCTCAAGTTGGATTTCATTAATGTTTCCGCGCAATCCTTGAAGGAGAGCTGCTTCTTGCCGCACAAGAGAATCCAGGGTTTGAAGCAGGAAACCCACTGCACCCTGTGCCATGTTTTGCAACACGCACTTATTTCTCTCTTAAAGAAGATGCTAATAAAATCTGGAAATGTTTGCTTCCACACTCGGGATCAGATCAGAGATACAGGCAGATCTTTGCCTCTGAACACTGCACACTCGGATCAAAGAAGGAGACTCTGTGCCGGCCAAGTCTTTATTTATCGAGTCTTCACCTACTGTGCATCCTATGTTCTTTGTTTATTGGATCTTCACCCATTGCCCGTCAGTGCCAAAGTCCTTTTCAATTGGGTCTTCATCTATCTATTTGCCTGCACATCAGTGCTGACTGCCAGTTCTTTTCCTGCACTTTTTTTTTTTTCCTCAATCCATTCACACCGGACTTGATGGAGGAATTAAAAGATTTGAATAATTATTATAATAGAACTTACATTTTTCTATGTTTGATAATTAAGAAATTTGGCTCATGGAGGAATCTAATTTCTTCGATTTTCTTTTACCAGAATTCCACTATCCAAGGTAATTTTGTTCATAGCTAGTTCATCGTATCTTCAAATAAAACAAATACTCAATTTAAAAAAAAAAAAAATTAATTTTAAAATGGAAGCCCTTTTAAATGAATTCCTCATGGCTTGAGGTGACACATCATTTTGTAACTCAGTTTGTTTTTTAAGTGTTCATCGGCTATTATTTAACATTATTGAGATTTTTTATTATTCAATATGCCCTAATATTAAATATAATTAATATTTTCCTTTTTCATTGTTGTAGATAACCACTTTAATTACTTTAAAATTCTTTAGTCAATAATTTTGCTCCATCAATTAATAGTTTTTTTATTATTATTGAGAGACCAAAATACATAACTTTTAATTATTGTCAAGACTTTACTTGGCATTACGTAATCCCAGTTCATACAAAGGATGAGGGGGCCAGACATCATATTGGAAGTCCGGGTGGTTTGGCAAAAAGTTGCGCACATTTGTATGTATTTAAAATGACTTTTCTTTTTATCTTCCACCCCTGGTCCTCAAGGGTAGAGTAAGGACCGAGGTATTTTAGGCCTGCCCAAGATGTCAAGGGCTTAGGCTCTAGCTGAGCCTAACTTGCATATATGAGGGTATGGTAAGTGCTTACCCCGGCCTGGCTCATGCGTGGCCGTTTGACATCACTATGTACAATGTATCACATGATATTTTATACTAACAGCCATTTAAATATGATTGTCCGTTATTTAAATATTTAAGGTATTAGGTTTGATCTTCCAATGGCCAGTCGTCCATCAATTTTCTCGCCTACAAAAATATTGTATGAGGTACATGAAAATCACTACACAATGATTTTATGGCTGGATTTATATTAATCTTTCTATCATTTGGGCCATCAAAATGACTAATACTCCAAAAAAGGAAAAAGAAAAAGAAAAGAAAAGAAAAGAAAAAACTTAAGTGATGCAGAAAACGGGAAAGGTCGTCCATAAGTGGGACTGCCTATGAAAATGTGTTGTGAGTTTATAAGCAAATCATTTCAGATCTTCAAATGGAGAGGGGAGGAGGGAGAGAAGAAGAGGGACTTTCGTCCTCTCTTGGAGTATGGAATTGGATCTTTGAAGGCTATTTACAAGTTAAGTTAGACAAGTGGAATTCTAAAGTAGAACAAAGAAAATAATGATGACGATGAAAAAGATGAGGAGAATGATTCGGAAGCTGGCTTCTGCATTAACTCTCGTTCTCTTCTCTTCTCCTCTTCTTTCGATTGAAACAATTTCATATCCTCTCCATAAGAAATGAGGAGCGATGCTAGCATCGCCTAAGGCAAAGACGAGCGACGCTAGCGTCGCTATTCTCAAAGGTTTTAAAAAAAAAAAAAAATAGGGATGAAGGAACCCTTTTGTAAAGCCCCAACTACAGGGAACCTTTTCGTGTAATGGCCATTTATCAGTAATTTTTCTGTATCTAACTATTTTTCTTAAATCCCACATAAGTTTATTTGTTTTAATTTTTTCTGTTTTTGCTTGGATGGGTGAGTGGTTTCTTACATAGTAGCAGTTTATTTTACATACGAAACTTTTTACAAAAGTAGCGGTTTCGGATTAATAATCAAGTAATTAAATGAAATTATATTATACATTAATTATATATTTATTGAAAATTACTGATGCATTATATGGTTTTTGTTGTGTAAAATTATATTTATTATGTAAAATGATACTTAAGGATTTGGGTTTCAAGCCTATTGACCTAATTGTCAATTGGATAAAAAATTTAAAAAAATAAAAAAAGTTTGATAATTGTATTTCCTGAGTTGAATTGCCAAATCTACTGGCAGCACAGGGTGTAATTAGCCACTTTTTCTTTTTTTTTAAAACGCAAGGTTCCAGTCCTTTGGGTCTAGGCCAACCGAGCTATCCCTTGGGATTGTGTAATTAACCAATCGATAGTATTTAAGTATTCATGAGACTAAAAAAGGGGTATTTTTTTGGGCTGAGTCCTTCAGGCACACAGTTCATCAGAGGTAGCTTATATTAAGGTCGACTTGGCATACTCATGTGGGAGATTGATTACATTCAGTGAGTAGGCGGAGGGCCCACCTTTTCAATAAATTATCAAGAAGGGAGCCACTAAGAAAAATGATTAATTGCGAAGCCGTACATATTTGAACAGCGATGGGTGGGCCAGATTCACCCTTCAATAGCAGGGTATTCCGCGGGGAACAACGTTTGTCTAATGTGGGGCCCATATTTTGATGAGAACCCGTGGGACCCATTTGACAAGAAATGTGGGTCAAAAGTCAATTTTCATTGGTCAAGAATGAGTTAATGGTAGCATGAAGACATCTCTAATGTGTCAAACTGTACATGTAGCATTTTAATGAGCCCACCAGCCCCAAACCCGCCAGAGAATATGGGTAGTGTTTAGGCCCCATGCATCATGGTTTGTCATCTAATATCAAAACAGAAGCATTCTATAACTCTTAGTGATAAGGGGCAGCAGTTTTCGCTTAATTTTTCAGGGTTTGATGCCCAGCTGGCCACCTTCCTTCACAATAATGGCACTTCATTTCATCTGAGCTAGATCTCCTTCTATCACCCGAGGCCTTTCTTTCCTCATCTGGATTTCAGCCCCTTACCTTGTGTAAATCATCCTCATTGGCGACATAAAATTTACTTCGTATTCCAATCTCTAGCTCAGTTTAAAACATGGGTGTGTGAGTGAGACCATTGATACATAAATGGTAATGGGCTTGGCATGACTTAAGAAAAGTCGTACCTTTGATGTAATCACATAAATGCCAATTGGCTAAAACAAGTGAGACAAGACTTCTAATTGCCTAAAAAACAAAAAGTTAAAACGACTTCTGGGACGAGAAACTTCCAAACAGCCTCCAACAGAAACAACCATCATTTCATGAAGAAATGATAATGGGTCATGCCTAAAACAAACCTTGTCTGTTTTTTTTTCTGTAACATTAATGTAGTCTCCCCTCTAATCTTCTTTTATCTATTTGTCCACTCTCTTTAACAAATGATGAGATAGGAATTCATCAAATACAATCCAACTTATTACTAAGATCTATCTTAATCCAGACCATCCAAATCACATAAAACAGGCTGTCATGGACTCATTGAAAATTTATAAACCCACAAAACCCAATTGACAAATGCAACAAAGACATGTCCTTGGTTTGCTGGCAACATATCTAGGCATTTTGGATGACTAGGATTTCTCTGAGGTGTTAAACTTGAAATCCTCTTTACTACCTCCTACTTGGCAGCACCTTGAATTTAAGTTAATCCATACTATAGAACCCTGAAATGTAGGACTTTCTGCTCATCAATTGTCCAAACTTATCCAATGATCGAGATTGATGCAGTAGGTGGTGTATTCCACCATGGATCCAGAACTTGATCACTATTATACAAATAGATCAAGCTAGGCTCAGACTTTCTGGGCTCAACCATCTATTGCCATTGTAGGCTTAAACATGTAGATATCCTATGAACTCAGAAATACTAATACAAATACGCATGATAAACTAAAACATCTAAATCTAATGCAAATATGAATCACACCATCATCACTGCAGCCTCAGACATACATGCCTAAAAAATACACCTTTAAAATGTAAATAACACAAATGTTAATACGAATCATGCTATTGTAGGCTTAATTAAACATCTAATGCCAATACAAATCACGCCATCACCATTGTAGTTTCCAAATAAACATGCCTAAAAAATACACCTTTTAAGATACAAATCACACAAATATTAATGAATCACCCCATTGAAGTCTCAAACTTCTAATGCCAATATCACACAAGATTAATATGAGTCACCCCTTTGCAGTCTCAAACATATAATGCCAATATCACACAAATATTAATATGAGTCACCCCATTGCAGTCTCACACATCTAATGCTAATATCACACAGATTATAATATGAATCACCTCTTTGCAGTCTCAAACATCTATTGCCAATAAAAATCACACCATCACCATTATAGCATCAATCACCAACACACTTTGAGCCCAAATTGAGTAATAGATAATGTATTTCCAATCCCTGCATAAACAGAAAAAAGGCACTATATGAGAAAAAAAATTAACCATAAAATTCCATTTGCAACATCAAACAGTACATTCCAACCATAAGATTTTAGAATCTCTAATAAGTAATTCCTCGCATCCATACCACACACACAATCTTGCATATAAAAAATAAAGCCTACTTTCGAGTTTTATGGTTAATTTTAGGATTTAATCGGAAAAAACAAATTAGGTGACCACCATACCGAAAAGGTAATTTTAAGTGCCCTTGCACTAAATCAGTTTTTTGCCTGAAAACGTATTTCCTTTTAACATTCTCTACTAGTGCCCCAATCGACCTTCATTTGTAATGTTAAGAGTCGATTGAGACCCCGCGGTTCATCAGAACCTTCACAGAATTTCCATTTAATTTGTTTGTAGGGTCTCAATCGACATTTATTTGTAATGTTAAGGGTCTCTATCGACCATGCGGTGTACGCTTATAAATGCACAAAACTCATCCCTTATCCCTGTTCTTGGAAAAAAAACGACCATGCTCGATTTGCTTCCCCTTCGTAGGATATTTCCACCTCTCGAAGACCATTAAAGCCAAATGCCTTTGTTTGGTGGAGAACATTAAAGTACATATGCTATTGTTTGGGGCAGACTAATAGAAATGTGAAGTTTGTACTTCGCCTTAAAACTTGATTTTTTATTTTTCAAAAACCCTTTTCATAATTCCTAGTTTCATGTCACCATGGCTCATGGAGGACCATTGGGAACCACTGTAAATACGCCTAGCAGTTGATGTGGAGTCGCAATCAACACTGAGGGAAGAAGAAGGAAACAAACAAGAGAGAAAATCGGGTTTCTAAGTGCTAAAATGTATGAACGGGTCGAATGCAGCGTCACTAGGGACCCTTAATATTAAATATAAAAAAAAAAGGTCAATAGGGACCCTAGTAGAGAATGTTAAAAAAAAAAAAAAAAAAACCGTTTTGGGGAAGATATGACTGATTTAGTACAAGGGCATTTAAAATTACCTTTTCGGTATGATGGTCACATAATCTGTTTTTTCCAACAAAATCCTCTAAAAATATATAAGTAAATAAAGAAAAATAAAAATAAAAAATGCAAATGCCCACAAGATCTTTAAAATAACATAAGACTTTGCGCATGCTTAGTTTACCCAAAGCAACATACAAAAAAATCTAAGATTAACAATAAAATAGAGGTCAATTCCACTCACACAAAATTCCATCATTTTCTTCTAATTTCCTGATCATTTAGATTTATAGGCCATTTTAATCTACTCATTGAGACCGATTCGATGGTAAATAGAACTCTGGAATATAACGGACGGATCAACAAAATCCATAATTTTAAGGGTTGCCACACTTGGCCTGATCTATAAGAGGCCCGGTATTGGATAATCATTTTCCTAACATAATCCATGTTCCAAAAAGACCAAGATTCAATGTTTATATCTTCTATTGAACATAGGGAATTGCTTTAATTTAAAATCATACATCACACATCTTGTGGATTATCATAAACTCAACGTCCAACTTATGCTACATTGTGAAACCCAACTCTAACCTAACTCAATTCCACTCTAAGCTGGACCCACTTTTCATTATTCATGGATGGCCTATGATAGACCCAGGGTCCAACTCATGCTACATTGTGAACCCACCTCTTACCAGATTAATTTACATTCTACAATGTGCCTACTTTTGCCATCTAGCTTTAGAGTGAATCATTCATATATCTCCAGTTTAGTCCATTACAGGCATGGGCCACATTATCAAAACCTCTTGATATTCAAACTTCCATTTTCAACCGTCCATCAAAATAATTTTAGATCAAATGTTCAATATCTAGTAAGCCCATTGTCTAGAAAATTAGGTTGCCCAAGGCCAGATCTATAAATTTGTCAGTGGGCCTGACCTTCCAAATTAAATAAATTATCTATTCCAATCAGAGTTGGGGCAACCACCAAAGAGATTAAAATTCTTTCAATCTTGTTCCAATCAGCCATTGCCATATGATCCATATAATGGAGACCCCCCAACCAACTGTATGATTGGAAGATAGATTGACCCAGCATGGGACCCCTTGAAAATTGTCAGTCACCACTCTTAACAAACTTGCCAAACTAAATTTTACAATCAAATGGGTCTCTTTTAAGGTTATTAAATGGCATCAATGGAATTGTTATGAAATATGGGTTTCATGCCATAGATAATTTCTTACTGGGATAGGATATCACTGAAAAAAATTGATTTTTTTTTCCTAACTGTAATACAATTTTGAAACATGAAAAATCTAATCTTAAGTGGTCTGCATCTTAAAATGTAAGATGAATGCGTTGAATGGGGTATTTGCTTACCCACTCTTGATGAAGAGCAATTTCTCAAGTATAGAGAGCATAAACAGTTAAGTTTCTTTCTTTTTTTTTGGTAAAAGAAAATTCCATTAATAGAAGAAACAAAAGAAACAAGACCAACAGGACGGGAACCAAACCTGCCTCGCTGTGACATGTGATTGGGTTGCTGGTCATGGATGAAGGTGTAGGAGCTGATTTTCTCAAGGTGAAATAGGTAACAGCCAAAACCGTTACGTATCGGAGGCCCCCATGGATGAAGGTGTAGAAGCTGATTTTCTGAAAGTGGAATAGGTAACAGTCAAAACCGTTACGTACCGGAGGCCCCCTCCCCCACCCCCGTCATGCGGATAATGAATAACTAATTTTTTTTTCTTTTTCTTTTTTTTTTAATTATTTTTGTTTTTATTAGAAAGAATAAAAAAATCATACGATTCACCATTTAATTCATGAGTATAAACGATTAGTGATAAGATTCTAATTTTCAGAACATTTGTCATAAATATAAATTCTAGCACAAGAATAAGAATCCTACCTTGCTACAGTGTCAAATAGGATAACCATTGATAATAGTAAGAGGTTGAGATGGAGCACACCTGGTGCATGATGCTTAGTCCATATCTTCATTTGAAGTAAGCGAAGTTTAGAGAGCTTGTCCGTGATTGTGTTCAAATGTGGAACTACACCTGTTTAAAGGGAGAAAGAAGATTGAAAATTAAAAATCCCATATCCATGCCTACAAAGCCATAAGATTAAGCAATGCATACACACCACCCTGTAAAAGTCAGGACCTCAAAATAAATGACACAAATTCCACTCAAATGAGATTTGGGGAGATCGTCAGATTGATCACATGTTAAAGACTAATTCCTTTTTTACCAAGATAGATCCAAGGACTCAGATCGACAGATCCTCTATAACTTCCTCTATGGCTACTTGTCAAATGCTTTCAATGTCTAGACTCTACTACAGCCAATGGATCTGCAGACTGTGTCATGATGCATCTTGCTAAAAAAAGAAAATAGAGAATAAATATTACATATCAAAGATTTAAAAGTATTTTAAACTGAGCAGGCTGAATAAAATGAGAAATGAGGGAATATGTTAACCACCTACAAAAAATGAAAAATAAGGTAGATTGAGCATTCATATCTTCCCAATTTAAGGCTACCATGTGGACCTTTAAAAATAAAAACTCCTCACTTTTCTACTAGTTTTCCACTGCAAGGCTTTTAATTGGATAGATAATATATAAGGCATGGTTGTTGATCGTATTTTTGATAGCTGAATAATTTAGATAGACTCATTTTTACACATGCCCCACGGATGGAACATGTAATTTTAAAATGGGGAAAAACTCTCCAGCAAGGAGGATACAAACTCTATGTAACTTTACATCCAGTATTAATTAAAGCCCATCCAAACTCCAAAATGGGGTATTTTCTTTTGGGCACGTACGTGATTGGAGTTGATCACATGTTGATCGATCGACTAAGTTAGTGGTGGGTGGGCCTCATACAAGCTACAATCCAACACAAGATGAGAATAAAAAAAAAAGGGATATGATCAGTCCTTAATATATGGGCTAAAAAAAGAAAATACAGGAGTGAGTAAGAGTTTCTATTCTCTTTTATGAATATCTGACTAAAATTTCTATTTTGTCACAGTGGGGCTCTTTGCTAGACTAAATTTCACACTTTCTTTGATTTTCTGAAAGAATAAAAAAAACGAGTGCAATTAATCACGTGGATCGATTGATCAATCAACTTTGAGTAGAATTGTTACTAGTGCCAACACGGGGTGAGAGTAAAGAGATATGATTAATCTAAGATATATAAGCCCCAATGGCCAGAATAAATCCAAAACGACTGAGAGTTTATTGTGTCAGAGAGAGAGAGAGAGAGAGAGAGAGAGAGAGAAGTGGTTCTCCCTTTTTTTTTCATCCCCTTTTTTGTTTGTTTGTTTGTTTTTTTTTTTTTTCTCAAATACTCTAGAAAACTGTAAAAAATAAATAAATAACACTAAGTTTGTTACCTCCTTTTCATTTTCCTCTTCTTCTCCAATTGCTGCTTGTATGTATATATTTTCCACGAATTCTTCCCTGGTGTTATAATAACGGATAAAAGGAATGTGCAGAAGATTTACCCGTTCACGTCCGGCCTTAATCCTCTGTATGAGTTCTTCTGACATGCCGACTAGGAAGAGTTCTTGAAGAGTAGTAAGGTATTGCATGCCCTCAGGTATTCTCTTCAACTCAGGGCACTTCATCAAATGTAAGGTTTCAATGCAAGTCATCGATCCATTTTCTATTTTTATCAGATTCAATTTAAGGATTTCAGAAATCGCCAACGCCTTGAGTTTCAAGAAGCATCCATGACGGAAGCACAATTCCTCCCCAACATATGCCATTCTAAGACGAAGGGATATGAGATTGGGCAATGCTTCAAGTGAAGACAATGGATCTTCTTTCAAATGAGACATTTGTAACATCAAGTGAGCGAGGTTCTGAAGGGAACCAATCCATGGAGGTAGCCTCTCCAAACGTCCTTCTAATTTGAGATATTTGAGATGGGCTGGTGGAGAATATACTGCATCCAAATCAATAATTTCTTCCTCGCTTTTCACTCTTACACTCAAATGGAGAAGGGCTTTCATCTTCTGTAGGGAGGCAGAGAGTTCTTTTCCATGATTTCTTTTCACATTTTCAATTCCCAAATGTCTCAGTTGAGTTAAGCTTCCCACTTTTCTAATTGTATCATCGTTTATACCAATCCTTGATAAACTCTGTAAGCAATTCAAATTGAATATTCCATCCGGAGCTTGTCGGCCTGATGATATAAACATGTGCCTTAATTTCTTCAACTTTCCTACTCCTTTGGGTAGGATCTTTATTTTAGTGTCCACAATGTCCATTGTTTGTAGATTCTGAAGCCTTCCTATAGATTTTGGAAGCTCCTCAACATTTGTATCTCTCAAATCCAAAAGGCGCAAATTGAATAACTCAACCAATTCATCTGGAACACTCTCAATGGAAGAATTGCTTAGAATTAACACCCTCAACAGTTTATATGTTGACGAGATGCTACACAAGGACAGAGATGGAATTTCTATTTGGAGCAACACCAATGACCGATGATGACAAGTGACGGATGATTGAATGTTCACAATCCTATTATGCATCCACAAATACCGGGCTTTGTTGGTCCAAATCTCTTCTTTTCCATCATGCATACCACAAAAGTTTTGTTCATGGCCAATTGATATAGCCAACTCTCGGAGAACATCGTGCATTTGGACCCTTCTAATGGGTAAAAAATCATCTTCAGTAATTTGCAGCATGCTTCTACATGTAAGTTCCTTGATATAGTCTTTTGCCACCTCCTCTAATGTGTGTCCTTCCCTCTCTTCTATAAAACCTTCGGCAACCCATAACCTAATTAGTTTGAAGTCTGAAATTTGGTAATCTTCAGGGAAGTGGCCAAAATATAGGAAACAATATTTAAGGTTGTACGGCAAATCAACAAAGCTAAGCAAGAGTATGTTCTTCATCCCACCCAATTTCTTATTGTTGCTTAGTTGCCAACTAAGACTGTTTTCTACCTTCCTCCATTCTAAGCTCGACTTTTCTTTCGTTAACATGAGCCCCCCAATAGTAACAATGGCTAGTGGTAAGCCATCACATTTTTGTACTAAGCTTTTTGCATATGACTCGAGCTCTGGAGGACTACTTTTGTTCGAAAATGCTCTGTTGCAAAAGAGGAGCCAAGCATCGTCTTCTCCTAGAGGCTCAAGGTAGAGAATATTTTCGGCTTGAAAAGACAATGCTACATCACTTATTCGTGTTGTGAGCATTATCCTACTTCCACATCGATTATTTGGAAATGCAACTCGTATATGGTTCCAATCGATGGTTTCCCATACATCATCTAAAACAATCACATACCTTTTATTCTGCAAATAATTGACGGCCGCTTGCACAAGATGGCCGCCTTTCATTTTGTCGATGCCGGCGGGAACTGCCTCCTTGTTAGACTTGTACAGCTCCATTATCATGTTTCGCATGAGCTCATCCAGTTTGTAAGACTGAGAGACGGTGATCCAAGCATGACATTCAAAGTGATTCTTCACGTGTGGGCTGTCATAAACTTTTGTAACGAGAGTTGTCTTGCCAAGACCGCCCATTCCCACCACGGCGACCACCACACGTTTTGGCCTTTCATCTGTCAACTCTCCAATTAGGATATCTTTGTATTCATCAATCCCCACAATTTCTTCATCTTGGATGAACTGTAAATATTCTTTGGAACGTTGCCAGTTTTCACCATCATTCTTGATCTTGGATGTCTGTCCTTCTTCATGGAAGCCATATCGCTGCCTTCTCTCTGAGATTCCGTGAATCTCAGATTTAATTGCTTGCAGCTCAGAGGCAATTTGGCGCTTGTAACAGTAATGCTTTGGGAAGAGAAGAGTGTTGTAGAGAGCTCTTCGTATTAGTCCTCCCCCAGTGTGTTGCTTCGCAATCTGCCACATGTACATGTCTATGATATCCTCGACCTTGTATGTGGCTTCTCTTATTTGCTTCACCCATGTTCTCGCTCCATCATCATCATCGCTCCTTTCTCTTCTGTCTGCATCCTTCAAGAAGGAACGCATGCTCTGCAACTCAAGTTGGATTTCATTAATGTTCGTGTGAAATCCTCGAAGAAGAGATGCTTCATGCTGCACAAGAGAACCAAGGGTTTGAAGCAGGAAACCCACAGCAGTCTCTGCCATGTTTTGCGACACGCTCTAATTTCTCTGTCAAAGAAGAAACTGAAATTGGGAAATGCTTGCTTCCCTTGTTCTCATCTTGGCACCCTTTAGTATGACAGGTGATGAGAGCTAGACTTTTGCGTGTACTTATCAACTTGCATTAGAAATGATTCCATCAACCATTTTTTATGCTTGATTGAATGTGGCCATCCATTGTAATGAGTTCGATAAGCTTCTTGATGCGTCATGTAAATTGAAGAACAGAGAATTTGGATGTTTTAAAGAAAGGAATGAAGTAAAGCACAAGAATGAAACAGTGAAAATGAATGACAAAGTTGGGGCTCAAGCAGAAGAAAAGAAAGGAATGAAGTGGAGAACAAGAATGGAGTAGACAAAGGAATAACAAAACCGTATTCTAAGAAAGAGATAAAAGTTGTAAAGCTACAGGGTGATTTGGAGAAGACCACTGACCCACCAATAAAAAATAATAATAACTTTGTCATGCTGCATTTTACATAGCATTGTCAATCCCCACCTTGGACAAAGGCAGAGGGCTAGCATCATGTTGGAAGCTAGTCGAGGGTGGCATATAGACCTCTCTTCCTTCAGCACTGGTCCGGCCCTAGCTCAACCCTGACCCTTGAGGGTAGGGTAGGGTAGGGTAAGGGCCAAGGTATTATAAGCTTACTATGACACATAAGGCTTTGACTTGACCTTGCCCCAGCCCTCATATCCAAGGATAAGGTAAGTGCTTACCCCATCCTAGTCCTTTAACAGCGCTACATACAACGTTTCACATTATTTTCACATTATTTTTTTGGGCTATTTAGCCATTTAAATATGATAATCCATTTTTAATATTGATTTTGATATTCCATTGGCTATACTTAAATGCCGTGCAGTCTATAAGATCATTTGATACAATGTATGTGCAGAATGTTGATCAATTTGCTCACCTATGTGTGTGTGTGTCTATATATATATATATATATATATATATATTTATATTTATATATAAGGGATATTGACTGTATGACTATTTTAACATTTACATTTACCCCACAATAGTCGAAGTTTATATAACTCCCGTAGAATTGTTCGTACAATAATAGTGTCATATCGCAGTGCTTAGGAAGTCGCACGATATAATGTGTGCGATATGGCATGACCCTAGGATATCGCACGAAAAAAATACTTAAGCTTTGATATGAGAGAGGTAAATCTCAAATCTAAGGGCAATATTCCTAAGAAAAATTAGTTTGAATCAAATGAAAATTATTGTCATACACATGGTTGTAAGGTTACATTATATTTATATTCTATCTATCTGAGTCCCAACACGGATAATGGTAAAAAAGGAAAAAGTAAGTACTACATTAGACGTGTGGCCCACCTATTAAATTATGTTATGGTTATATGCAAATCATTCCTGGGCCTCTATTAATGTACAATATTTATAGGAGAAAACGTAGTGGGAGAGGTAATTAGAGAGCTGCTAAATACATGCTGATTTTTTCTTTCCTCACACTGCAATTTTTTTTTTTTCACGAATATATCCTAGTGTTAAATAACCTAAAAGAACATCTATCAAAAGTCTCTCATTCTCCAACTTATTTCTAAACAACTCCCCCCGACCCCACAACCACCATCGGCCCCTCAGGCAACACCACCATAGAGGGAGAGGGAGAGCGGGCAGAGGCATACTGGGAAAGGGAGAGATACAGGAAGAGAGGGACAAGGCACTGGCTGGTGGAGGCAGGGAGGGAGGGAGAGAGAAAGAGACGGGAAAGGGAGAGAAAGGGAGAAAGAGGGAGAAAAAGGGAGAGGGAGAGCGGGTTGCAGGGGGGCGGCAGGAAGAGGGAGCAAGACATGGCGAGGGAGGGAGGCAAGGAGAAGAAGAGAGCGGCAGCCGGGGGGGCGGCGGCGGGCAGGGAGAGGGAAGGGCAGGTAGAAAGAAGTTGAGAGAGTACATATTACGCTAATTTAGGAAAAATGGGGTGTGTAGAGAGTACTTTTGTTAAGATTTTAACTTAAGTGGTGGATGCAGAGAGAAATAGTGTGGGGAAAGAAAAAAAAATGTGTATTTAATAGCTCTCGCGTAATAATTGCTCAAACTCGAGCAAGATGTAAAACTAACTCAATAACACAGCTAAATCTCATTTTTACCAAAATAAAAACCCATTTAAATTTCCTGCTCTTTAAACATTGTTTTGGCTTGTCATGTCTAGGGGTCTATTAAAAGCACAAATAGAAACATGAAGCTATCTTTGATCTTTATCTCAATTTGTACAGGGCCTTGTGCGTGTGTGAGAGATATGAGCTCAGATATGGGACCTAAAAACCAGAAAAGATCTGAATTTCATGTATTTCATAATTTAAGTCTAACTGGAATTTTACCTTCAATTGAGTTGAGCCGACGCAAGTTGTAGCCCTTGTTATAAGTTTAATTAGTTAGGTTTTCCATGCATATATATTTGCAACTTGGTTGCACTGCTATTGGTTGCTTCCAAATCTAGTTATTGTATGGTAATCAGAGCAAAAAGAATAAAACAATGAAGTTAGCTATCATTTAAGCATGAACTCGAGTAAGTGATATATTCACAATTTAATTTGGATGCAAGGCCCCAACCCTAGATAGGAGTGGTGAATATTCCACTTCATGATCAGCCAACCCAAATCCGAACCATATTTGTAATTCAGGTTTCAATTGACAGGTGAGTTTGGGATGACAATTCTGACCAAATTAAAAAAGAAAACTGGTTGATTTTTTTAGGTTATTATTATTATTATTTTGTTATGGTGCATACTCACACACCCCCAAACAGGCAACTCAAGCTATTGTTCAACAGAACTAGGGTTCAATCCTTGATTTTATTCTAGACAGGGAGATGCCGAATTTTGGTTTTGAGTTGAGTCCATAGTTGTTATTTTGACTAGCCTTTTCCACTTATTTTGACTGGCCATTAGAGCAGTGAAGCAAATATCATTTACTTTAGGGTACATTTGTGTATAACCTTATGTAGAAAAGCGCTTCTGTGGAAAATAAATTTTCTGACCTCCTCTTATATGATTTTTTTTTTCCGAGGAATTGTAGAAAACTTAGTCTATTTTTGTGTTTTTCTACAATAAAAAGCAGCCGAACCAAACATTAATTATATTGTAATACTAAATTTAATAACCTCAATCCTCGCTTTTTCTATGAAATTTTTTTTTGTGTAATGAATTCCATAGGAAAAAGAAAAAAAAAATATTTTAATTTTCCATATGCTTGCAATTTTCCACTGAAAAGCCTTTTGAAGGAGAGAGATATAGGAAAGATGGAGTATTCCGCAGATACGTGACAAATGTTTCCACAAAGTTTGTGATAATATATCATGAAATAGTGACGATGGATTTTAATGACCAGCAGTGATTTTTACTTGATATTGTCACAGTAATTTCATGATAAAAACAATATAAGCCCCAAGATGATAATCTTCTCTTCAATGTAATTTCTCGATCTTTTCTTTATTATTAACCACTTTAAATTCATTTTATCTTCAAATAAATATTCCCAATAGCATACCTATAAAATCCACAAATTCAAGAATTATCCCACCAATTCACCAAATAACTATATTTGCAACATTTTAAGAACACTTTGTTTTCTTTCGAGGATCTTATCTGAAAATCCCCCTTAAACAAGGTGAAGACAAAAAAAATATTCTCAAATTTTAATGTCGGCCAAAAAAGTCCATGAACAGGGATGTTCCCACTTATTTATTATTTTACTTTTTTGTTAAGCAGTGATATCGTGGTTCATATATATGAACGACAATATTGTTGTTCATTTCTTTTACTTCACCTAAGCTAAAGGGACTTTTCCGGTAAAACCCTTTTGATTGTTCCCTGTGACACCAATCAATCTGGAGGATCATACTTGCAATAGCATTTACTTTAGTGTGGCCCACTTTTTAAACCGCTCAAGTTCTCCAACGGCTCAAAAACTTATCCTTGTAACAATCTGTTTCTTTTATATTGATCGACCTATCCTTCCAACGGTACAAAAAAATATTGGAATCTCCCAAAGTCCACCTTTCTCCAACGGTCATTCGAATTTCTTTTAAAAAAAACTAGCCGTTGGAAGGAACTCAACACAACGCCATCTCTTCCTTTCCTTTCCTACACTTCTTCTGCTCTCTGCCTCTCTCAAGAGATATCTTTCCTTGAAACAATTCTAGAGACCAGCAACATTTCCTTCCTTTTTCAAGCTCAATTCTTCACAAAATCATGGCAGCTTCTCCAAGCAGATCTCCATCCCCTATTACAGGGAGGAGAAATCCAATTGGTAGAACCCCAGAAAGTGGCAATAGCATCCGAAAAAGTCTCGGAGGATATCCGGCTGCGAAACCTTCAATCGCTGCTCCGAGGAGCTTCAATCCCATAACTCCTGCAAATAGCCCTTCAGGTAATGAATCTTGGAGTTCTTTTTTTTTTTTTTTGGTGGTTCTTCTGTTCTTGAACTCTTTTCTTTTCCTAATATTTCTTTGGGAATGCAGATTTTCCTCATAGGAATTTGAGTTCGAAAGAAGGGATTCGGGCTTCATACGAGAAAGAAAACGAAAGAGATCAGAGCAGCTTGAATTTGAGTAAGGCGAAATCACCAGTCATCATCTCAAAGGGGGCGAAAAACTTCATGGCTCCTACAATCTCTGCCGCTTCAAAGTTCACACCTTCACCTCGAAAGAAGGTTTTGGTTGAAAGAAATGAGACTGTCAGGACTTCTACATCAATTCCTGATGGGAAAACTTCTCTTCCCAGCATGGTGCAAAGCTCTGAAAATGAAGAGATCAGATCGAAATCTGAAGTGGGTCTTGATTCTCAGGTAGGTTCAGACACACCCAACATCTCCCAGATTTTGCCCAATCCAAAAACTGCTGATTTCGACTCTAAGGAGGATTTGGGTTCTTCTTCTTTCCCTGTTTTAACTTCTCTAGAGTTGTCAAAAACCGAAAAGATTGGACCAAAACCAGTAATGGGTCTTGATTCTCACCCAGCTTCTGATAGCCCCAAAATCCCTGAGATTTTACCCAAACCAAGAACCATAGATTCAGACTCCAAGGAGGATTTGAGTTCTTCTTCATTAGAGTTCTCAAAAACTGAAAAGATTGGGTCAAAATCAGTACTGGGTCTTGATCCCCAGCAGTTTTCAGATACCCTCAAAGCCCCTGAGACTCAGAATCTTTCTTCTTTACGTGACTCAACTTCTCCTGACATTGGTGATCCATCTTTACCTCCTTATGATCCTAAAACTAACTACCTCTCTCCAAGGCCTCGTTTCCTTCACTACAAACCTAATCCAAGAATCGAAGCCTATCTCAACAAAGAAAACAGTGAAGGCAAAAATCTTGAGGACAGCTTCACATCTGAAAGCTCTTCAGACTCTGAACCAATCGAAGAAACCCAATCTCCTGATGCCGAAACGGATTCAGCCGACTCTTTTTCCCCAGAGATCAAAGCAGAAAATGCAGCCGATTCCTACCCTTTGGAACACGAATTAGATGAATGTGATGCCCATGATGAAAATCTTGAAGAGGAGGAGAGCATCGTGGCTAAAGAGATCCCGCCAAAGAGCTCTCACTCTTCTTCAAGACCCAAATTCATGTCATTGCTTTTGGTTCTAGCAATTGTCTGCGTATCAATGTCTGTAACAGATTCTCCTGTCATCTCCTCTTCCTCCCCCATGTTTAATGATCTCCCGCTTACTAAAACATATGCACCCGAATTAAGAGTTCTAGCAGATCGATATCTGAGAGATTCATTTGCTGAAATCACTGAGTTTGCGAGTGTGAATCTCGGTCGGGTATCTGATGATCTCAGGCTATGGTCTTTTAATTCTATATCTTACCTAGCTCGGATGATTTCTGTTCCAAGAGTGGGAGAATTGGGTGTGATCCATTTCATGAATTTAACAGCTTTAGACACTGATATCAGCAGTGTAAACAAGCTGCTAACTGACGTGGACCAAATCAAAGGCACTGGTGAAAATGAAGAAGAGAACAGTAGTGAAGAGCTTAAAATGGAAGGAGAAACCCAACAAGGGGTGCAAGAAGAACAGGGTCTTGTGAAAGAAGAGCAGCATCATTATTCTGAAGCTCTTGAGACTGTCCATGAAATGGAAGAACAAGAAGAAGATCAGATTTCACATGATCTGATAACTGCAGAAGAAATTGTGGAAGCAGAGGGAATCGAAGAAAATAGCGAATCCAATTCTCGTGCTGATACTGTGCCTACTAATTTGGAAATCTCTTCTCAAAATTTGCATTTTGAAGAAAATGTGGAAGCAGAGGAAATTGAAGAAAAAGATGTTTCCGATATTGTTGAGCCTACTAATGTAGAAATCTCTGCTCAAAACTTGCATTCTGAGGAAATTGTGGAAGCAGAGGAAATCGAAGAAAAAGGCCTTTCCAATTCTTATGCTGATATTGAGCCTACTAGTGTTGAAATCTCTGCTCAAAACTTGCATTTTGAGGAAATTGTGGAAGCAGAGGAAATCGAAGAAAAGGTCATTTCCAATTCTCATGCTGATATCGAGCCTACTAATGTTGAACTCTCTGCTCAAAGCTCGCATTCTGATCCAGACTATGAAGCTCGCAGTAGTCCGGAGGTGCTTGATGCGACAATCAGAGCACCAGCAGATGATTTTACTATGCAAATTGTGTTGGGAGTTTCTTCAGTTCTTCTAACACTTGCGGCAGCTGCAGCAGCTTCTTTCTATCTCAAGATAAGCCAAGTTTCTGTATCAGAGGCTGGAATTCTGAAACAACCATTGTCACCCAAGAAAATGACTTCAGATTTGGCGTCAGCTAGGAGTCAAAGCCACACAGACATTGACAGACCATTGTTCTACAAGAATTGTCCAGCAGAGGTGGAGATGGTTGGTGAGTCAGGGCCTTTGGAGATGAGCAGCAGCTTGGAGGACTCCTTTTCTACGAGCCAACGCAGTTCAGATAGAGTGGAAATCAAGAGCCATGAAAGAAAGCTGAGGAGGAACTCTAATAGGGAATCTATGGTTTCCTCATCTGAGTACTCAGCTGGTTCCCCTTCCTATGGAAGCTTTACCACATATGAGAAACTCCACAAGGTAACTGTTCTTTTATATGGTTATGGCTTTTTAATCATCCCTTTGGGAATTAGGGTCTACTGAAGATTTTTATAAATGCCAAAATACCCATCTAATTGAACATGAAAGTGGGCCCCTTTTTTTTCGTACTTGACAGTTCTCCATCAAGATAATAATTTATTGTTGCCATGGCCGCAACCCATCCATGTGATGATATTAGCATATGGCCAACGCAATTGCCAGTTTATGAGACAGTTGCATTGGCAGTCTTTCAATTGGTGTGATTAATGATTTGTGATCCATTGTAATTAATACACCTGCTTTCTAGGCCATAGATGTTGTGGAGAGAGAGAGAGAGATGAAAAGAGGGCTTGGTTGCTGAACTCTTGAAAATACAGCACCACCTCTTACTGTGTGCAGCGACTGATGGGAGCGGATCATTTCCAACCATAGACATTGTTTTGAAAGTACATAAATTCCTTTGTCATTTTTTTTAGTTTAAGACTCATGCATTTGTTGTTGATAGACAATTAGACATGCTTTATCCTTTCAATCTGATCCATGATGCATCTTGTGAGGATTATACTATTGCACAACTTGTAGTAACATGACTTCTTTTGGTGTTGAAGGTAAGTGGAGATGATGATGCAATGACTCCAGTGAGGCGTTCAAGCAGATTAAGGAAGCAAATCACTTCACCCTGAATGGAAAAATATCCATTTATGCCATGCTTTCTTTGGCTGTGAACTTGCTTTGATTTGGCGAATTTCATGTTTCTTATTGGATGAAATGCCATAGATAGTTTTCATTCATTGTTAACTTCATTTTTTTCATTGTCGGGCTTTCTGTTGTTTTCTTGTAACGATTCTAATTAACAGCTTTCTGCTGTTTTACTAATCCATGCCTGTTTTTTAGCTCTCATTATCATTTGAATATCTGCCATTCATTTCACTCTGTATGCTTGTGGCTGGCCCTGTGTGTTTAAATGTGTCAGCCTGTGTCATGTAGCAGACTAAGTTGCATTAAACTTTTATGGCCTAGGAAGGAAGGTTTTAGCATGGATTGAAGTGGTTTGATTCGAGACCTCATTTTGGATATCAAATTGACACATATAGCTCTCACTTTTAATTATGACAGCCTCTTGGATTAAACCATCCATAGAAGTGGTTGAAAATCACCCACAGAAGTTCTATTCACCATAGGATTAGATTAGACCTCACTTTTAATTATGATCCCTCGCCTCCCTCTTGTGTGGTTTATTTACGCCCTAGATTGTGTGCTGATTTACTGAACCTTATACAAATAATAAGGTAGAGTCTATGGAGCCAAGGAATCTCACAGAAGATTGAACAATCATAACATCTCGCATCTTTCTAACATCAAAAAGTCTACACAGCCCGGGACAAAAATCCGGGCTGTGTAGCACTGCTGTTCTAACATTGCCAGTGGGAGCTTCCTGTTTATAGCCCTAGCATGGTATTTGTGTATTTTTAGAGGAAAACAATCACTCTAGGTTCCAACTGCATTTGAAACATAGGGTTTGTTTGTTTAATACATAGAAACTCAATATATTGGATTTTTTTTTAAACGATTAAAAATAAAAAATCAAAGGTACATTTTCAAATATGAGCATCAAATAACCTTCACTTCTATGGAAATAGAATCAAAGGAAGAATGGAAAATGAATGGTCCTTCGAGCCCTTCAAGTTTTAATGCAAACAAACAAGCCCTTCGAGTTTCTAGAAACAATTTAGCATGATTCAAAGCTGTAGGGCCCAGTTGGGCCAGTTGGCATCCTTGTAGAACTCTGATAAACCATATTGGAGTATTTGTGTATTTTTAGAGCAAAACAATCACTCTAGGTTCCAACTGCATTTGAAACATAGGGTTTGTTTGTTTAATACATAGAAACTCAATATATTGGATTTTTTTTTAAACGATTAAAAATAAAAAATCAAAGGTACATTTTCAAATATGAGCATCAAATAACCTTCACTTCTATGGAAATAGAATCAAAGGAAGAATGGAAAATGAATGGTCCTTCGAGCCCTTCAAGTTTTAATGCAAACAAACAAGCCCCCCTTCGAGTTTCTAGAAACAATTTAGCATGATTCAAAGCTGTAGGGCCCAGTTGGGCCAGTTGGCATCCTTGTAGAACTCTGATAAACCATATTGGAGTATTTGTGTATTTTTAGAGCAAAACAATTACTCTAGGTTCAACTTGGATAAAAACAATTGAAACATAGGTTGTCTTTGTTTAATACATAGAAACTTTAAACATTGGAATTTTTTTAAGCGATTAAAAATCAAGATCAAAGGTATATTTTCAAAAATGAGCATCATATAACCTTTATTTCTTTGAAAATAGAATCAAAGGAAGAATGGAAAATGAATAGCCCTTGGAGCCCTTCGAGTTTTAGTGCAAACAAACAAGCCATTCGAGTTTATAGAAACAACTTAGCATGATTCGAAGCTGTAAGGGCCCAGTTGGGCCAATTGGCATCCTTGTAGAACTCTGATAAACCATACTGGAGTAACATTTGTCGACAAGAAACCATATATCATTTACATGGCGATGATGATGATGCCATTAAAGTTCTGTCAGTGGAGAAAATGGGCCTGACCCATTTAGTGTGTGCCCTTATTGTATGGCGTACAGTGGAGGAAAAAACCTAAAATGTAGGTTTTGTTGGTTTCCGCAATGCCTAATTCTGAAATTTAAGCACTGTTGAATTTGTAGCTCGGCGCGCGCCCCACCCCACCCCACCCCGCCCCCCCAAACCCATATGTTCTACAGCTTTACATTATACTCCAACTTGGAATTTTCTTATAAAAATTTTCACCTATATTAATCCTGATACAAAAGTTATAGTACAGAATTTTCAATCCTCGCCATCAACTAAAGCGAGACTCAACTTTAATGATAATGCCAAAGCGAAAAACCTGGATAGCAGCCATGGAGGACTCCAGTGGGAGAAAATTCCCCTCATATATTATGATGAAGATTATAAAAGGTAATGTAACATGCTTCCATTTGCGCTCGAATTAAATCAATCATGGTTTACTCTTGCCACTCTTAGATACAACCAAATCTAGGTTAATGTAAGGGCATCTCAGTCAAGGGAGGTCGCAGGAGTGGTGTTAAGAATATCCTAAAAAAAAGGGTGCATTTCAGGGATACAAATTGCAACTTTTTTTTTCTTTATGCTTGGGTATTCACTTCAGAGTCAATGCCATTGCGCATGCTATTCAGGCACATATCTAGTCCTCGGGCAGAGAGGCAACTTTGGGTCGTTTGTAAAAATTTCTTCATAGGTACCGCATATAAGTAGTGCTGTCAATCGTGTCGTGTTAACGAATTCGGATTGCGGGTTAATGAATTCGTGTTAGATTCACCTCAACTCCTACACGACCCATTAAATAAACGGGTCCAAATAATCAAACACGAACACGACCCGTTTATTTATCGGGTCACACGACACGACCCGTTAACTCATTAAATAATTTTATCCATTTTGGACTATGTCAATTAACACACACTCTTTTGCTAGTGGAAGGAGAGTGAAGGAGTTTGAAAATGATCTTTTATATGTGGGTTTTAGGGTTTCACTTCGACCTTTTCAAACTTTCCAAATATACCCCTCATGCATTTTATAATTTATGTCATTTATCATTTAGCAGGTTGTATCAGGTTGTCAACGGGTTACCGGTTTTATTGGTTAACGGCCCACTAATTTAACAGGTTAACGGGTCCAACCCATTAGCAACATGAACCCATTAATATCGTGTGGGTTCGTGTCGTGCTAATGGGTCATGTGGCATTTTGACGGCCCTATATACAGGCTTGGTGAGGCCTATATGTAGATGGGTCATTTGTAAAAATTTCTGCATAGGTAAAGCATATAGCCCATATAGGCTTCGTGAGGCCTTTAGAGGCATAGAGGCAACTTTGGCCTATTTAACTTCCAGGGTAGCAATAGGCCTAGTACTATCCAAAAGGGCTAAAAATTTTAGCCTAGCAGGGCAAAGTTAATTCCTGGTCAGGTAGCCAGCCATGAAATACCCTACAACCAGGCATCTAACCCCACTTAGCCAGGCATAGTGTTTTCAGTAGATTGAGTTAAGGCCCGACTCACGTGACACATGCTGCTGACAATTTAGGATTCAAACTCTCCATCGTGCCCAATATGCTACGCTCGTATGCTAAGCCCGAATTTAAATTAATAGAGACTCATTTTAGATGGTTTAAACATGTCTAATACAAACATGGTTGTCACAACCTTTGATAAGCAAAATCAAAATATCCCTTCATTCTAGTTGCAAGGGCAAAAGGCCAAAAAAAGAGAGGGTGTTTTTTTTTAAGGTCTCCGAGGTTTTCTAGAGTGGCATGCCCCAATTAGGGTCTTGGGTGGTGGTATTTACAGGCTTGGAGTTACAAAGTCCACTACTAACAGCTTTACCGACGTTTTTATCGGCGGTAAAATGGTTTAGACAGCAGCGGTATTCCTGCATGCAGATTTTATTTTATTTTATTTTTCTTTTGTTTGGGTCCAGGAAAAGGTTCAATGAATGCATGATCACACATATAGCGTGCAAAAAAAAAAAAGAAGTTCAACCAAGATATAAACAAACATGCAAGTGCTTGCAAAAATAGTAATAACTTAGTTTTCAGTTCTTCCATTCTCCTCTACTTGAAGAATTTGGTCTTTCAAATTTACCTTAGATAGGTGCCATAAAATTACATTTAACAAATACCACGAGAAGTGATGTGATTGTAAAAAAACCTTTCTTTTATGCAGGTTAATAATTACTAAGAAAGAAGAGATAAGTCGAGGACATAAATAAAAGTTGTAAAAAAGCTATAGGGCCGTTGTTTTACTAAAATTCCTGACAGGAATTCTAGATACTGTGGTTTTTGGAAGCATTTACAAGTTCCATGTTACTTGCTAAGTGTTTTAAAATTTTAACAGGTTTTAAATGAGCTTTGGAAATTTAGAAATTCCACTATGATAATTCCTTGAATTCCAAAAAGAAACAAGCCATACAACTATCCAAAAAATCGACTTGTTATAAATCAGAATTGAAAAACATAATTCATGTAGTCAACCTAATATAATTGGTACAAGATTTTGATGATAGCGATGATGATGATCGCTTGACATGCTGAATTTGGGTGTTGGTTTAAGTCCATGACACTTTAAGTTATAAATAGATAAATGTGCATCTGTATTTATATTTAAATGGAAATCAATAAATGTATATTCATGCTTATGCATATACAAAAAATGGGATTAAATATATCTTCTAAAATTATTGAATGGTACAAAATTCTCATCATCTAATGAGTGGTCTCTCAATGGGTGGGTCCTTATTTGGACTCAATCCTTATCGGGCTAGAACTTGGGACCAACCCAAATCCGCACCATTGACGGACCTAAGACCCAGCAGTTGACTATAAAATCTCATTTTGGCAGATTAGGGTTTTCTCACACCAGAAAGAGAGAAAGGACTAGGGTTTTAATTTTTCCAGCCCTTTCTCTCCCCCTAATCTTCTCCAAATCTAGGGTTTGTCAGCAGAAGAAACCAAAATGGGGCACTCCAACGTCTGGAACTCTCATCCAAAGAACTATGGGCCCGGATCTCGTGCTTGGTAACCAACTTTAGGGTTTTTGTTTCAAGAACCATTTTTTTCCCCTTCTTGGGGTCTTCTTTATGAGATTGTAGGGTGTTTTTTGTTTGTACCTTGATGATGAATATCAGGGTTTAAGCGCAGGGTAAAAGTACATCTAAACCATCTGTTTTTGTTAATTTTTTCATCAGTCCTTGGTTTTTATTTGTTCTTCTTGCCTGTTTGTGTTTTTATTGTCCAATTAATTATAGGATTGGAATCTTCCAAATCTATGATCTGGGGTTCACGTAAATTCACTGTTTGTTATTATTCTCCGTGTTGCTAATGATGTTGTGATATTGTTATTAGTGTGAAAATTCATTGGTTTGGATGGATTTGAAGTTCCAAAAACCCTCAATTAGTAATTGCTGTTAATATTGTTGTTCCTCTATTCACGGAGTTTTTCAGTTTGTTGTTTGGATTGGTTTCGCTTTCACCGGACGTGCCATAGGTTTATGTTGTTGATTATCTGCTATATTCTGGTTTTATCTTCCACTTTTTAATTTGTTTTTGGTATGGGTTTGGGCTTGTGCGTGCTACCTTTTTTATTCATTTGATGGGTTTGATGCTGACGCAACGTAGACCTCATGGCCACATGTGTAGGGCCCACATAGATTTAGGATTTATTTTTATGTCAATAGTTTCTTTAAATATTGTTATTAGGATTAGATTTCCTATATTATTTAGTTTCTAGTTTTATTAGGTTTCTTAAGGCTTAAGTTTACTTTTACTATTTATATGGCATTGTAAAGAATTATTTCTCAGAGTTGTTGATTAATAAAATTGGGTTTTCCCATTGAGGTGCGTCTTATTATCTCTACTGAGATTGATTGTGTCTTCGAACACGTGCTTCGGCACCCATTGTGCTTTTAGCACTTCCATCGCAAGCCCTAACCCTAGGGCCTGCATCAGATGCTTGTTTGCCTTTACTGGATTATTATTTGAAAAGAAGGTATTTTTTTCTAAAAACTTTGCTTTGCAGGAAGCAAGTGCTTTTGAGAAGAAGAATTGTGAAAATAATCCCTAAAGGCAAATGGTACAACAATCAAGCACTTCAAACATTGAATACGTTACCTCATTTGCTGATCAGTTTAAACAAGTATGTTAGTTAGGGCTGTAAATGGGTACCATTTACTTGTAATGTACAAATTGAATGTGAAACCCTTGTCCAAATCGGATAGAGCAGGCAAGAACGTGTAGGGCCCTTTTTGTTACATTAGCTGAAATTGGTCTAGGCATTGAAGAAAACTACGTAGTAGAGAAGATTTGGAGGATTTTGATTTTTCTTAAATTTAGGTTAGAGCATTCAGTAGGTATCAAAGAAACCATCTAATGCTTCACTTTTTCCATAGTCCTTTGTTAGTTGGATTCATTTCATCATTTTTTTTTTTTTTTTTTTGGCTGAACTTTTTTCAGGAAAAAAAAAACTTTAGGTGGTTGGTCATATGCATACTTGTTATTAATTTTACCTGTGGGAATGGGAGGTGAGGCTAGAATGTTATTATGGTGCTTTATTCTAGTATCACCATCCTACCATTGTGTTCATTCCTTATTTCTTGAATAATCTTAAAACAGTGATTGTTTATTTGCATTTAAACTTTATTTCTGATTGATCATTTGATGACTATACTGATGCACACGGTTACTGTCTCATGTTTGCTAATGCCCTCTTATTTCATCTACATTTTAATTTATTTCTAACAAAGAACTTTTTTCTCTTTTCTCAGCCGAGTTTGTGGAAATTCTCATGGTTTGATCAGGAAGTATGGGCTTATGTGCTGCAGGCAGTGCTTCCACAGCAATGCCAAAGCAATTGGCTTTATCAAGGTTAGTTTCTGTCCTTTTAGGTGTTCACAGGCTGTGATTCTCTGATTTTAAGCAAACATGGTCTGAAGATGCTTGCGGTCGGTTTCAGATCAGTTGGCATATAACATTTACTGTTGTAATATTCCATTTAAACATCACCATCGTCACCGTCGTCGTCGAAGTCTTTTTCCATCTATCTGGTGTTGGCCTTTCGAGTTCTCTACTTATACGGTTTCCACTCAGTCTTATTTGAAGCCATTTAACAATTTAATGTGTCATTTCAGATGTATTGCAGAATCTGTGTTTGTCACAACTAGTCCCTCCTGATAATAATTCATTGAATCATAATCGTTTTATCTTACCCATAAAAAAAGGTCTATCTTTTACATATGTTCAAATTATCATCAGCTTTGTGTGTTATGAATATGGTTGTCTGCTTTGTGAATTCTACTACACATTCCCATTTGAATCTATGTTCTGTCACTTCACAATTTAACATATCATTTTAGACTGTATTGATTTATTGTTTCTACTCTCTTTGTAACAATTTAATGATGGATCTTCTGTTTCTTCTGCGTGTATGCCCAAAAGCATCACAGGCGTTCCTTTTTTATATATATATATATATATATATATTTTTTTTTTTGAACAACTTGTTCCCTACATCATTTGTAACACACTTTTTGGCTATGCGTAGTACTTGATCTTTTCGTTTCTTCATCGGTTGACATACTGCCATGTAATAATGTTGGTTAGGAATCAGCTGGGTTGTGATGAACCCAAGCTTCTTCAAAGTGAGACTGTGTTGGTCATATTATGGCCCAGATCATACACAGAAGATACATTTGTCCATTTTTGTTGATTCTGTCATGCCCGAGCTAAGTCGGGCCTCAAGCATGTATATACTCCAGCTCTTCCTGTTTAGTTATCGGGCTAGAAGTAAGGCTAGTCCAAGCCACAAACAATGCTGGTTCTTCACTGTTAGTTTTGTAAAATGTCTCTTTAAATATATAAAAAAATGCAATTTTCAGGGACTGCATTACACTAGTTCCTGGTTCCCAAAAGTTGGAAGTGTAAATGACCTAGATGCGATATCTCAAACATTTACTGATTTTAGGTGTTTAGGTGTAGTGTTATTTCTCCAGCCAAGCTTTTTGTTAACTGTTGGTTTATTTGTTTTTCAGTATCGCTAAGTGCTGGCAGCAAGGCTTGCTGATGGAGGAAGATGCACCAAGTTTCCTTTTGGTTTCATTTTTTGGACTTGTTTTATAGAATGTGCTGATGGAGGAAGATGCACCAATCTTCCGTTTGTTTTCATTTTTGGGACTTGTTTTCTAGAATGGGGCTTGAACAATGTTTTCTTGCCTCTGTTGGGGCTTTAACCAGTTTACTAGATAGTGTTGGTTTTTGCTATGATTATTATGAATCGTGTTACTTGTTTAAATGTCGTTCACATGCTCCTTGATTTTGCTTGAGGTCTAATAATTGTTGAATTTAAAGCCCATCATTGTCAAGAATAAGATCACCGGCATATGCCACAGTTACGAATCCTGTGGAGATTGACTTGATAAAAGGCCCGAGATTGCATTTATATGTGTTTCTTATCTTTGCACAGAGTAAGGAAGACTAGCCAATGCAACTTGAGCTTGGATTGGGCTGTTGCCTATGTTTTTTGATATCTGACACGGAACCCCGGATATTTGAATTTTGTGTAAATAATATTTTTGGTAGTAGATCCAATGCCGCTATTTGCAAAACATGTGCAAATATTTGGATCCAGGTACAAATTTCTCCCACATTAAAAAATTACCCACTTTAGTCAAAATCTTGGAAACTTGAATGCTCAAATAATTAGATATCCATTTGCAACTAAGTGAAGGCTGATAAATCGGTTCTAGATTGATATTTTATTTTGTCTTGGTCCTCTGTACTTTTTGAAAGTTGTGTGGTATTCCGATTTCCGATGGAATCTATGTTGTCTATCAAGAAGCACAAGTTTAGATATTTATCTCAATGTGATTAGGCTTAATATTTGCTAGATTAATTGACTGTATTATTAAAGGAAGAAGGAAAGAATCGTGTAAAAATTTGTGAGTTTTCACTTACAATTGTTTTTAGGTGTTTTAGATCTAAATTATCAAATTGTATTAAGTATATATTTTGGTTCCGGGGAGGCTCTATGCAGGGGCGGTCCCACATTCACACTATTTGGGGAGATTGCCCCAGGTCAATTTTAAGATGAGACAAGCTTTTATTGGAGTAAGATTTGTGGATATCTCATAGTATAGGGAGGAGGGCCTTTAATTTTGTGCAACTCTAATTTTCAATAAGTAAGCCGCTTCTATAAATTTTCACTCCTCCCTAACCAGTGACGGGATATCTCCACTTTTATTTTAATAGAAGTTGGTTTCATCGTAAGATTGATTGTTTAATAAAAAAAAAACTTGATTAATGATAATTTAAGGTTTCCTTAATTACATTCTCAGTCACAATGATTAATCTTATAGTGAGACCCATTAGTGCAAAATTTTGGGGAATATAGATCCTCTCGGGCTTTAACCTATCAAAATTCTAAGTTAAAAAGTGAAACTTTATACTAGGGCTCACTTGTCAATATCTAAATGGAAACAAGATATTTTAAGAGATTTTGCTATATTATCTACTAGTTTATAATGTAATCCATTCACTTAAAAATGAGGTGTTTTGGATAATTTAGAAAGTATCTTATGATATCTTGCTTTATTCCAAAGACCTTTATATTACATTATTCAAGGATATGCTGTATAAAATAATCTTTAAAAAATATTTTATAAATACAAATGGGGAGTTTCAGTAAAAACCGTTGGAGTGTTCGTGAGTAACTATTAATTATAATGGCCCACTATAAGTTTTAACATTTATAAGTCCCATTATTAGATTGGCCCCACAGTACTTACAAATTTAATATTGGGTCATATAGCCATATCACGACTATATAGCCCTTGTTAATTATCAACATTAGATGGGTCCCATACTACCAAAATTAGTCGGGTCTCATGATTACTATGATTGAATTGTGTGATTGTAATTATCAGTTTGTCATCATTAAATGGATTCCACTGTTTGATAGCTCTCTTGGTGTTAATATGACTACTAACATCAAATGGGTCCCACAATGACTTTTCATAAAAAAAAGCTAGATAGGGCCATTTCTAATAATTACTATTATATGTATTATAGTATATTTACCAACGTTTGGTGGACCCACCTTTATTAAATAACATTGCATGGATCTCATGGTTTAAATTTAATCTTTTATATATATATATATATATATATATTATAATAGATGGGTCCTGCCATAATTATTAACATAAGTGATTATTAATTAGCGGGTCATTCTCTCCATTTCTTATTTGGTACATCATCTTATGAGTTTTTTTTTTTTTAATTGCCGAACACTTCAAAGTATATTAAAATCTGTGAAGATTGCAAAATACCATAAGTGACACAATATAATACTATGACACTATTTTATTCTATGATAATGGAATCTTATAATATTTAAACTTGTTGATATTATATTGTGCACTTATCAAGCACCCCTAATAGATGTCCCAACTTAAATGGGTTATTCTCAAACTTCATATCAATCCGAGTTCTTCTCACAGTTGGATTGCCTACTTGATAAAAAAAAAGCGATTAACATATTCTTATACATACCCATGTTACATTTTCACCAAACAATCAATCAACCAGTAAGACAAACTCGAATGGAAGTAAAATTTGAGAATGCCCATATACATGCAGGTTGCTTGTTTTAAACAGTTTAGATTTCAATAGGTATCCCTCATTTTAGAGTTCCAGTACTATGATCCTGACTCAATTTAGGGATATCTCACGGTCGAGGCCATTTATTTTTGACAGGCTTGGGTTTCTAATATGTTGGCCACTATGAACTTCCACTCATTCAACACAAATTTTTTCTTAAGTTAGAGAGCCTCAAAGGTAGGGGTGTTCATGGGCCGGGTTGGCATGGACTCCATGTCTACTCCGACTTTAGAAACATAAGTTCATATCTAGCCCAAGTCTAGCAAGGGCCGTAAGTGTCAGGCCCAAGCCCACCAGTTTTATCAATCTGTCCGGACCTGGCTTTTGATCACTCGTCTTTCTAATAATTATTAGGAAAGCCGGATAAACTCCCTGTATCTTTAGTGTGGTAGTGTAGTTTCAAACCTACAACCTTTTAAGTGCAAGTCGTGGTCTTGCCAACTGAGCTATCCCTTGGATTAATGTAGGCTGATTGCGCTTTCTATCACTTAGGCCCTGTTCTTTTATTAGAATTCCTGACAGGAATTTAGGCCGTCTCGGAATTCAGAATTCGTATTAGGAATTATGTGTTTCATTACCAGAATTCCTGGGCATTTAAAATTTCAGGTATTTGAAATCCCAAAAAACTCAGCATTTGAAAAACCACCTTAACAAGGAGGATTTGAAAATCTCACTTGGCACATGAATTCCAGGAGAGGGACGACGGCATTCCGCGAGCTCAAGTAAGAATTCAGGCTATGAATGAAACAACGAATTTAGAATTTTAGAATTTGGCAGTATTTCAAATACTACCATTTGAAATTCCCAGACAACACCAGACATGAATTCTAGTAAAAAAAGGGGGCCTTATTTAATCCCATCCGGCACCAAACATCCAACCGTTGAATAGAATCCGGACTTAAGAAAGTTGGGCCAGTTGGCACCTCTTTTTCCTCAGTCAACAACTTTCCTAATTCGTCCCTTGTGCGGTTCTGTGCATCACTTTCTGCCTCTTTGGTACTACTACATCTGTTACCAAAGTCAGGCATGCCTTCAATCTCCCTGACAGTTGCAGTATGATATCCAGTAGGCCCCACACGCACCAATGGCTGAGATGGGCGCATCACAAAAGCCCACATGATCCATCAAAACACTTTCTTATTTCGGATTTCCTCCCTATATGGGAATGTTGAATATGTTTGGGAAAGCCATAAAGGCAACTTTACTTTCTCTGAAAAAGGCAGGGAATCCTGTTTTCACTCCCACCCGAAGTCCAACTACAAGCTTTCACTAAAAATAGGAAAAACGCCCTGCGCGTCACTCACAGTCACGCCTCTGGCGCCTTTCTCCTACTAGAAATCCCCAGAGCAAAATAGAAAAACCCCAATAGCTACTCTCCTCAGTTCTCTCACCATCGCTAGGGTTTTTCTTTCCCATCCCAAACTCAAGAAATCTCTCAACTTTGCCTGGAAAATCTCTAAAAGAGGGAAAAGCTTCCACCTTTTGATTTCTGCTCTCTGTCTTCTTCTTCTTTTGACAGAAATCTGTCGAAAAAACCAGCGAAAGAGGGATTTCTGAAGTGAAAAATGGTTGAAGCGGGCAATGTTGAAGCCAAGGAGTCGACTCCTTCAAGTCCCCAGGATTTCAACCCAAGAAGGTGCTCTTTCTTTTCCACTTAAAAACCTGTTCTTTTCTTGAAACTTTCCCTTTTCTGTTTTGGGGTTTCTTTGGATTCTTATGGTTTCTTTTCTGGTGGTTTCAGTTACCAGATCGAAGTCTATAAAGCTGCATTGATGAGAAACACGATCGCGGTGTTGGAAACGGGGGCGGGAAAGACTATGATCGCGGTAATGCTGATGAAGGAAATCGGGCGATTAATGAAGGAGAATGGGGATAAGGGGTTGATTATCTTCTTGGCTCCTCAAGTCAGCCTTGTCAATCAGGTAAAACACTAGTGTTTTTTTCTTTTTTAAAGTTCTTTTCCTTTTTTAGTGCTTTGTAATGTTTCTTTTATCTATCTCATATTGTTTAAGTTATCAGTTTCAGTAATGAATGCGTTATGGTATAAAATTGTTATATGTAGTGTAACACATTGTAGAAAGTTGTTATCTTTCTCTGGACATTGTTGTTGTAATTATGCGTCTAGGAATTCTGGGTTTGTTTTAAGAAAATGAATTATTGTTGTTCTTGGGTGCAGCAATTTAAAGTGATAAAAGACCATACAGATTTTAAAGTGGCGGAGTATTACAGAGACAAGGGGGTGGAGAATTGGACTGTGGAATGCTGGGAAAAGGAATTCAGCACTCAAGAAGTAATTTTCTCCAACTTCTTTTTTTCTTTTCTTTTCATCTGCATCCAATGTGAATTGTTGAAATTATGGTGGAAGGTCCTTTGTTTGGACTGCGGAACCTCCCTTGGAATAGTGCGTGGGATAAGATGGCTTTTATGCCCTTATTGGATCTTAGGCTGCCCTTTTGTGATAACCTCAAAGAGATGATACAATTTGTCTACCAAGAACCTGCAATGTGGACACTTCTGTTGAATCTAGTCGAACCATCCATTTTGCAGGGTCTTGATAGATGGCAACAGGTATCCTGTCGATGTAATAAAGGGGTTCAATTGTGGATTAATCCTATATCCGTGTTCATTTGTTGTATATAGTAGGTCTATAATCATTTTTAACACGCAACCCTAGAGGAGCAATACAGTTCTCATTCAAGTGTTTTCTCCACTTAGTGTGTAAATGCCATTGCCTTTGGGCGTGAGTTCTTCATCTAAGGGTTCGACTGCTATTGGAGAAGGCTGACTTTGTAGCACACAGTAGGTAGACGAATATACCAGTGTGGCATGGGAAGGGGATTTGCCTGGTCTGTGACTACCAGTTCTGACACCATGTAAAGTTTTAGAAAACTAAAAGAAAACTCGAGAGAATGTTTGTGCAAATTCTTGGGATGTATCTATGTGATCCCAAGTCCTAGTACATTTAGACATCTTTTAATGTATTCTTGATAAGTTCCAACAAATCAGTTTTGGAATGTATATGTCGAAGTTAAGACTAATGATTAGGAGAATACAATAGATAATTACAGGGTTATGTAGTCCATGATACATGTTGCAAATGTGATCCCTCGATTTGGTAGCCCGGAATCCGGAGTAGCACACTTGTTTTCACAGGATTTGCGCCGCTGCAAATATGAATTTATTACTATTGTTGTTGTTGTCGAATGTCTTAGCTAGAGTCAACTTAGACTGCTATTGTTGCTTGGGCCAATTGAGCATTGGAGGAATGCTCCATGGTATCACTTTAGGATCTTCTTATCCTACTCCCCTTTGTAGCCTATTGAAATTTAAAGTCCCTCCAAGAGTTAAATCCTTTGGTTGGTTAGCGCTCTATGGTAGGCTGGTAGCATTCTCACTAGGGTTAACTTGAGGCGTTGGAAGATGGTCATAGTTAATGCTTCCTTGATGTGCTTGGTGGCGGAAGAGATGGCGGATCATCTTATTCTTTCATGTAGAGTTGTGCACCAAATTTGGAATTCCATTTTGGGTTGCTTTTACTATAGCTGGGTTCTCCCATCCTCCATTCTTGGTCACTTTGGAGGATGGAAGTTCTTTGTTGGGTGATCAAGAAGGAAGGATTTGTGGAAGATTTTTTTTCTGGCTACAATTTGGGTTATTTGGAAAGAAAGGAACCTCAGATGCTTTGAAGGCAGATGGACATCTTTGGAAGGCTTAATTGACCATATGATATTTTATGTGACATCTTGGGCATCTATCCTTCCTCATTTTCAGGATACTCCCTTTAACTTTTTCATGCTTAATTGGAGGGAGGTGGCCTCTTAATTTTCTTGATGTTTCACTTTTTTTTCTTTTGGGTGGGTCCTTTGCTTTTGTGGCTTCCTTGTAAGTTGGTTGGTATATCTCTCTTGCACTGATTTCCTTCCATAAATATATGTCACTATTAAAAAAAAAGAGCATTGGAGGAGTGCTTCAAAACCATACTACTTTTGTTCTCTAAGCATCTAAGAGTTAGAGATTCCAATGAAACATAGATGTTGGCTATTTGGAAGGCCTTTTGATATTTTCGGCGTCTTTTTGGGACATGTTGATTGTGGAGGCTTACTCCTCTAATGCGGTTACTTGCATGTCTCACGAGTCAAGGCAATAGAAGTTCCAATTCTATTTTAATGAGATGGACTGATGGAGTTGTCCTCTCATCTGCATGCAGTTTTTTACCATGACGCCAGGTTGACCAATAACATGGCGGATGCTTTTGCTAAATAGGGGGTGGATAGAGCTTCTCCTATATTGTGTCTTGTGTAATTGTTTTTGGGTGGGGTGTAAGAGTTCTTTTGCCGTGAGGTTAGGTCCACCAATAACATGGCGGATGCTTTAGCCAAATGGGGGATATAATTCTCTGTGGGTGGGTTATTTTATGTACTTGGTTTTGGATAGGGTATATTCATACCCTTGTTTTACTTAACTGGTGAGCTTTATTGTTTGTATGTGGCTCTTTTTCTTTATTAAACCATCACCCACATACACAAAAATAACCACACAGAGAGAGAGAGAGAGAGAGAGAGAGAGAGAGAGAGAGAGAGAGAGAGAGAGAGAGAGAGAGAGAGAGAGAGAGAGAGAGAGAGAGAGAGAGAGAGATTTTGTTGTGCTTGTATGGATTATAATTGCACAGTTGCATCATGCTTGGAATTATACAGATGAATTTCAACCATGGATTATAATTGCTCTTTTCTATGACTTCATTTTACAGGTAATGGTAATGACACCTCAAATATTGTTGGATGCTCTAAGGAATGCTTTTTTAACACTGGACATGGTACGATTGTTGATTTTTGATGAGTGCCATCGTGCTAGTGGAAAGCATCCATACACCAGAATAATGAAGGTATCCATATGTCCTATTGTTTATATAGTAAATAGACAATCTTCAATTATATTTGGTGCTTCAATCATCATTAAATTCTTTGTGGTTATTTTTCATTGACACTGTCATTTTTTTGAAGCTATTGATCATTTGCTTATATTTATTGTTCTGTAGGAATTTTATCACACGTCTGATCACAGACCGAAGGTATTTGGAATGACTGCTTCTCCTGTGGTTAGAAAAGGCAAGCTTCTATGTGGAAGGAATGATAAGAATATTTCTAACCTTACTGTATTTAATGATGGGGAAATATTCAAGTGCATCTATCCCTCACCATGTGTGGTGAGGGACACCCCTTTTTGGGAAGTTTCAAGTACAAAAGGGCTTTTGTACTTTTTAGGAAGATCCCCTTTTGTACTTGAAACTTCCCAAAAAGGGGTGTCCCTCACCACACATGGTGAGGGATAGATGCACTTGAATACCCCCCTTTAATGATGACTTCTAGTTTTGCTTCTATTGCTGCTCAGACAAATTTTTGACGGCTTTCGGTTGGTTTGCAACATTCAATTTGCACAGTAGGGCAAATGATGACTTATAATTTTGTATCTGTTGCTGCTCAGACACCTTTTCACATCTCTCATTGGGTTTGCAACATTTCAAATTACACAACCATTAGTTTACAAACTGAATAATATAGTTTATAGGAGGCTCATGCAGTTTGGAGAAGGTTTTGTACGATTATAGTAATCTTGTACTGCTTCCATGTTCAACTCTTCTGAAATGAGAGATAACTAGATCTACAATTCAAGAGACTTGAAGTTTCTGAAAATCTAGATCAGAAACCCATTTTGTAGTTCACTAATAATGAATTATTACCATACATGTGCCTGTTCATCTTATTCTTTCTGTAGAGCCACTTGCTAAGTTAATTTCAAGTATCCATAGTGACTTATTTATTAAACTACTATCTTTGATTGTCATCCTCGAGATATTTCTTTGAGATTGAATCTTTTGCTTCTAAATGGTAACTGGTTGTCTAGGACTCTTGAGTATTCAATTATCCGGAGTGCTCATCCATTGTCTGTTTATTTCTTTACTCTTTTAGACATTGCAGCACTTATTTGTTTTCTGCAACATTTGTTTAATTTGTTTCTGCACATTACACATTAGGTGTGTCATCAGCTAGGGATTGTCAAGGCCAAATTGGTGAACTGGAAAGCATCCTGGATTCCAAGGTCAGTTATAACATCTTTATGTATATCATGCAAATTTTCTTGTGACAAAACCAGTGGAACTAATGTCCAGATTAGCGTCAAATTGGCATTGGTGTGAATCCACAAGGGTGTTTGGGGTTTTATGCTGGTGGGTGGGTGGGTGGGGTGAGGTTGGTTAGTAATTGCAAGGGGTTGGATTATCATATTAGGTTCTTGTAAGGGGAATGTTGTACAGAATTTTCCAGGTATATTATTGTCACTTTTGAAGTTAAACTGTCATTTTCTAACAATGCTCTTTGCTTTGATCTCTGATTGTGGGGCACGATAACCTGTAACTCACAGCTTGACATTGCCTCAGGTTTGTACAGTGGAAGATAGACATGAATTGGAGCAAAGTGTTCCTTCAGCAAAAGATATTAATAGATTCTATGGTGCAAAGTTGTCTCTACATGAAGATCTGAAAGAGAAACTGAAGTTGTCATTGGCGAAGGTTTTCTAATTTGTTTTAAACTTTATTTATTTTCGTTGAATTCAATTTTGCAACTGGCTTTTATATGAAGAAAGAAGTTGCTGATTTGGTTATTTTTTTTAAACAGTCCGATACTTTGGTGGGCCAGTTACATGAGTTACCTCAATTTAGAGACACAGACGACATGATCAAAAGATTGAAAAAGCGTCTGCTAAGTCAACATGAAAAGATTTTGTATTGCCTCGATCATCTTGGCCTCATCTGTGCTCATGAGGTGCTTCATTATTTACTTATTAGGAGATGTAATTATTAATATGTTGATCTCATTGGTTATATTGCATATGATCTAGTAGCTAAGGGCTCATTTGTATCACCATGTTTCCGCTGAAAAGGCGAGGGGAAGTGGAACGCTATGAAAATTTCCCATTGTTGCATGCAATCACTTTATTTCCTCTCCCATGACCCACGGAAAAGTGAAGGTATGCGGAACCGGTTTTCTGTGGACACTACACAAATGTGCCTCAAGTCTTTTGTGTAGTATGTAGTGATCTGATAACTGAGACTTTTTTCATTGATAGATTTTTTTCTATTCAAAAGAAGAACCAAAATTCTGTGAGCTTTCAACAATTTAAGGCCAAATGCAATTACTGCTTCTGCTTGACGTATGAAGCTGCTTCGGAGCAATTTGTTTCATGCAGGGTGAAGTTCTTCACTTTATTATTTCGGTGGATGTAATTCCGGAGGGAATTCAAGAGACGGATGCATTTCTCCAGATCGACGTTGGGATCTGCTACACAATTCAGTAACTCAAGAGCCTCTTTTGAACAAACAATCTGTGGCCGAGATTTCTCCGTAGTTGCTGATGGGTGATGAGATTGTCGTTAGGGTTTTCGTTCTTCTACGAGATTCGTTTTAGTTAGGTTTTAGTCTCTGTTTTACCTTCTCACCTACGGGTTTCCAAAACCAGTTTTCCTCAATAGATTACTTTGTGAAGCATGTAACTCATTTTTTATCTATCGTGTACTGAGTTTACTTGTTGGGTTTTTTGAGTTTGGTTTTTTTAGGTTTTGGTTCCATATTTTTAACGGTGATGGTTCAGATTAGGATTAAAGTTCATGGCTCGTGAGAGGTCATTGATTTAGCGGCTAGTTTGGGCATTATAATAGTAGTAATAATGCTATATATCTATTTATTGTGGCCAACAACATTAGTAGCATGTTGTCACGCACCTCCCACTAGTAGGTGAGTATGTTGTGGGTTCAAGTTCACAAGAATGGTTTTGGTTTTGGTTTTGTTTGAACTGATTGTGTCTTTATCATTGAAGCCTTATCCTTATCCCATTTTTCCGATGTTGTCTTTGTGGGTTCTACTTTCTTACTCAAACTTATGACTATCTTTTCCGTGAATCTACATTTTTATTGAAGGTCTTTTCTGGTCCCTCTCTCCCTCTCGCTTCCTTAGTTCGTTGATCACTTATTTGAATCCCCTGTGTTGATAAAAAAATATTCTATTTATTTTGAAATAAAATATATCTATAAATTTGCAAATCAAAGACTGAGAATTAGCATCAAAATTCAAAAGCAGAATAGATGTGCAAGTTTAGTGGATCTGCAGGTAGAGAAGAGGAGGTGGTTAAAATTGAAGATAATGTAGTGCTACCGTGTGATAAGTTTTGATAACTAGGGATGCATATATCAAAATGGAGGATTTGTTGCGTTTAGCAAATAGGATCAACATAGGGGTCAGCAAAGTTGAGTCAAGCTGGTGGAGCATTATGCCACCATAGAGTGCCACTTTGATTGAAGAGCAATACTATATGGAGCTTAGAGTTGTTTAGTGAAGAAATGATTAGAAGTACATGTGCCTGAGAAGCGACTTCTAAGGTGGTTGTGTGAGGTTCCAAGAGAGAATAGAATTAAGAATGAAGATACGAGAGGAAACCTATGAGCAGATGCAATAATTAAAAAATAAAAAAATAAAAATCGAGGAATATTGTTTGAGATAGTTTGGCCATGGGCACAGAAGGCCTGAATCATCCTATGCATGATATGTTGAAGGGTTAGTAGTTCAAGGAACTAGGAGAAGAGAGTGACCAATTAAGTCCTTTGGTGAACTACTAAGCTACGACATGATAGACTCAGTTACTATGACATGGTCTCGAATAGGGTCGAAGTGGAAAAGCAAAAAGTACAGAGGTGGCTCTGAATAGTGGGATTAGGCCATTATATTGATGGTGTTTGAGCTCATGCATCTTCTTTTTGCGCTCATTTGCACACATTAACTCTCCACGTCGAGGCCAGGGTCCCTCTGCACCTCGCTTGGAGGTTGGTAAGACCCAAAATTAGGTGTGTGCATCACACAACTTAATGCTGACTAATTTTAGTGGATCTTTTTTTTTAATGGCCATTTTATACTTACCCCTTGAGGTTTTTCTGCATGGAAAAGATGAGAATAGTCTTCGTGAAAGAGACGAGCCAGCAGCATGGTTGAAATTTGTTCGTTGTTGCAACCATGAGGTTGCGGTGTAAGTCATGTTACTAACAAAGAGAATGTCTTGGTGAAGTAAGAAGAGAGAGGAGAGGGAGGCTACACGTGTTTCTTCATCTTCTTCTTCAACTTTGCTAGTGTAGTCGACTGATTGTTGTAGTTGATTGTAATGACCCATCATTACAAGGTGTAACTGTCGACTGTGATAGTCAGTGGATTGTTATAGCTGGCTGAATTATTTCCCCCTTATTCTTTGTCGTGTTCTCCTCTCTCTGCCTTTATAGTTAACTATAATGGTCAACCATTTGCAACAACCACTTGACTGTCTGGACCTGAAAACTGGATTTCTAAAAGAGTTTGCTTTCGTGTTGCGAATAATATTTTTCTGCATTGACAAGATTAGGTCAAATCAAACTTTGCAGCAGAATAAATTGTCAAACATCAATATCAAACACTAGACATCATAACAGAGCATCAGTCTAATAATCTAAAATAATTAATTATGAGATTAGATGCCCTCTTTCTTCATTGCAAAGTTGCTCAGATGATATGCTCTTCTATCCTTATCCGGTTTGGGTGTGGTTGGTTTATGTCGGGTTTCTTCCTTGAGTGTAGTCCAATTTTTCAATTTTCCTAAGTATGTGGGCCCCGCAATCATGATCTGAACCGTTGAACCTCTTTAAAATGACCAAAACGGCCATGGGACCAAAAGTCTAAATCCCTTGTGGATTTTTAGATATTTGCAAAAAAATCCAGAACTTTAAGTCTGTAATTCTGAATTCCGTGGGCCCCATTTCATGATCTGAACCGTTAAATCTCTTTCTTTTCATCACGTTTGGCTAAGGGGTCAAGTCTCATCCCTTAATTCATCATATATTTTAAGAAATTTGTGATGAATGGTGAAAATCTTGTGAAAAATGGTCAACTGTTGGATGCACTCAGATTCGCATGCGAGATGTGAAAATGACAAACAACTGAATGTGTTTCACAGTTTTTTTGGGTACGGTAACAGTAAAATTTTATTAAAGAGGGGATAAAAAGAGCTAAAAAAATAGAGCATACAAAAAAACAACCCAAAGGTGTACCGGTACTAGAGAGAGATCAGAAACCCATCACAACTACATTACATGACCGACTCCTTGCTTAGCTAAACAATTCGCTATACTGTTTGCAGATCTACTAACATGCTGAAAAGAGATTGCGATTGAGACTAGATGACTAATTTCATTAGATACGAATTGCACATTCCGTGGCCCTCTCGAAGATGTCACCTAGGATATGGCATTAACTGAGTCACTTTCCACAATAAGATAATGTTGATACGAGGAATGATAGAGACAGAGAAATTCCAAAATGGCTAGAACTTCTGCTTCGTTAGAATCTTTGAACCCTACATATTTAGAAAACATATACAACACTTTCCCTTTGTGATTTCTTAGTATGCGTCCAATGCCACCCAACCCTGGTTTTCCCCTCACAGCTCCATCCACATTAAACAATGTGTTTCACATGTAAGTGCATTGCATATGAAAATGATTCATATATGAATCATTTACACATGTGGAGCATTTTCATATCTCATGGGAAATTGCCAAACAACCCCTAAGTTCAGCAATTGTTGTTATACAAATGGATTTGTAACATTGTACTTTTTGTTTCTCTTGTTTATGTTTTGATGTTGTCTTCTTTCTAATTTATGCCATTTAATGTTATGTCACTTATTTTGTAGGCTGCTCAAATGTATGTGGAATCAAATTGTGGCACTTTAGATGGATGCGATTATTCTAAAGAAAGTTTTATGCAGTGGAGATATTTTCTTAAGGAAGTCTTACATACTATTGAAGAAACGTTGCCACATGGTATGATATTAATGGCTTTTGGAAAAATTTGAATTTTGACAATCTAAGATTAGACATTTTCTTCTGGAAAGAAAGACAACCTTTAATGAATTTTATCTGAACATGTTTCTTGCATTTAGTGATTTTGATGACGTGATTTTGTATGGTTTGGCTACATTTATTCTAACTCTGATTGCCGTATATGTTTTTGTGCATATGAGGGGTTTCATCAAGAATGACCATATCATTTGGGAGAAAGTCACAGACTGGCCGTGTGTTCAAAAAATAGGAAACATCCAAACATTTTACTAAGGTGTCATAATTAATCAATTCCTAGCTGTTAGGTTTACTGACTGTGTATGTATCTTTTTTATGTGTGCATGTGTCGGGACAGAATGGTTCATAGGAGTTCCTAAGTGGGCCCCATATGCTTGTCCATTATTTGCTCTAGAACAACTAGGATGTTCCTGAAAATTCTCCTGTGCACATGTATGCTTATGTATATACACTAGCAGGACGCCCATGACAAAAATACTTAAGAAGAAGAAAAAAAAATGTTAAAAAGTTCTCGTCCAGGAAGGAGCTCTTCTTTGATCTCATACAGTTTAGTAAGTTCAAAGAGGGCCACAGCCCAATTCCAAGTACCCTTTAGTTTTGTTCTGGGGGCATGGCTCTCTCCCATTCTTCATCGTTTTACAACCTTTCATAGAGCATAAAAGAAGCCCATCTTTCCTCTTCTTTTTACATAACTATTCAAAGAGAGAGGTATACAATAGAAGGGAAAAGTGATGCATCCAGTGTACTGTAGCACTATAGAGTTTCATGCGCCCTCGCTGGTCTACAATTTTTTCTCATGTGCATAAGTGAGAAAGATATTGAGAAAAAGCTTCTTTGCGAATGATTTCTTGCATTAGGGTTCCTTTTCATTTCTTTGATCAAACAAGGGCAGGACATTTTTCAGTTGCATATCTCCAGTTGTGTCATCTTCGAAGCATATCTTAGATATCATTAATACACGTTACTGTCATATATCTGCCCTAAATCGTGTATTTTTTGTCAAGCCATATTATCAAAGTCCCTAAATCGTGTATTTTTTGTCAAGACATATGAACCATATGTTTCTGGGAAGAGCAGGAAGCGACAAAGATGAACCTACTAAGTGGTCAAATTAGAAGATGGTGACTACCAGCAAAGCATAATGGACAATTGTGGCAAGACCATGGTTCAAAAGTGGCCGCATTATTGGCCGTAGCGGTTGAGGCCGCTACGCTATTTTGAAAATAGTGGTGCTTCGGTTTAAAACCTAGTATAGTTAAGCAATTTTAACTTAAAACATTATTTTTCCTATTTCTTCTCCCCCAATAGCATTTCCTAAAGTAGTCTATACCCTTTTATGGTTCCAAATCACTAAAAGTAACATAAGATTCGCTACTACACATGATTCAAATTTTTTCGACCACTTAAAAAAGTCACACCACTGCGCCGCTACGTATTGTTGCAACCACTGCATATCGCCTGCTATGTAGCGTTTTGACCACTCCCTGCTATGCCTGCCACAACCGCTATTTTGATCCTTTAGCAGAAGATTATTCCGGACTTCATATTTGCATTATCCAGTGTTTCTTCTCATAACAAAAAGTTAAATTTAGGAGATTATTCTAGTTCAAGGGGGAGGAAACTCGATAAAGAATCCATAGTTACTTGGTAGTGTGAATCCAAGTGCTCATTAAGTAGTGGATGAGTGCTCATCCAGAAGGTTATGTAGCGCTCAAGCTCATTAGATATGTTGTGTAGCATACCATGGGTCAAGTTTAATCAGCAGTGTTGCCAAGTGTGTGTGGTTTGTGGAAAACTTGAAGTTTTTTCTTCCTTCTCCTTCATCAGTCGAGTTGCATGACAGATTGAAGATCCATCTATTAGTGTTGAAGATCAAGCTGATAGAGTTCCTTACCAAACCAGTTGCAAAAGGAAGCAAAATATGGTGTTTAGTCCAAGTTGTTACATAGTATCTAAGCATCAGCTTTCCGGAGATATCTTGGGCTTGCTGATTAAGTTTCCTAGTTTGAGTAGATATCTTAGGTTGTACTCTTATAAATGGCCATTGACTATTCTGAATGAAATAGCCTAAGAGAATTCAGTCCAAATCATTCTATTGAGATGTAATTTTTAATTTCAATTTCTACTTATATATGAAAAATCAGACTATTGATCAAAAAACCTAGTGGCTTAGATTAAAAATATTATATAAGGAACTGCTGACAGTAACAATGGAAATCTCACCAATCGTTGGGTCTTCAAAAAATTGCTATAAATCCCCACCGATAATAGGCGACCCTTGTTGTAGAATATTGGCCTGAACAGATCATAGATGGTAGGGCCCACAAAAGATTGCAGCCACTGACGAGTCAGCCTGACGAATTAAGACAAGACCTTAGAAGGGTCTCATAATATATATATATATATATATATATAGGGAGATACTCCTATGAGAGCGTCTCTCACCTTACTATGAGAGCTAGGGTGGGGCCCTCACATTTACGTTGTTCGCATTTGATATGGATGTGAGGGCCCCCACCCTGCTCTCATAGTAAGGTGAGAGATACTCTCATAGGAGCATCTCCCATATATATATTATATATATGTATATATATATATATATATATTCTATCCCTCTGTGAGTATAGACGAATGCAAGATCCTTCATCGATGTCTGGCAACTAGCAAAAGTGATGGAGGTCCTTTGTCGAAGCCAACAAGCAAAAGGAGAAATCCAAATTGAGAAAACAAAATCTAGATTGTGCTATCAACTGATGAAGATGGGAACCGAGAAACCTTGATAAAAAAGAGTAACTTGAGTCGCAAAGATTTCCCACCCAAACAGCGACGATGGGAAGATTGCTGCAGACCATGATTGATTGTCTCTATGATCGATGGTAGGAAGAAGATGGTTTGCTTCATGATGTCAAAGGCCCGAATTGAGAAACTGACTTTCTAAAACCTTACGGTCTTTGAAAGTACCAAGATTTCTGAATGAAGATGATAAAGTTCTGAATGGAGAAGATGGTGATGCTGGAATCTTTGAATGCCAAAGATCTCCAGGTATAATGCTTGGATCCACAAAACCCCTAGGGGCTCTGATACCATGAAATAGAGAATAAAAGGAACAGTTGTAGTGAAAATTGTGTCTTCCCTTTGAGATTGATTGCCCATTTACAATTCAATATTGCTGGTGTGATGGCTATAGTCAACAAAACAAATATATTGCAGTCAAATAAATTGAATATGCTAGCTAACACAACCTCTGAAGTACAGTAATATATAATGGCCGACTCAACCGATGTGTGAAGATATGCATGATCTTATGGGTCACCTGTAGATTTGTAGGCCAAATGGGCCTGGGTCACTATTTACCATCTGATACTTAAATTTCCTTAAGCATCACTTTCTCCTTGATGTTTAATCTTCCTCTTCCAAAATGGTATGGCTTACTGATGGTTGATTATTTGACTTCTGCAGTTGATGAAAAGATTTGGAAGGTAGAATCTGCACTTTCGGAGGCAGTAAAAATGGGATATATATCTCCCAAGTTATATGAACTTTTGCAAATTTTTCAATCATTTGGGTAAAGAATAAACCTTTCAGATTCCTTTCATTGACCAAAAACTTTTGATGAGTGTTTCTCACTTAATACTTTTGGCTGCAGAGAGTCTAGGCAAGTACATTGCCTCATCTTTGTAGAAAGAAAAATTACAGCAAAAGTAATTCAACGTTTCATGGAAAAACTCAATTTTCTGTATCCTTTAACGGTTTCATATTTGACTGGTGTGAGCTCTTCAATAGATGCATTAAAACCAAAAATGCAGAAGAACACTTTGGAGTTATTCCGTTGTGGAGAGGTATTTCTAGAACTCAGTTCCATAATTCAACTTGAAGTTTATAGCCTCTTTTTTTTTTTCCTCCTCTATTTAATACTAAACATTTCCTGTGTAGATGAATATATTGTTCACCACTGATGTGGCCGAGGAGGGAATTGATGTGCATAACTGCTCCTGTGTCATACGTTTTGACCTGCCAAAAACGGTTCGTAGTTATATTCAATCACGTGGGCGAGCTCGACAAAATGATTCTCAATATATTCTCATGCTTGAAAGGTGAAAGTGTTACATTTAATTTCTTTTGGTGGAACAAATGCGCTCATACATTTTGTATAATTTTCTGTCTTTTGTTATACATCCATGGCATCTTTGCTCTCAATTCTAACGGACTAGATTTAATTTGGTAAATAAATGGGTGGCAGATTCCACATTTATAAATGAAGAGAATATATATATATATATATATATATAAAAGGAAAGTCTACAAATTCTATACATATAGCCTTATTAATGATCTGAAATGGGTTAAACCGGGGAAGTTATCCTCAATTAACTTACATCATTAGGGCAGGGCATAGGATACAATCCATGACTAAATGAATCAGCAATTTGTTTGGTTTAGCATTCTGTATAGACTATAGATGGGTACATATTTCAGCTATCCAGTTTTTTTGATCTGGTAGGAATCATCACACATGGACAACAGTAACAAAAAACTCTCCATAACACTTCAGTTGCTCTCAGTTGTGTGAGTGGTTACACTGCCTCAATGGATTCCCACAATTCTTCAGCTGTATCAGAATATTTGAAGCTTCCCGCAATTCCTTCTTCCATTGAGTTGAGGATTTAGTTCATGACCAGCATATTTTCAATAAGGTCAATTGGATCTGCTACTAGTGGATCATATGTTCCCATCTATGCCTCTAGTGATGCTTCAACCTTCGTCTCTGCCGCTCCTGCTAGGTATAGAGCTTATAACTAAGGGTACTGGTCCTGCTCGCTTTGGTTCTGCTCCCAGAAACCCAGTCTGAGTACTTTGGATCCTCTGTTCTCGGTTCCTTAATGCTTAGCCAAGTCTTTTTGATCCTCCAATAGCCATTCTGGCTGATAGGCCTAATCTTTAGAATTTTTGTACCATTAAAAAGACTTGGGAGTGATCCGCACAATAGGATTAACAACACCAGGAAGTCGTTGGGTGGTGGTTGCTGACCTTTCACCCTGTTCATAACTCATCACAAATAAAACAGGAAAGCAAAGTAACCTTATCAAACCCACTTGGTCCACTCTCAACTTGGCTTGACCAGTCCAGCTTTGGCTGACTCAGCTAGATTGTCTAACCAGATTTCTATTCTTACATATTAGCAGAAAAAATCCAAAATCAGAGATATGCCTGATATTGGTTGAAGGGTAGAGACTAAAATATGCTTGATGAAAATTGAAATTTTGAACTTGCAATTGATATGGAATATATATTGATTTTTCAGAAATATATTTTGGATTTGTCTTACAATTTTTTCTATATTTTAGTTATAAGAGGGTATCTGTTTATAAATCCATTAAAAAGATAATTTACTAATTGACCTGGGTAAGCCACTGAAAAAAAAAAAAAAAAAAAATGAAAAAAAAACCCCACTGACTCTCCTGGTCAATCAACTGGGTTGGAAAACTATTATGATAAATTCTGAGTGCCTTTTGGGTACTCGAAGTTTGTTGTTGCTTTGTTTTATGGTCTTTTCTTGTACTTTTTAGTTTCTTGAAATTGATTGTTGTGATTTGAGTTCTGAAGATAAATATGTATGCAGGGGGAACATTGAGCAGAGGAATCAGTTATTCGATATTATCAGGAGTGAACGTTCTATGACAAATACTGCCTTGAACAGAGACCCTGATATTAGTATTTCTAAACTTTGTTGCAAAGAGGACACGAATGCCTATTTTGTTGAGTCAACTGGAGCAACAGTTACTCTAGATTCTAGCATTAATCTTATCAAGAAATACTGCGAGAAGCTCCCTGGTGATAAGTACGGAATATGCTTGTCCTTGTCAAAGTCTATGCAATAGCATGTTTCACTTTCCATTCTTATTATGATTTTGATTTTTGATATATATATATATATATTAAATGAAACTCATTTTTTATCTGATGTTCTAATTTAATGTTTTTCCTTAGGTACTACACTCCAAAGCCTATTTTTCAATTTGCTTTGCATGGAGGTTCTTATGAGTGTACATTAACATTACCTCCCAATGCTGCATTTCAAAGGATTGTGGGTCCTATGTGCAGAAACTCTCACTTAGCTAAGCAGCATGTGTGTGTAGATGCTTGCAGGAAGCTGCATCAAATGGGAGCTCTTGATGATCATCTGCTTCCTTCAGTTGAAGAACCTGCAGAAAATGATCTTGTAGAAAAATCCAAGGGGTCTCCTTCAGGTGCTGGTAGGGATGTCTATACTTGCCTTATACTCATAATGATTTGACACATGTTAGAAATCTTAGATTGTGGTGGGTAACTTAGAGCTAGGATATCACACATACTCATCTGAATGCTTCCAGACTTTGTACACATACTAATCACCTAGCATCAAGGGCATTGACATTATATTCTATTAAATTTGTTTAGCTATATTGCGTAAAATTGTAGATGCCCTCAATATTTTTTTTGTTTTTTTATTGATGTTATGATTAGTTTTTTTATTTCAGCATATTAAGATTCTGTGAATGTTGTATTCATGCTACACATTATATGATGTATGAGAAATGTTGGTCCATACTCCATATTGCCAATAGAAAAGAGGACTCCATCCAGGATTGCTAGAGCAAGAAGTTTATTTCCGATTTGATGTGAGACATGAAAGCAAACATCTCATTTTTGTAACATATTCTTGTTGTACATATCTAGCAAATTTTTTAGAACTGGGAAATTGATGACAACTAGTTTTACCATCTGTTACAAGTGATCAAGACTTTTTGCCAATAGCTTTAAAGATCCAAACATGCTAGGAAGAAGTGAGAGGTTGGCTAAGGTGATGGTGAGGTCCACCTGAATGCTGTGGAGGAAGTAGAGCAGGCCCCACCAACACACCTCTTCCCCCTGTGGACAAGCTATGAAGAACAGTTCTAGGAGGGGACTTCAGCCATATCAGGCCCTTCTAGGCCTAGCTAGGCCACACATGGCTGCAGCTAGGATGGCCATGATGTAAGCTAGACTCTTGAGTTTGAATGTGGAAAAGGCTGAAAAATATGGAGAAAATAGGTAACTAGTAGAAGAGAAGAAATTAGAAGAGAAGAACTGCACAGGAATTAGTTGTTTATGATACATTAGATTGGTAGCAATATGAAGTGCACTAGTACTACCTGGCTACCGCAGTGTAGAACCTTCGATCCACTTCTTTTAAATACTAATTCTTGCAACTATATTTTTCAGCCATAATTATTCACTAGTTCCATGGGTCATGGCTTGATATTCAGCCTTAGAACTTGACTGAGCAACAACTAATTGGATTTTTTTGCTTTTCCATAGACTATATTCCCACCAACTAGGGTACAACATCTAATGGTTGATTTCCTGTCTGCCTTGACTCTACCCAATCAGCATCTGTCTACGCGTTTGCATTCAAGTCGCCATGACGTGCCTTCAAAATACCTTGTCCTCGTGTCCCCTTTGAGTATTTTAGTGTCCCATCTACCATATCTAGATTTTCAAACATGCATGAACTGACTTGACAACACTTGCAACATATGATATGTTTCGGCTGAGTGATACCAAACCAAACCAAACCAAGCCTTTTCCCACTAGGTGGGGTCGGCTATATGGATTTGACGACGCCAATCAAATCTGTTTAGGGCCATGTCCTCTGTTAGATTCATGTAGGCAAGGTCATGTTTAATAGTTTAAAAAAAAAAAAAAAAACAATCTCTGACATGCACTTGGGTCAAGAAGTAGCTCACCAATTTTAGAATGTGATCTATGATTTTGTTTTAGTGGAGTCTCAACTGGTTTTATGCCTAACATTCCTATTTCTTCAAGCAGGTCCATTGTTTATTTGCATTGAGAAATAGCAAATTTTTTTTTTTTTTTATATCAATTGAGAAATAACAATTCCCTGCTTAGGTTTCGCAACTTCAATTCCCAAAAAATATTTTAGATCCCAAAGATCTTGAATTTTATAATTCTTCGCTAGATAGATTTTAGATCCCAAATTTCTCCCCTAGACTACTGTTTTTTGGTTCATCACTGCTATGAGCTACAATATAATCCACAACAACATATATGGTTACTCTGTCATTTTATGTTTTCACAACCACCATATAATTTGCTTGACACCGTTATCCAATCTGCAACATTGCTAAGCTAAATCTGTCAAATGAACCACACAGTGACTGTTTTAGCCTGTATAAGGCTGCCTTTAATTGACCACCCTTTCCTTGGCCTTTTTTTACTGATCCAGGTGGTGAATCCGTTTATACTTATTCTTGCAGTTCACAATGAAGAAAGACCTTTTGTACATGTAGCTGGTACAATGGTCATGAAAAATTAGCCAGTAACGGATAAAATTACCTTATCAAGTTTATATTAGCTACTTTAGAGAAAGCCTCTAGACAGTCAATACTATGGGCCTGTGTGTCAAGCCCTTTACCAATAGCCTAGCTTCATATCTTGGAATGGACCCATCAACCATCTGAATTGTGCTTAAGAATATATACCACTTGCAACTCAAAGTATGCTTTTCTGCTCGAAGATCTAGTAAGTCCCATGTGCCATTCTTTTCAAGAGCATGCATCTCATCAACGGTAACATCTTTCAACTTAGGGTAAGACAACCTTAGAGAAATGAGTAGGTATGTATTTATCAAGAAAGCTGTAGTTGAAGCACCATACAGTTGATACGATTTTGGAACATATACCTCAAGCAACCGGGCCCTTGTAACTTTCAATAGATGTCTATTTTTGCTTTTTTGTACCCCATTCTACTCCAGAGTATAAGTGCATGATGTTTGAGACTACTCCATTTTTGAACAAACATTATTGAAATTTGTTAGAACGATATTCTCCTCTGTTGCCTGACCTCAATAGTTTGTTTGCTTTACCATCAAACTGTGTAGTAACCGTTTTGAGAAATTTTTTGAACATCAACGATAAATCACCACATGATTTCATGAGATACATCCACGCATATTTGATAGCATCATTGATGGGGATGACCATGAATACAAGGGGCATACAAATCATTAGTATGAATTAACTCAGAGAGTACTACTTTTTTTTTTTAATGATAACTCAAAGAATACTACTGTTCCGATTGATAAAGTTCCTGCACTCCTTTGCAAATTAATGAGAATCACAATATTTTTTTCTTAATATCACTCCAAATATTTTTAAAAACTAAAAAACATGTTTAAGATTTTGAATAGATGTATGGTCAAGACACTGGTGCCAAAGTAAGACACTCTAAATCTAATGACGACTCTAGGCCCGATGAACTTTTCTACACGGGCTCCAATATGTAGAGACCATTGTTTTCAGAGTCTCAACACCAATTTTTTGTTGTGTCTTCAGATCCTGAAAGACACAGAGACGGAAAAGAGGTAGCACAATAATAATGATTATTAGGGAATATACAAAAACAAGGTTAATTGAGAATTGGGGAACATGTAAAATAATGCATGAGGATAACTTAGATGAAACATTAATGGATCCTTCCCTTGTTACTTGTATGTTGCTACCACTAGCAATCTGTACACTCCCACTAGTGGACGGAGTGTTGGACTGAAACTATGAACACATACCTGTCATGTGGTCCATGCCCCTGAATCAATTACTCAGGTTGGAATAACATACAAATAAGATGCTGGTGCAGCAATACTGCAAGACTACTATTTGTGTAGATGATGGACATTCAGGGCCATACTAACTAATGGGGATGATATAATCCCTTTCGATGCTTGAAGCCTCTGACACAGATTGGAAATTCTACATGTAAATCCTTTTTTTTTTTTTCCTTTTTTGGTGGAAGCTCTTCTTTGTTAAAAAGGATGCTTGTCCTTGAGTAGCTATATCATTGCATTTTTCCGTTTCGGCTGAATAAGCATAAACATCGCGGGGAGGCATTCAAAACCGCGGTGCGTATCCCCGACCAACAAAATCCCAACAAGTCTCTTGTATATGTCTGTTCCTACCACAATGAGTGCAATGAAGTTTGTATCCTTCAACATTAGAAAGTCCACTACAGCCTCACCCGTCCTCTCCTGTATGCGCACCACCTCTGGAACTATGGCCTTGTCCTCTACCACCTCCATTTGTATTACTAGGAAGTAATGAAAGATCTTGAAGTTGAACTGCTTGTGGGGATTTTTTAATTGACATCACTTGCTTGATTATTCCTTTTTCCCTGAAGTGAGACAAATATTGTTCCCAAAAGAGGTAATCCTAAGGGCTTGTTTGGATATATGGTGAATTGAAGTATGGTGAGGTGAAGCATAAAATCAAGAGAGAATAAAATATAAGGTGTTATGATGGTGTTTCGTTTTTAGTTGTTTGGTATGGAATCTTTTTGACTTTTTGTATAGAAAAGTGGAGCTTTTTTGTTTTTTAGTGGAGAAAAGAGGTTGCTTTTTTTACTTTTTTTGAAAAAGATGGAGGGAATTTTGAAATTGTGTATTTTTGATATGATCCATTATCTTTTTTTGTCTGGATAATGGAGGTATTACCTCTCAGCTCACCTCACTTCACCACACGTCCAAACACGCCCTAAGTCCTAACTAATCACCTGTTTGGGTTGACACCACAGTAATTCAAATCAATGTTGTTCTTCTAGTTGTTCAGCTTGCTCGTTTGCATAGTGTTGCCTTCGAATATGATACAAACTCAGTTCACACCGCATCTCCTTGAATCTAGCATTGTAATCTCCGATGGATAGGTTTCCTTGTTTAAATGCTGCTATTTCTTTTGTTAGATTCTTGTATTATTCTTTTCATGAGCATATAAGCTGCCTCAGTTGAATCCCAAAGTTTTTTACGGCAACCCTAGATTTTTGTAGCCATCTCTAATGATGAAAGAAAAAGCTCCTTTAGATGATTGGACGACACTTCTTGACCTCTACCAAGAATGAAAACTCAACCAAAGATCTAAAACAAACTCCTAGGATGTTTACACAAACATTCGAAAAAGAAAGGACTGTTTCCCGCTTTCCTTTGAACCCACGCTGAAAACCAGTGTAAAGTTCATAAACCCTGATATGAAATTCTGTGCTTACTGCTGCACCACTGCTGTCCACCTGGCTGCGGAAAAACACCCAAAAACTTCAAACAACTGCTACTGCCCTTACAGGTCCAGGGTGCTGGTAACCAGTATAGGGCCCATCTAATTAGGAAATTATTAGACTAAATGTTTAAAACCACGAGCGATATTGTTTAATCAATGTGGGTCCACATGTTGGAAACCACATCGTAATACATCTAATGGTTATTATAAAAGAGGACACTATCTAGTGTTTGACATCGTGTTGAAGAATACATATATGAAAAATCAATGTGGGACCCATTTGATGTTAATAGTCATATTAACAAAGCTAATTATAGTAATCACTAGGGGCACACTAAACATTTGTAATGAATATGATTACAATCACACAATCCAATATTGGTAATGAATATGAGACCCACCTAATGTTGGTAGTATGGGACCTACCTAATGTTGGTAATAGTAGTGGAACTGTGGAAGTCACCTAATGCAACATTTGTAGGACCCACCTACTATTAATAATCAACAAGGGAAATATGTAATTATGACAAGGCTATAGGTCTACCCACATAAAGTTTATAAACATGGAAGGGTCCATTTGAGTCATAGTAGGACTCCTATAAAAATCATCAATGTTAAAAATTGGCACCATGGTAGTATTTGCTCAAGAACATCCACTTGTGTTTGCAAAAACTTTGGGCAGTTTTCTTAACGAAAGATTGTTTTATACAGCATATACTTGAATATTTTAATATGAAGGTTTTTGTAAGAAAGTGAGATATTGTAGAATACCTTCTAAGTTATCCAAACACTTGGTTTTTAGGTGCGTAGATTATATTCTAAACTAGGAAATAATATATCAAAATCTTTAGAAATATATGGTTTCCAAACACCCCATAACCTATCTAGAAGTTACAAAAGTCCCCTCATGTTTACAATATTGACAAAGCAGTCCTTGTCCTGTTATGTCTTTAATTACAGTAAGGCCCCCCTCATCTCTCAACAGTAGTGAAAGCCAGGCTCTTGCACGCCTACCTGAGATCTTTCCAGTTGATTTTTCTTTATATATATATATATATATATAGGCACCTTATCATCAGCTCGAGCTGAGGATAAGGGTGTCTGCTCAATGCACTGGGGCCCACCTTGGGACCCACCTTTTGAAGGAGGGGGGGGGGGGGGGGGGGGGGGGGGGTGGGATTTGAAGGACACACAGGGGCCCTCGTCTCTACAAAAAAATCATCCCTATCCTTGATCTCTATCATCTCCATCTGGGCTACAAAATTTTAATGGTGTACAGTCCATTCGGATGGCTGTCACTGTCACTCGATCCAACGGTCCAGTTTAATCGGATGGGCCCAAATTTTGGTGGAGATGTGCGATGTAGGGGGCCCCTGTGTGTGGTCCATTTGGATGGACCAAACAGTGCCCAACCCTCTCGTATCTGCTCGAGCTGAGGAGATGGCTGGCCATATATATATATAAAGATGCTACATAGGACACTTATTTTTCTCATGATCCCATTTTACTTTACACTGATAAATGATAGAATGAGTGATGTGTAGGCCATTAAAAAAAAAAGTAAAAAAAAAGTGATTAACTTGTGTATTTGTTCATTTGTTGTTTATTTCTGCCTTCCAAGTTACATAATTGTATTGAGGACATTGTTCTTTTATGTGTGTCTGAAGGTACAACAAAAAGGAAGGAACTACATGGGACAACCTTTGTCCATGCTCTATCAGGAACTTGGGCACACAAATCTGATGGTGTCACTTTGTGGGCATATAAAATGAATTTTGTTTGCAATGTTGCCGGGGAGAATTACTCTGCATTTGTACTCCTAGTCGAGGCAGAGTTAGATACTGATGTGGCAAGTGCAGAAGTAAAACTTCACTTGGTTGATAAGATGGTCGAATCTTCTGTTTCCTCTTGTGGACAAGTCCATTTGAACTCTGACCAGGTAGTATCTTTTGCAAAATATTGTGAAATTGGGTTCATTTTGGTTTTCAGTTCTTTTTCATTTGAGATTCCCAAACATCCTTGGTTGACTTCCCTGTTTTTCCTGCCAGGTGAAGAAAGCAAAATTGTTTCAGGAATTTTTCTTTAATGCCTTATTCAGCAAGTTGTTTACTGGATCCAGATCCTCTGGAGTTAAAAGAAAGTTTTTGCTTCAAACAGAGAATCAATCACTGTGGAGCACTATGAATATGTATCTGCTTTTACCCCTTGAGTCATCAAATAGTTCAAGACATGAAACTTTAAACATTGACTGGAAGGGAGTTACTGCATGTGCTTCGGTGGTGGATTTCTTTAAGAATCATTCCTTCGTACGTTCTGACTCCCGATCTAATGGCAATGAGGAAAGTTCATCAATTGATAGTGGAAATTCATCCAAGACCGGGTCTGATGGATTGGATAATATTCACTTTGCTAATAATTCTGTTCAGTTGCACAACCTTAAAAATATGGTTGTTGTGGCCATTCATACTGGGAGACTGTATTCGGTTCTTGACGTGACAGATAAATCCACTGAGAGTCCATTCGATGTGGACTCTGACACAGCACCAGCGGTTTATACATCCTACTCAGATTACTTCAATAAGAAGTAAGTTTCCTTTATCTTCACATATTGTTTCCTTTTTATCACCTTTTCTCTTCATTACAGCCCTTTTGTCAATACTTTTCTGTTTATTGATAGTTGATACTATGTTCTTTCCAGGTATGGCATTGTACTGAAGCACCCTGGACAGCCGTTGTTGTTGCTAAAGCAAAGTCATAACGCACACAACCTCCTTTCTTCAAAGTTTAACTATGAAGGTTTGTTAATTTTTAGAGCTACCTCGACAAGTTGACATCCAGCTTAGTGTTTCTATGACATAATTTATATGATATACACATTAGTGTTTTTTTTTTTTTTTTTTTTCTTTTTGATGGGTAATGTAAAAATATCATTAAACGCAAGCGTCCCTGCATAGTATATAAGTGCTATGTTGTCCCTAAAACACCCTCATAGACAGAGGTACATTAAGTCATTAACTCATCTCTACAATCGCATTCCTTTTCTCCATACCCTCTATAACCAGCTTTTTCACTATCTATGTATTCTCACATTTGATATGATTAAATTCACAATTAATTTTTGACCTTAAAGCCCTAACCTGAATCAAAAGAAACTCTAGCAATTAATTACAAGGAGATAGTAGTAGAAAGCTTACTCCAAATCCACAATGCACCACTTGAATGGTCTTCAATCCTTGGGCGATGCACTCTCAAACCAATCGACAAGAGAATAGATATTGCAAACAGTGCAATTTAATTGAATAAATTATGAGAAAAATCCAAGACTAGGTTGGACGTCAATGTGCATATGTATTTGTAATGTATTTTCATTAAAATATAATCATAAACTACTTTCTAATCCCAGTATTCAATTTCCAAACAATAGATGGAAAATACCTAATAGTAGTCCTCATTACTTCCCCATAACTTAGGTCAAGAGAAAGAGATGAAAGAAAAAAAGAAAGAAAGAAAATCGTGAATCATCTCCACTTTCACATGGAGTCTGTTATTGGGTGGGTATGGCAGCCACTTGAATCCATCTTGATCTTTTCCTGTTGTAGTTTCCTTGGTTGCCAACTCCAATGATAAGATTCCATTACACTTTCAATTAAGACTTCAAAAAGGAAAGGAAATCAAGACAACGCAAATTGATTGTTGCACAAGGGTTATTGGATGTTCCTATTAAAGGGGATTTTGGGCATAGTTGAGAATTTTGTTTTGGACCCCATTTCCGTTTGGCCTTCAAATCGAAATATTTTGGCCAATTCAATTGCGAAGAAACATTTCAGAGTTGCATTTTGGAAAGAATATAAAAAATACATGATATAGAAAAAAGATTAAACAATATTAAAGTTTAAATTGAAATTTCGGTAGGTCTCATTTACTAGAGTAAATTTTTTTTTTAATGGTATTAGAGTGAATTTCTCTATGGCCCTATTTCCTATTAGATTGAAATTTGTCTGGGACTCTTTTCCTATTTGAGTGAAATTTAGCTAGGGCCTATTTCCGATTAAAGTGAAACTTAGAGGGTCCGTATATGAATGCGACATTTATTTTAAACCCTTTAGATTGTTAATAGGTGAGCCCCGGACCCCATTGTGGAGCCCATGAATTTTCACTAAATTGGATTGGGATTCTATAAAAGGGCGAAAGATTCATTTTCGGTTGATTGAAATTTTCTAGAATGGCAAAACCCTTTTTTGTCGCTTTTATCCGGAGCGAACGAAAGAATGCAAGGGAGAGAGATCCCCCTTTCCTCCCTTTTTCCTTCCTTTCCTTTATCTTGCACGCATCCCCCTCTGCCTTTTTCTAAAAAAAGGCTAAAACTTTGGATTTCGGTTATTTCAGCCAGAACTTTTGATTTCTTCCAAAATCTGGAATATCAGGACCAATATTTCAGATTTCAGCTAGAACTGTCTTAAATTTCTGATTTCAGCTGATTTGTTCCAAAATATGAACTGAAATTTTCAAATGAGGTATTTCGGTTCCGTCCATTGTCTGAAACAGACCGATTCTCACAAAAATGACTTTGTGTGCCACTAGTTGTACTTGCAGGACCAACAACACAGCTGGATTTGTGAACTAGAGTTGGGCGTCCATTTTGTGCCTGGTTTTGAGTGGGTTGAGCCTGATTTTGGGTCGTGATCATGTGTTTCCAATCCATCACATTGTTTTTCGTTAATTATGCATTATTGATTCCTTTAATTCATGTTTGAATTCATAGATGCCATCAACGGATCCCTGTTTTTTATTTATTTGCATCCATATTTGGCCCTTTATTCCATTTTTTTACCCAAATTTGTTGAACTTTGCCTGATTACCATGGATGTTGAGTACTTGTGATGGATCAAGTCGATCCAAATAATGAAAGGCTAGATCTGTCACATACTCCCATAGGTCTTCACCATGGGTTCCTAAACCAGTCTCCTTCGCTTGAGAAAGACTCAACCTCCATTCGGCACTAGCATCTCTTCTCTTGCGTCACTTTATTTTCTTCCTCTTAGACTTCATCTCTAACATTGGATCTTCTTGAATCTTTAGATTTGGATGCATCAAATCATTGGACATCACATTATGGACATGATGTACAGTTGTGATCATCTGATATCTCGGAATCTAAGGTTTCATCTCTTGCATGTCCATCTCATCTGAGTCCCCTAAGATCATCCACACCATCCAATGAAGCATTGATCAAATCAACACCATCTCAAAGATAATCCACTAGATCCACAAGTAAATCATCAGGGTAATTGTATTAGATTGTCATCAAAATCATCAATCTTGCATGAATGTTGTGAAATCATTGGTTTACATCATCTTAGTGTCACGCCAATTAGGTTTTTGATTCTTGCATCATCAATTAGTTCATGGAAAATCATTCAAATTGGGTGAAGTGGGACCTTGGACCTGAAAGTGTGGCATTGATCACGAGAGATTTCTCCACAAGATATGATGTGATCCTTTCCGCATGGGCATATTATCTTTATTCTTTAATAAAAGTATATGTAGAATTTTACCATCAGGCCCCACAGCGTATCGAGTTAAAAATGGCACACATCCATTGGAACCAGATCACACCAAACTCTATGGTATTGTTCCCAATGGAGAAAGGAACCAAACACCTTGTAGTCACAGTTTCCCATTTCCCCTTTTGAACCATGAAAAATTATACTTAGTGGGGGGTGTCTCTTACACATGGCGGCCTCAACTTATTAGTGGTATGAGAAGAGATCACATTCTTGCAACTTCCACTGTCTATATTTAGATGACACGGTTTTATATTATGAGAAATAGAAGCATCTGAAACAGTTTATAATCAGTTAGGGAAAAAAAAAACCCTCAAGAAAGGTTTCCGGAAAAGCCAAAGTGTATTCCCGAAGAAAGGAGAAAATAAAGCCATTACTTTCTCCAAATCCAGTAGAGACGAAGGCTCCCCCGTCAGGTGTTCCTACTACAGATGAGGCTGATCTTGATTTACCAATTGTTTTAAGCGAAAAATTGAGAATTATGAGTGTATTATCGTTTTTGTGTTCCTCTTGAAGGCATGAAGGGTATTTTTGTTTTCATTACACTTAATCCTCATATGAGAATTTCAGAGAAACTCTCTAGTCTCTATCTAACCCTCCATCTTCTCCCTCAATGTCCTGCCAAGAAATTTGCATCATTACTTGCAGACTTGCATCTCCGAAGCCCAAGCTCCAGCTGTTGCTGAAGTTCAAGCTGCAGATGTTATTAATGCTAAAAGTCTTGCCCTTGCCTCTTGCGAACACCAAAGCGCGAGCTTGAGCACTTGACTCTCATCCACCATGCACTTCCTCCTCTCTCTTTCTTCCTTTACTTCGTCCTTTTTCTGTCTGCAGTCCAGGTCCTCTGAGTATCTCACTCACGAGCCTCACAACTGGGTCCAAATCCTCAAGTGAGATTTGGGAGGATAGGAGAGGGCCAGTTATTGTCAATAATGTGGCGCACTACTAGCCTAAAAAATCTCATCAGTGGGAACCTTTGAGGAGCAGACTCTTCTTTATGTAATTCTTCTTTTCTCTTTTTAACCTTGCAAACAAGATATGTAGGCCACATTTTAAAAAATGAAATCCATCATGGGTGATGCAGGCCCTAGGGTTAGGGCTTGCATGGAGAGTGCCGAAGCACGAGCCCACATGCCGAAGCACAATACAAGGTCTCCACAAAGACGTCTCAACTAGGACACACCTTAGGGATAAAACCCAAATTCTATTAATCAACTCTGAAAATCCATTTTCTACAATGATTTAAATAAGAAATGTAACTTCCGCCCTAAGAAAACCAATTAAACTAGGAAACTAAATAAATTGGAAACTTAATCCTAATTACAACCTATTAAATAATTAAAATCTAATACATATAATTACAGTCCATTAAAAAACTAAAATCTAATAACATATAATTAGTGAATAAAAATTCTAATTCTACTTGAGCCCTACATATGTGGCTGAGGTCTATCTGCATCAATGGGCCACGCCTTTCAAATTCAATGGGCCACTTGGATGCCCAAACAGTTTGGGTTTCTAGGGGGGCAATCGGACTTTGATTTGAAATATTTCTAAATCCATAGCCCTCCGCTGCTGATGCTCAAGCAATTTGATTTTCTAGGGTGGCATTGGTGGTACAGGTTTGGATTTTTTGGGCATTACTCTGATCTGATTTGACATTTTTTTAAGCCACACCCTTTGAATTCGCATTGGAGCACATGTATGAAATCAATGGGTGCTCAAACAGTTTGGAGTTCTAGGGTGGCAATTGGAGTTTGATTTGAAATATTTCTAAATCCATAGTGACCCATTGCTGATGCTCGTACAATTTGATTTTCTTGGGTAGCACTTGTGGGTCGGGTTTGGAGTTTTTTGGGCATTAATTGGATCTTATTTGACTTTTTTTTTTTTCAAAGCCACATCCTTTAAATTCACATTGGACCACATGTATGAAATCAATGGGTGCTGTGGTGCAATTTGGAAATTGGAACTTTTGAGGCCTGTTTATTTTCACGGGGCATGTAAAAATGACATGTTTCATTCTTCATCTAGTAGAATAAAAAATATTTAGTTTCTAATTAATTCCAATTTTTTATTTTTTTATAATCTCTAAAATATTGGTTATATATTATTTTCACTTTAATATTTTTATATTTTCTAAATTTATATGTATTTTTTTATATATTATTTTTAATTCGAAATTCCAGTGAAAAGCTGAAATACTGAATCGCCTGAAATGTTTGAGTTTGAAGTCAAACTGAAATAGGGTCAGAAATGAAGTTGACTGGTATGGTGCACATTGGGCAGAATTTTTCTTCCATCAAGCAGTTTTCTTGTTCTTCATTCCTATCCTGACTCGTGAATGGACAAATGATGTTAATGAAAGATATTCTTTACTAATGGCTTTTGCATTTTTCTTGGATCCTCTCTCATCTCATGGAAAAGTAGAAGGCAATCTGTGATATCTAGCTCTTCCATAGAAGCTAAATATCGTGCCTTAATACTACTTAAAATTATACGGCTAGAGGAGTTGCTTGAGAACATGGGCAACCATCTTTGTCAGCCTACTTTTTTATACCGTGATAACATAAGTGATGCCCAGATAGGCACACAATGATGTTTTTCATAAGCATACAAAACCTATCAAAATTACCATTCAAAAGAAAAACAAAACATATCAAAATTGACTGTCAACATCATTGCCTATGCTTCATTTCTTCAGTTGCACAACTGGTTGATTCCTCTGAGTCTCAACTTCCTAGTTGTTTTTCTCACCTGCTAGCAGTCTATCTGCGTTTACCTTTTCTTGTCATCATAATCTCTGTAATTGTCTTATGTAGTCCAAATTTAACTGTACATTACTATGGATATACATTCTGTATGGTTATATATAGGGGACGGCTAATCACATTGACTGCGTCCTAAAATTCCTCTCAATCTCTCATGCTTGACTACGATTTTAAGATACTTTGCAAGCATATGCTACTGAAAGCTCTCGCAACTGTGCCCCATATGTGACATGTACTTAAAAAGTTGGCACCTGACGGTACAAAATATAGTCATGGAGTTTATTAACTTGAGAACTGCTGTTGGTATTCACAGATCATTATGTAGGCAGCAAGAGCTCCACCTCATCAGCACTTTATTTTCCCCCACAATCAGTGGAGAGCTGCTGCTTTGCAAGCAAACATGGATCTGATGGTTGCTTGAAACTGTCTTTGAACAGGCTAACACAGAACCCTGGTGGCTGAATAGACTCTTTAGAAAACCCAATTGACTGCCACTGGTCAAGGTTTCTATGTATTTAATTAGTTGGTCCAACTTCAACTGCCTTCAGTACAACTGCAGCTGCATATATGCAGTAAACCAGGACAGTTAATCAGATTGCTTCTTGAACTCGTGTGAATGATGGTGGAAAGACAAACCAAACCTGAGCTTTGGTCTGTCCGAAGGAGTGGTAACATTATTCCACTCTTGCTGTTAAATATTAGCAAAGCAGCTGTGAATCTTAATTTTCAAACTGAAGAATTCCAGATTGAGATCATTTCATGGTATAAAACAAGAACTGATGAAAATCCTACACTTATCTCGTCAATGGATCAGATAGCATGAACTGGGATGGAGATGGGGCTTTCTCTGAACTTGCAAACAGTCGACCAAGCCCCACTCAATCCAGTTCGTGACCTTTGCTTCAATTCTGATAATATTAGTTTGAGCACGTCGTCAATATCCACATGCAAATTAGAAGCTCCATTTTCTCCTATGCACCTGTGCACAAGGCATCAATGCCGCTTGCCACGCGGGAGTCGGGATCCATGCAATTCAAGGCGGGGCTCCCGCCTTTGGTGACGGTCCGGATGCGTGCTTCGGGCGCAGGAGAAAATTTTCCCAAGAGCTTCCACCTTTTGTTTGGTTTTTATGAATGTCTACTCTTTGTTTTCTTTTCATGACTGTTCAGTTGTGGGTCATTAGTTTATTTGATGAATAAATTTGATCTGATTTTGCCTACCTTAATGTTGTCTGCCCATCAGCAAGTGGCACCAAGAGTGTAAGAACCCATGAAGCTAGTAATGACAAGACTGCACAAAAGCCAAGGTCCAATGTCCACATGCCTTCAGAGCTTTTAGTCAGCATTGATGTTTCCATAAATGTTTTGCGATCATTTTACCTTCTGCCTTCTTTGATGCATCGCCTGGAATCCCTGATGTTGGCCAGCCAGCTTAGAAAGGAAATTACCACTAGTCATAGCAGCTGTCACATATCAAGTCTTCTGGTAATTCATTGTATTTTTAGTATCTGTTATGTCCATATTTAAACATGCATTTATCTCATGGAAATCTTTCTTTCTTAGATTCTGGAAGCACTAACGACGCTAAGATGCTGTGAAGACTTCTCTCTAGAGCGGTTTGAACTATTAGGGGATTCGGTTTTGAAATATGTTGTGAGCTGCCATCTCTTCTTGAAGTTTCCCCAGAAGCATGAAGGGCAATTAACTACCCGTAGGTCATGGGCTGTATGTAACTCAACCCTTCACAAATTGGGGACTGAACGCAAGTTGCAGGTAAGGAATGATATTGTGATTTCAACCACGTTTTACTGTACCAAATAATGTGAAATCCATGTATAAACCATACTTTCATTGGCAAAATCATGATAATCTGGTATTAACAATCACTTTTTCATACTCTATTTCTTTATATATCCATATTGGTACTTTTTGCCTATTAAAATCTTGAAATAGCAATCAACAGTCTGGCTACAGATTCTCTTTTCAGCAGGCTAGTAGACAATGTTTGTCTTATCCAATTGCATGTAGTATAATAAATAGTCATTTTTATGGAATTATGTTTCTTTTCTTTAAAGATGGATTTTCTTGTCTTCTTTCTATCACTGCATTAATTTAAATTATATTTCTGGTATCCAACATGCATCTCTATTTGCTGATACTTCTGTTTCCACAATTGCTGATTTGCGCTCCAATACTCTGATAATATGAACCATTGGTGTGGGGTGCTTGGGAAATTTCCATCAGTAATGAAGTTTCCAAGAAGCGCTCAACTTCATTGGTTGTTCTCAGTTCACTCTAACATAGTTTTTAGTTTATTCCCAAACCACTCCAAATGGTTTGGGGTTCACCTCTTGCTTACCTAAATCAAGAGAAAAATACCTCAAACTGGCGAGCTTTCTTTGCCGAATCAATCAATTCAGAACTCATGAGTTGGATAGAGCAAACTCACTACTATAATTGCTGAATTAATCAATTTAGAACTCGTGGGGTTGACAGAGCAAACTCACAACTATGGTCAAACTCATCAGGTGATTGGACGCCACTTGACATGGTATGCACATTAGCCTGATTAACTTAAAGAGAAATTGCTAAAAGTGGCTACGTGGTGTGATGGATGAATCAGTTTTGGAATTCATGGGCGCATTGAACAAATTTTCTAGTGTACTACTGTTAGTCATGAAAATGGATGCCAAAGAGAGTTTAACATGGCAAACTCATGCACTCTTACTCTAACACCCCTCTCCCTGATCAGCTGAGCTACATAACGGCTGGGGATGGGTTAAGTATTTAACTTTAATGAGATGCTCATGGCAAACTTGGCTAAAATCATCCATGTATTAGAAACTGCCTTTTGGACCCAAATCCTGATTGATCAACAGTGAGCTTTCTTTGACATCTCTTAATAAAGATCTACAAAATGGTCTGCCTTTGATAAAGAGAGCAAATACAGCTGGGATCAGCTCCACTCATGGTTTATATTCTGTTTCTACATACATTTATCTTTTGTGCTATGTACTTGAAGGACTTTTTTATGGGGGGTTGCATCATATAGATTTATATGGTTGTGTTTTTCTGTTTTTTTTTTAATCTGAATTGAGTTCCTTATTCACAGGGTTACATACGAGACAGCGCATTTGATCCCCGTCGTTGGTTGGCACCTGGACAGGTTTCTATACACCCTGTCCCATGCAAGTGTGGAGTAGACACTTTTGAAGTGCCTCTACAAAGCACATATGAAACCGAAGAGACTTCTATTGTGATTGGAAAGGCTTGCGATAGAGGTCACAGGTGGATGTGCTCTAAAACTGTAGCAGACTGCGTTGAGGCCCTTATAGGTGCATGTTATGTTGGGGGAGGCTTAGTTGCTGCCCTTGAAGTGATGAGGTGGTTGCAGATTGATGCTGAACTAGATCCACAATTGGTTGAGAAAGCCATACAAAATGCATCTCTTTGGTGTTATGTCCCAAAAATTTACGAGATTGAAACGCTGGAAGCAAAACTTAATTACAAATTTTCTGTCAAAGGTCTTTTATTGGAAGCCATAACACATCCATCTCAGCAAGAGTTTGGAGCTGGTTACTGTTATCAGGTACCAATCAATTGAGTTCAATTAGTAACTAGATGGGGTCTATAATGCTTTTTCAAGAGAATTTTTTCTTTTTAATAAAGGTCTATCAGCTGTCAACCACTGATACTGGCAGGTCCCACTCTTCAGTGGTTTAAATTTTCCATCTTGTGAGAGACATCTTTGGATGGGTCATTCCTCATAACATTGGATGGAAAGCAGACATCATATTAGACTCCTTGCAAAATAGATAATTAGAGCCAATTTACATATCTGTGGAGAGCAAAAGAAGAAAGAGATAAAAATTAAGATTATTTGATGGGAAAATATTTTGGTGCTTCCATTAATGATACAATCCTATCATATGAATGATTTGGGTTCCCAGGAGCTTGGTTGACATGTACAACTTTTAGTTCTAAGAAAATATCTTATGTTGTTTTTTACTGCTATATATATATATATATATATATATATATATATATATATGAGGAATTCTACAAAATTCCCCTTCTAAAATGGGGCATTTTCCCCCTACATTCAATATAGTGATAAATGGAGCATTTATATATAAAGTGTTTATTGTTGTTGATTCAAATGAGGCATTTAATATTGCTTTTTCGACAGGACAGGGGTATTTAATGAGAAATTGGTGATTATCCTTTGAGGGGCCCATTTTAAATAAAAGATTCAAATCAATCAAAATAAAGGGCTTCAACAGTTGTGAATTGCATGAGAGGGCCCCACTTATGAATTTTTAATGAGAAGCATTGCTATAAATCCAGATTTTTGAACTTCCCTATAAAATACAAACTGTTTCGGACATGAGCAACAACTTGGGAGAAGTATTCGATTTCTTATTGGTCTGATGGAAGGGGTGTTTCTCTTTTCAAAATGCCTGGGCGCCATGTAGCGTTCATCTACACACACATGAAAGTAGTAACTTATATTATATATCCACTTTTTAATTTCTATTTGGTGATCTTCTACAGCGGCTTGAATTCCTGGGTGATTCTGTGTTGGATCTTCTTATCACAAGACACCTGTTTCAAAGCCATATAGACATTGATCCTGGAGAGCTGACTGACTTGCGCTCGGCTAATGTCAATAATGAAAATTTTGCTCAAGTTGCTGTCAGGAATAATCTGCAACCGCATCTTCAGCATGCTTCTGGATTTCTTTTGGGGCAAATAACAGACTATGTTAAGTGTCTTTCAGAGTTTAATAGCAATCAGAATTCATTGTTATCTCTTGGAGGGTCAAAAGGGCCCAAGGTTAGTCTTTATTTTATAGTTCCTCTAGACACAGGAATTGGTGAATGCATTCCAATAGTTCTACCACCTTTTCATCTCTCTAATCTACTACTAATGATTTTGTGCTGTTAATTAAACCTTGAAATGGGTTTCCCCTTATTCATCATTCTTTTTAAGTGCAGGTTCTTGGGGATTTGGTAGAAAGTATTGCAGGGGCAATACTAGTTGATACGGGGCTTAATGTAGAGCGAGTCTGGGAAATATATGAGCCACTACTTGCACCTATTGTAACACCTGATAAACTGGAATTGCCCCCACTGCGGCAATTAATCGAGTTATGTGATCATCTCGGATATTGTATAAGCAGAAAATGTACGAGTACAGGAGAAAAGGTGGTTGCCCAGCTTGGTGTGCAGCTGAAGGATGTCCTATTGCTACGACAGGGATGCGATAGGAACCGAAAGTCCGCGAAAGCACAAGCAGCTCTTCAATTATTGAATGACTTGAAGGTTTGTTAATTCACCTCTTAATATCTGCATGCTTTGTTGCTCAAGTCTGATGGCAATTTATTCCATTAGAGTTCTTCAATGAATTAACGGAAACTATTGTTGCCCTTAAGAGTTTCATGCACATGCTTAAGTTGATGTTCTTGGACTTTTATTTCATATTTGATAAAGCATTAAGGAGCCTCAAAAAAAAATTAGTTCGCAATATGTTTAAGCTTTTTTTTTTTTTTTTTTTTCATTTTTAGTATGAAATCGAGTATGTTATGTAAACTTTTAACAGGACACATGTAAGAAAAGAATTTAGAAGTGACCAAATGACTTTGTCTTTGATGTCACTGATGATTGAAAAAAATTAGCACAATCTTCAAGTTGTGCTTCATACCTCAAGATATTAAGATCCCGGGACCTGTGGTTATGCGCTCACCACACTACCACTAACACCACTGTGATTTTGTACACCATATTAAGATCGTGCATACTACTATACTTAATGAGAACGACTCAATTCAATACACCCCTTGTTCACCGTAATGTATTCATATCCATCCATTATTTTAGTCAACAATTAGTTTCAATTACCCCAAGTAAAGGGATACTTAGAGATGTAATTTATACACAGTGATATACTCGAAGAATATAAAAGGGGATGCTCTCACCAATTGAGAGGCACCTAAATTCATTCAAATCATCTAGTATTCTGTGGTTGATCTGTCAAGATATTACAAGAAAAAGGTTTCTCAAATAGATACTGTGCAATCTTGAGTTGAACGGAAGATTGCCAACAAAAGGTTTTCCCGTTCTTCAGATTCCGATCTAGGTAATGCTCTGCAGCTTTGCATGGCTGATTGCAAAAATCAGATCTCTTCATGGTTGAGTGGTGCCACTACTGATATCATCACTATCTGGATTTCTTTTTTGCCATCAAGGTCGCCCAGGTGTGGAGATATTTATGAAGATTTTTTTGGATATTTTTAAGTGATCCAAAGTTGTTCGTTTACACAATCTTCCATTTGATTGATTTTCTTGCTGCTTCCCATCAAGACCGTACAAAATTCTTAGTTTTCAAGATTTCTATCTGAGAATTATTCTGAGTGCGCCACTAATTGGGACATCAGTATTTGATGTCTGATCTGATTTTGAGACCCATTTGATTAGGTTCGTGGCCCATCTAGTGAAGCAGGTCTGGAACACCATTTTCATGGTTACAATTTTTTAAGATTTTTTTTCTTCAGTTTGCTAGTGTTTGGTACAGATAACATCTTATTTGATCAGGTTGAGACTTTTGAGCTCTTAATCCATCGTTGGATTATAAGGTGACCATAGATCAGTCATTGGATCTCTTTAAAAATATTCACGGACCATAGATCAGTCATTGGATCTCTTTATAAAACTCACGGTTGATTAATCAAGGCTTCCATAGATAAATCTGATGTTTCCGAATCAAGTGCATGAGTAAAAACTATTATGCTTAGGAATTTCATTTTCATATGTATGTGAAAGAGAGAGATGTGGGGTCATTGATAGGACATCCTCAAAACTTGTGGGTCCCACTAAACGGGCGCAATGGGAAATCCATGATGATCATTAGTTGGATCTTAAGCTCTGTCAATCCCCAAATTTTCTTTAATCTATGACCCTATAAAACTGCTAAAGAGATGGGAGTATTTCAAAAGGCTATAATCAATAAATTTAGGATATGAGGTTCCAATTGGAATATGAATTCGCATAATATACTCAAGGCAATCAAAAGTACTACTATGGATTTTTAAATCTCTGAACCAAATTTATGGATTTGATATATGCTACTATTCTCGATGAAGCCTTGCCAGCACTTAATATAGTTCATGCCACTAATCATCATTATCAAAGCCTTGTCCCAACTATGTTGAGGTCGGTTGCATGAATTCTATTTCTCCATTCCAATCTATCTTGAGCCAAATCCTCGGATAGGTTGCACTTCTTTAAATCTATTGTTACTACTTGTATCCATGTCCTCTTCGACCTACCCATTCCCCTTGGTGGGCCATCAACCTGTATAGAAAAACTTTTCCTCACTGGCGCTGATGTTGAAACCATCTTAAATAGGTCTTTCTTATTTTATCACCAATTGATGCTACCCCAAAATGCTCTAAAAAGCACTCATTTCTGATTTGATCCTTCCTTGTTTTACAATACATCCACCTCAACATTCTCATATCTGCTGCACTCATTTTGTGCATATGTTGCTTCCTAATTGGCCAACATCCTCTCCATAGGTCATAGCTGATCTAATTGTTGTCCCGTAAAATTTTCGCTTCAATCTTGTTGGCATATGTGCCGATAACAAAGCACTCCAGAAGCAAGTCTCTATTTTGACCTTCCCGCTTTTATTTTATGTCCTCAATTTCTCCATCCTTAATAATTATTGAGCCAAGGTATCGGAATGAATCTCTGTGGTATCTCTTTAGGTTCGATTTTCAGAGTAGTTTCGTGCCACTAATCAATTTGACCAGTTTATCATGAAACCTCTCTACAGCAGTGCATGTCATTAACCATCTTCCATCTCCCAACTCGCATCATCAATCTTCTTATCTCTGCCTTTATAGGCACCATCCTCACTCTGATCATCTTCATACCTTCGTCTACCTCTCTGTTTTGTCTAATCTTCCAGCACATGACCATACATTTTTTTTTTCCCTATTCTGCTTGATGTGCTTTCTTAGGATATGCTCCTAACCAAAAGTTTTTTCTTTGCTTTGATCCCTCTGTTCATCGCATTCGTACTTCTTGCAAGTTGTCTTTGTTGAACATCAATATTTTTCTCGACGGCAACTAGCTTCTTCTTCGTCTGAAATCTCCTTACTACCTGATTTCTCAGACACCTATTCCATATTAAGGTTGAAACTGGCTATTGTTTATATGTGGTGATAAGCACATCATGAAGACAATGCAGATAAGCACCTCAACCTAGAACTTCCTCCAACACTTGATCCTAGTCCTGCTCTTCAATAGCTTTGCGGGTCTACTCACCCCTCCTGTCCTCCTGGCCATTATATTTTTTCTCACTCATCATTGCTATCTTGTCCGTAATTTCTATCCTGAGTCATATTCGCAGGCTGTAAGGTGTAATTGTCGGCAACATGCATTAAAGGAGGAACTTGATACTCTTCGTAGGAATTGCACTTCGGATATGGTTCCATGTCAATCTTCAGCCAAGCCAATTAGTTGCAAATGATCAACTCAAATCTGATGACTTGTATCGATATAAAGCCAGGTTCATAGGTCTTGACAACCTGCAAGAATACAGGGTCAATTATGATGAGACGTTTGCACCCGTTGCTAAAATGACCATTGTCAAAGTTATCCTGGCCATTGCAGCATCTTGATCTTAATCTTTTATCCAAAATGGATGTGAAGAATGCTTTGTTACATGGGGATCTCAAGGAAGAGGTCTAACATGCGTCTACCACAGGGGAGCACTATTACTTCCAAGAATAGTATTTGTAGATTGCTACGATCTCATTATTGGCTAAAACAAGCTCCATGGGCATGGCTTGGAATTTTTTTACCATACTCATTCAAGCCTAATTTGAACAGAGCAAGTATGATAAATCACTGACATCTTCATGTAGTAGTTGTCAAGAATATCATTCAGTATCTTTTCAGGATTCAAACATGACATATAAAACCATCCAGATCCAACCTTGATCTTACTGCACTCTGATGTTGACTGGGCTAGCAATCCAGACATTTGCTGAGTGGTGCTATCTTGGTAATGCTTTGATTTCATGGAAATATATGAAGCATGAGAGTCTTCAAATCCTTCCTAAAATCTGAATATCATTCCATGTCCTTAGCGTGCTCTGATATTGTGGGCGTTGCTTGCCGAAATTGGATTTCCATAGAATTTGTACCACTTGCCTCCATGCTGCAGCCAACCTATGATGCCTAGATATGGATATGGGTACAGACACAGATACAAAGATCGAGGATACGACACTTTACTATTGAAAATCTAGGACTAGGACACATATACGGATACGGATACGCATGTCCTAATTTTATTTATTTTTAGATTGCTTTTGAAGTAATGAAATTATCAAGTATAGATTCATTTCTAGCAAATTTTTTTTTTTTTTTAATGTTAAGAAGTAAAAAAATTATAAGAACTATGTGAAATGAAGGACTTGGTCAGTAGGATATGTTAAACGTGTATCCTAGAAGTATGAGTGCTGTATCAGGTAGTGATGCAAGTGTCGTATCAGTCCACATGGATACGTGGGCCTTGTGCAAGTGTCCGAGTATCATAGCAGCCAGCCCTTTCTTTATTAGGACAAAACATATTTTACCCTGTTCTAGATAATTAAAAGAGATTTAAAAAAAAAAAACATATTCTAGGATCTCGTCCCAAATTACAAAAAAGTTCTAATGGCAGAAGACTAAAATACCCTTGAAATAAGGAGAAAATTAGAAGAATGCACTGTAAGTTTTCATAATATTTTTATCAACGATATCATCAGATCTATTGTGTTGAAAATTGAATAGAACACTCAAAATTGCAGTAGCTTTTCGTAACAATGCAAGGAGTTTGGTGACAGTAAAAATGGTTTCTTATTCTCATTATGTATCTAAAATGCGAGCAAGAATGTGATTTTATGTAGGAAATTAGAAGAATGCTACTATAAGTTAGCACGTTACTTCCAACAATGATGGCAATAGAGCTAGTGTGTTGAAATAGAACATCTCAATTGCAGTCTCTTTTCTTAAGAATGTTGTTTTGTTGCAGGAAAGAGGGTATTCTCATTCTCGCTGTGTATCTAAACGTAAGCATTGTGATCAAAACTCGGTTGATGAGTCCTCTCATATGAATGTGGGCATCAGCATCTCCGTGCCACTGGAAGATAATGGGTTCATGGGACCTATCTCATATAAAAGGCAAAAGATTACTGAAGGCGTCTTTCATGTGGCACCATCTGCAGATCCTTCTTTTGCTGAAGATCAGCATCACTCAATAGAATCTTCTAAGGCTTCTGATGGAAATACCAGTTTACCAGGTATGAATAAGTCCTTATGAATTCGAATTTTCATTTATTGAGATGGAAATCCTGTGGGTTTTTGTTAAATTAAATGTGTCATTATCCCACTAGAAATATAAGACTATGCAAGCCAAACCAATCTTGGGTTCGATGGTACAGCATCACTTCATTATTAAGGGGGCAAACCCCTTCGCATGTTCACCTAATGAACCTAATAAATGCCCTGGTGCCCAGTATGCATTACATCACCCTAAAACAAAAAACAAAAAAAAGGTATGCAAGTTCTTTGAAGGCTGGAATTGAATGTTGTTATTTCGTCTTTCACGTGGAAGTTGGAACACCTGTTAACTGTTGAAGTAAACTTATAAATGAAAATGAATATCTAATAGAAATACTATGATGTTGCGATCAAAGAAAAATACCGTTATTTGATTGGGGATGTAGGAGGAGCTCCGGCATCTGAACCCTTCCAATAGGGGCAGAAGAAGGTAATTCAACTGCGGCCTTAAAATGCCAACTCACTTATGGTTGAGTGATGTTGGCACCTTTGTACCACATGAATCCACAGGGATTGGTCCCTGGGTCTCCATACTCCAAGTCTTAAGTATCACTCCTAACCAGTAGTCCAACTTAGCAGGAAAAACCAAAATCTGTGGCCTTAAAATGGGATATTGTGTGGATTCTCACAAATATTCTTCCATGGATGTTTCCTTCAGTCATAATCAAAGGGAAGCTAACAATGTGGCTAAGCTGCACCAGTATGCAGCACAATTTTATCCCTTGTGATATGCATTGGTCTCTTTTAATTAAATTTTAATAGCACATTTCCAAATGCAAGGAATTTTGAAGAACGATGAATATATTTCGATTAGCCGTTTATGTTGTAATTATGACCTGGCGATGCTGCATGTCAGCTAAACACTCCTATATTTTCTGCATTGCCACTTCTGATGGGAAATCTTTTAAACTAAGTCTTGCTCACTTACTCTTCTTGAAGTTGTGAAGCTAAGAGCTTTTCCTTTGGAAGGCTTGATCTTAGTTCTTGAAAGATTCAGAGATTGCTATTGACTGATCAATTCCTTGGAAGTTATGACTGTAGAAGATAATGTGGCCCAGTCCCACTAGGCCCATAACGTGGCCCAGTTCCACTAGGCCCAGCCCATCTTGGGGTTGTACATAGCTGTAATATAAATCCCACGTGTGGGATCTTCTTGGATTATATTCCTTTCTTCTCTTATTTACTTCCTTGTATAGATTAGGAGATTGAGATAGATTAGGAGATTGATTACTTATTATTCTGATTGTATTGATTAGGGCCCTTGATTAAGGGATAATGTAATTATAAATAGACAATTGATCCTCCCATTGAGGCAACACTTACATCCAAACTTCTCTCTCGTCTTGCTCTTAATATTATAACAATGACAGCATTTCTCAATCTGGGATATTTGAGAATTTTGTCAGTTAACAATGATTTGGGCATCTGTTTAGAAGACTGGAAACAACCCTAATATAAAGTTTTGTAGTGCTGCAAGGACAATGAATTAGGAGAAAGAATAATGACTTGGATTGAAATAGTTAGAGAACATGTAAAGTTGTGGAGTTACAAAGACCATAGTCCCAAAAGGTTATGTAAAACTTTGGAGCAGCTTGATTTTCCTGTTTTGTGTTATCCTTTTGCCACTATTTTATGTTTGTTCATTAAAGGTTGGTCTGGCATCCAATTAGAGGCTAAAATTGATTAGAACTCTTCTTTTGGAAATTGCATGGGGAGTTTTGTAGGAGAGGAGTAGAATAATATAAGGTAAGTGGTTGTCCTTAGTGTTGTAGAAGAAAAACATGGAGCTGCTAGTGTTTTTTAAAGCAAAAGAGTTCATATGAATCTCTTATTGTGACCTTGAGAGAGGCAGTAAGCATTGTCATCAAAAGCTCCATTTCATTGTTAAGGAATCAATATGGATCCCATTAAAAATCAGGACAACGAGGCTACCGCTGGCAGTAGTTTACTTGGTGAAGTGCGGTGCATCTAGATTTGGGGGAACACTATTGAGCGTGATGAAGGCAATACCTTCTTTGTTTTATGGGGGGAATAAAGAGACTTGAGTAGAAATAAGAGTATTGTGTTGAAACAAGGTTTTAAATTAATTAAAAATGTGTTCCGGATCCCTTTTAGTGGAGGCAGATGCACCCAATCTATAATATAAGATGAGCATAAGGCGGTTCTCACACTCCTTGGAGATTGGAGTCAATTGTTAAGGAGATGAAAGGATGATACCTACTATGGACATTGATTTTGTTCATATTCCAAGAGAATGGAGAAGCAGACTCATTTGCAAAAACTGGAGAATCTAAGCCTGATCTAATGATAGGAAAATTCATAAATATAGTAGTTATACTTTTATGTTTATGTGGCACTCTTATCACCTTAATAGACTATCTGTTTTGCAGTTTTTTTTTTTTTTTTTAACTTTGAATGGAAACTTCATTGTTGCTTCTCAAAATAAAAATAACGCAAAAATTCTTGCTTGATTTTGGGGAACTAGACATTAAACCTGATTTGTTCTAGTTGGGTGATAAATGATTGGCCTACCGGTTTCACAAATTAAAATAGGGTTGTGGTTTACTGAATTAGACATTTACCAGAAAGTGGCTTCACCGCAATTCTAGCCGTCTATGTCAAAGTGGGTTATGAGGGCTTCTCTGATTTTTATTTTGACCATCTTTGTCCAATTGGATTATGAAACCGTCACTGATTTTTATTATAACCATCTGTGTCAAAACATTCATGTCCATACTTTTTGTGGTGCCTGTGGCCCCACCAACATTCCATGTGTTGCTTGACTGTCAAGTTAAGCTTAGCATCTGACTTGCCAAGTCAAATCGGGCTAGCACACTTCACAAGGACGAGGGAAGAAGTAGATTTTATAAAGCCGACCCCTGATGATTGGGAGCTATGAAGCACGGACACGGATACGATACGATACGGATACGTAGATACGTCATTTCTCAAAAAAGTAGGATACGTTGAATTTTTATTTTTTTTAAAATATTTTATATATGACTATGTAACAAAAAACTATCATTATTTCAATCAAAATAGCCATAAAATATGCACTTTCATTGATTTAATCGTCATTAAACATTACATTCGATACTTCCAAGTTCAAAATCCAAGTTTCACCAACTCCTACAAAAACATAAGCATATAACCCAAACAACAGATAGTGCATCTACTTAAACTTCAATTGCCTGACCACCAGGTCCACCACCATCACCTCCATCACCATCTTCACTAAAGAGCACGGCCTCCAATTCCAGTTCATCAAGGGAGAGTTGTGCAATCTCAAGCTCTCCAGCATCTTCAAACGAATCAAAAGCATCTCCAGCAATATCCCACATCTTGGTTTCTCCTTTCATATATTGTGGAATTCTTCTTGAAAGAAGGCGAAGATTGCTATGAATGAAAACCAAATCTTCAGCACGTTTTGGTGTCATCTTATTCCTTCTCACCGAGTGCACAAAGGAATAAGTACTCCAATTCCTCTCTGCACATGACGACGAGGAAGGTTGCACAAGTAGCTTGAAAGCTAGAGTTTGAAGCAAAGGTGCACATGCACCATAGGTGACCCTCCAACTTTTAGGATCCATTTCATAGCGATCACGAATGGAATCAATATCCGCAAACTCTCCTGACTTGCTAGAAAAATCAGCAAATTCTGTGATTATCCTTTTGCGCTCCTCCAAATTAGGAAAATATTTTTTAAGGATTTTCATTCTTTCTCTAGCAACCTCCATATCTCTATGTGGAGCAACTCGACTAGGATCCTCATGAAGCCAATGCTCGCTATAGTACCTTGAATAGGAAAAAAAAGAATTAAAAAGTTTATGATTAAGAGTTTAAGACTAAGAGGGAGAAAAAAAAAGTTCAAGACTAGAAGTCACCTTGGATTTAGTGAATGAGCTAAGCAATGGAGAGGAGTGTTGTTCTTGTTCAACGATCCACAAGAATTTTATACACCACTTCATAAAAGGTAGATGTCTCATCGAGTATCTTTCCTTCATGCCTATATATTGCACCCTTCACTTTTTCTATCATGTTATCCCACATGTCATACACCAAGTGAAGACAAGGCCTATCCGTGTCACAAACCCTTAGCATATCATATATAGGAGCCGTAAAAGAAAGTATGTAAGTCATTTTGTCCCACCAAATGTCATCTAACACAAACTCTTTCACAGACTTGGCTCTCTCCTTATCATCCTCTCTGTAGGAATTCCACCTTTCACTAATAACCATGGCTTAAAGACTACCTTTTATGAGCTTGAATCTTTTAAGCATGACAAGGACCGAAGCAAAACGTGTACTTGCAACCGAAAGCAACTTCAAAGGGACAAATTCATTAAAAATAGCCAATCTCATGGAGTGATTCATGATGAAGTTCTTAACAAACACAACATCCTCGGCCAAGTCCGTGATCCAACGACACTCATATGTTAGAGCATTGTTTTCAATATTCTTTGCCATACAAATGTTTTGCAAGGCAAGGTTGAGTGTATGAACCACACATGGTGTCCAAACAATATTTTCAAATTGTGCTTCAATGAGATGCCCTGCACCCGCACAATTCTTAGCATTATCAGTTATCACTTGAATCACATTTTGGGGACCAACCTCTTCTATCACTTCTTTCAACAAACCATAAATGAAGTACTTATCTTTAATTTCACCAGTACAATCCACGGCTTTAAGGAACATAGGCCCACTTTCCGTCACCGCCATAAAATTAATCAAGGGCCGCCTCTGTGAGTCACTCCATCCATCACTCACAATGCTTACACCCTTTTCTTTCCATGTGCCTTTAATTGGTTGTAGCAATCTATCAACATGAGCCCTTTCTTGTTGGAGTAGACTTGTCCTTAGCTTATTATACCCTGGTGGCACATAGCTTGCAAGAGCATTGTTTGCGGCAAATTGGATACAACTCACATAATAGGGGCTCCTTGCTAGATGAAATGGTAAGCCCGATGCATAGAACATCCTAGCAATCTCCGCATCCATTTGGTCATGCAACTTCAGGTTAAATGACTTCCCAATATTCGTATTACCGTCACTTACACTCCAACTTCCACTTCCACTCGCCTTCCTTTTTTTTGAATCATAATCCACACTAGAAGTTGGCAATGGTACTTTCTTGGGTGCATTTTTCCTCAATCTCTCATTGCATTCGTCCTCTAACCTTTTCATCTCCACAATATCACTGCTCTTAACTTTTGGACAGAATGCAACAGCATGACCGGGCTCATGTATCAAATGAGCCCTCACCCTTGTGTATGAGCTTCTCTTGGTTTGATGGCAAAAATTGCATTGCCACGACATATTTCCCCCTCCATCACCGAGTTTTTGCTGTTTTGTCACATACCTCCAAAGAGGGTTGTGAGCGTCTTCTTCCACGAATGAAAATAGCGGCCGCTACGTAGCGTAGCGGCCGCCATCGCTACGCACCCACAGCGGCCGTCGCACCCACAGTGGCCGCTACGGGGTGAGAAAAATTCATACTTTCCAAATTTTTTTAAAATGCATAATAAGACTTATTTTTTTTCTTCTTCTCTCTAAATAACATTTCTACACAACTCTTCTACTCTTTTATGTTTAAAAGAACACCAAAAAGCACATGATCTTGCCGAATTACAGTCGATAGAATGAGTTCTTCTCAATGATTCTTCTCTAAGTACATCCTATTAGACACCCCCTTTGGTAGATGTATTTTTTTCTCTAGGTGCTCTTAAGTCTTGACTTCATGATATAGTTTTTTCTTTTATAAGCTTTTCATTAGTTTCTAAGATATAGCATAACTAAGCAACATGAACACATGTGAAAAAATGATCATTACTATTATTTTCTATTTATACAGCGATACAGGACCTTATACAGTGAGGGAACCGCTACGCCCCCTTACCTTAGTTACTTTTGCAAAAAAAATACATTTTCTCTCATTTTCCAATATTCTAGATTTTCTAGAATTTTTTCATAGTTTTTTGACGATTTTTTCAAATTGCACTGCTACGCCGCTACGTAGCGCCGCTACGTAGCGTTTTGGCGGCAGGCCGCTACGCCCGCCGCTACCGCTATTTTCATCCTGGGCGTCTTCTTCAATAGCTAAAGAAGACACACTAGTACTACCACCCATTACTAGAAGCCATTACTTTGGTTGCTGGAAACACAAAATATTGGCCCCATCAGGCCACCTAAAATCATGGCATCAAGAAAAAAAGAAAAAAAAGAAGCAGCAGCAGCATAGCATCAAGAAAAAATGAAAAAAAAAAAAGAAACAGCAGCACCAGCATAGCATCAAGAAAAAAAGAAAAAAAGAAAAAAAAAGAAACAGCAGCACCAGCATAGCATCAAGAAAAAATGAAAAAAAAAGTAACAAAAGAAGCAGCAGCATAGCATCAAGAAAAAATGGAAAAAAAGAAACAGCAGCAGCAGCATATATCTATTATTAGTCTTGGAGCTAGGATACAATATACAGCCAAACAAGAAAAAAACGAAACAGCAGCAGCAGAACACATTACACAAGAAAAGAAGCAGCAGACAAAAAAAGAAACAACAGCAGCAGAACACATTACACAAAAAAAGAAGCAGCAAACTGAAAAAAAAAAAAAAACAGCAGCAACAGCCAATCAAAAGCAAAGACAGAAGATCAGCAAACAAAGCATCACAAAAAAAAAAAAAAAAACCCTAAAATCCAAATGATTAAAGGGGGAAGAAAAAAAAAGAACAAAAACCAACCAATACAGATAAAGAGAAAGAAAGAAGAGAAAAGAACCTGAAGGTGGAGATGGAACGGCACGACACAGCACAGCAGTGGCTTGGTTTGGGTGTTGGTTTGGGTTTGATTTCATAGGCTACAACGGCACAGCACAGCACAATTGCTGTGTGACGGTAGGGCTTGACGTCGGCGACGGCAGCGGTAGAGGCACTTTCTTTCCTTCCCCTCTCTTCTTTTTCTTTTTCTTTCTTTCTCTCCCACGTTTTCTTCCTCTCCCCCGTCCTCCGTTTTTTTTTTTTTTTTTTTTTTTTTTTATATCCCACTTAAAAACGTGTTCCGTGGGGGACCCGTGTGTGTCCCGCACGTATCCCGCACGTGTCCCTCACGTATCTGGCGTTAAAAAATAATAAAAAAAATCCGATATGGATTTTGCGTATCCCAGACGTATTTTAGCCGTATCCGGGCGTATCCGTGTCCGATACGCCCGGGATACAGATACGGGACCCTTTTTTATGTATCCGTGCTTCACAGATTGGGGGAGAGTTGACAATGATGTGTTTTAGAACACATCGAATCTGTCTGCAAGCTACGCAAGCATGCCTCCCTTAGTTATGTTTCCATGTACCAGTTTTCACAGTTTTAAGTGTAACAATAACAGAGACAGGCACCCATGCTTTTGTTCTCATGCATATTTCTAGTCTATTTCCTTACTCTGACATCTTTCAAGAAATTTTTTTAGGCATGCATGTGCACTTATGTGCATTCATGCTGGAAGACAATGATTGAAGCAGCCTAGGCTTGGATTATCTCTATGTTCTTACATTTTCAGTCCTCCCTTAAATAATTTTATAAAGCCGAAATCATAAATCATATGACGTTGGTGTTTGCAGTCACTCTGTCTATTAACATGGAGAAAGGAGGCCCACGAACCTCTCTATATGACCTTTGCCGAAAGTTACAATGGCCAATGCCCACTTTCCAATCAACTGAACAGAAGTCAAGGTTAGTATATATAGATGGCCAAGGCTATTATTTACTTCTCGAGAATATACCGCATATGAATGACAATGGTTTCTCTTCAATTTGGCCTGAATCGCTGCAGAACACCAATGTTAGTGGGCGATGGGAAGAAAGTGTTCAACAGCTTTGTATCAAAGATATCTTTGCACATTCCTAATGTTGCTGTTATTGAACTCACGGGCGAGACTCGGGCCGACAAGAAGAGTTCACAAGATTCTGCAGCACTCATCATGCTTTATGAGCTTGAAAAGCGAGGGAGATGCATCATTATGAGCTAACTGTTTATGATTCATTGTTTATAAATGGTCTATTTATGTTGTTATATTTATACAGATCAGAAGCAACTAACCATGCATGAGAGGAAGGGTTTTTTTTTTGGTTCACTCTCGTCAGCAGCTACAGATATCGATGTATATGAGGCTAATTATGTTATGCAATTCTAGGGCAGGAGATGTCAGGGCAACTCAAATGTATATTATAGACAGCACTGGATGTTCGATATGTATAGTATCATTTCCAATTAACATTGTCTCTTTCCCCAGAATATTATGGTACTCGTGCAATGCCTTGCAAATTCAGTTAAATGGAGTAGTTTATTCCAAAAGTCTAACCTCACCATTAGTTTTCATTGAGTAGTGATATGCCTAAACATTAACCTTATCTATAAGCTCAAGTGAGCTCAAGCTACACGTGCACTTTGGCCTACCTTTGAAGATCTGAATCATTCAAAAGATGCATGCATCTGCCGAATGTTTTGTTTACCTTCATTGATCCAAGATTCAGTCCAATCAGCATCACAGATTGGGCAGTTAAAATGAGTAAATCCCTCAATGTGCTACTCATCATAATCATCAAAGTCTTGTTTCAACTCTGGTAGGATCATCTACATTTGGCCATTCCAATTTACCCTGGGTCATATTCTTAAGTAGGTTGCATTTTTTGTAGATCTATCTTTTGAAAAGTCACAATCTTGCATACAATGGGGCTCATGTTATGCATATTCAAATGGTCAGTTGGAGTTTTTTTTATGGACACCCAAAATTTGGCTCCATTATGAATATTATTCACCGTTTGATCAGAAGCATTGCAGAAAAGGAATCAAATCAAAATTGTCCAATCTAACAATGACTATTATCCCAAGTGAAGCAAATGTATATTAGGTATTAGGTAATGCATGAACTAAATGTGAATGATACAGAAGGTGTGGGTCCCTAAAAATTGGGGCCTCTTTCATCGAAAATATGTTATTGTTTTGAAAATGATTATTTATTACTAATTCAATCACATTTATTCTCAATCTAATGGTCAATATAATGTAGAACATGGATCCGTTAAGGTAGAAATGGGTTGAGTAGTTTAGATCTTCGAAAGGCAGCCCCGCATGCATAGAAATCACTTGGGACTATACTTTGTCCTCATCAATGAAGTTGATCTTATGTAATCACTCATCTTGTAGGTACCATCCATCGCCACTGCAACCCTATAATTTGCAATCACACCAAACATGGATTTTCCAAATCCTTTGGGAAAGCCTGTGAGGAATCTCTGATGAGTGGGTTTCCAAATGTGACCTTAGATTTTCTGGTTTTCACATTGTTAACTCAAAGCCACTCTCCATCCAATGAGCCCCGTTAGCATCGCAGCCTCATCCCAATCATCACTCTGTTGCCCGCCTTTGATCAACCAACCATCTTCACCCTCATTTCTCATGATTAATGGAAACCACTTCAAAATTAGGGTTTCAACTTTTACAAATTAGAGAAGAGGAATAGGCATTGACTCTATCTATATGCTTTGCGATGATGTTGTTAGTATTTGTTGAGAGAATAAATTACTCTAGTAGTCACATTCAAAAAAAAAAAAAAAAAAAAATTTAAAGAAAAAAACTTTACTCAAGACCGAAATACAACAGAACAAAACACCAAAAAAAAGACAACCCGAAACTTAAGAAGGAGAAAAATAGCACCTCACGCATTCCGGGATAAGACCATCCCAACAAAAATTCTTACCAAGTCTAGAACAAGACTTAGCCGAAATGTGAACAGCCTCATTAAGAATTCTAAGAATAACGAGAAAGTCAAACAAGGAAAAACAATGACTCTGGTAATGAATATCCAAAATGATAGATTTAATGGCCCAATCTTGTATTCCATTAATACTATTATCAGAATGGAGCACAATGTTGGAGAAACCATCGTAAGCTGCTTTCTCTAATGCAAAGAGAATAGCCCTCGCCTCTGCTTCTTCAGCAGAATAGATCTTTTGCCAAAAGTGAGCACATGCATGAATAGAAAAGTAGTTCAACATCATCACATAACTATGCATAGGTTTTCCATCATTAGAATTATAAGCAGCATCCGTGAAAATCATTAACACATTATTAGAAACTATAGAGGGCCATCTTGAGATTTTAGGAGTATGATAGACATCCTTATTGCACTCCAAAAAGATAGAAGAGGAGCATGTTTTTTGAACCAGCCTACTAGGGCTAAAAATCATCTCTAGCTTTCCACACTGCCCACCAGGTGGTGAGAACCATAGACACTATAGATTGGGGCCTTCAAGCCCGCCATTCTCATTATTCAATTTCACAAGAGATTTCCACCACTCCACTATCTCCATATTCCTATTTTAGTAAGATAAGTAACCAAGATTGGAACTGAACCAAACTGCTTTAGCATGATCACATGAAAAGAGTGCATGTTCCATGGTATGTTCCATAGTTTCCTCCTCGAAGTCACAAATGGGTCATATCGATGATCCCACATTAGATTTGGGACCTAGCCATTTCCTGACCAGAATGGCCTTACGGAGACATTTATAACAAAAGAGAAGCACCCTTTGGGGCACTTGAATTTTCCAAAGCCTTTTCCAATCCACCATGTCATTACTGCTAGTATAATTAAACAAAGAGGGAGTTTTGTATGCAGTTTTAGTAGAGATATTTTCATCTTTAGTAAAGGCCAAACTCTTCTATCAATTGATTCAATCTTTAGGATGTAAATACTAATAATATCTTCCACGTTCTTAGGATTGTCAAAGACATTTGAGATCAAGGAAAATTCATAACAATTCATAATTCCTTTTGTTTTCTAAATTAGCTCAAAATGAAATGATTTTTTTTTTTTTTTTTTTTTTTTGTGGTAATAATAAGAAAGGAAAAGACATACAAAAAACCACTTACATTGTGACAACCTCCACCTGCCTTTTTATTTTTACAAATAAACACTTCTATAATTTAAGCATCTCGGCTAACAAATCTGACATCCAGTAAATGGACAGTTTTCAACTAATTGATGAAATCTCCCCAAATTTGTCCCAAAATGATAAACATTTATCGCAGCTCACCTTAAGTCCCTAACTTTAGTGGAGTATAGTTTGAACATGTCTTATAGTAAAACACGTAGCACTGAAGTGAAGCACTACGGTGGAAGTGACGCGGGCGAAGCACAACTACGGATCGGAGCACCACGGGGGTGACCTTGGGCCTGATAGATTAGACTAGTTTAGGACTAGCCAAGAGAGGCTCTACAGGACCCTTTTTGTAAAATGGGGTTGTACTTGTAATTTTTAAAGAGCACGGGTGTCAATATGTAAATTTCCCAAAATAAATTCACACTGCCCCACCCCCAAATCAAAGGACACAGAAGACCCATTTATCTTAACACTAAGAAGCAGATAAGAAACAGAGAGAGGGGGAAGGAAACGATGTTGGTTTCTGCTCTTCCTGGTTCCAGGGTCTTTCCCACCATCTCAAATCCAAAAACTGCAAGCACATCATCATCATCACCATCATTCATGTACAATGGTGGGAGTGGTGTGGGAGTGATAGAATGCTCTTCAAGGCCTAAGAAGAAGGCAACAGCACATCATATCAAAACAAGGCCAAGAAAGAGTCAACCATGGGACATCAGGCGCAAGCCCACTGTTTATCCTCCTCTCCCCACTCTCCCTCCAGATTGGACTCTCTTTGAACGCCCTCCAGAGACCCAAAACGCCTCTGCCCCTGACCAAGAAGAAGAGGAGGAAGGAGAGGATTGAAAAGCCTTGTATTTGTGGGTATCAAGTGTTTGGTAAGTAGTTTTGGGTCTTGTTACTTATTTGGGATTTGAATTGATGGGTCTGTTAAATTCTGTTTGTGGTGACATTTGATTTAGATATGTGTTGTTTTCTTTGTCTGTGGGTGTTTTTCCTTTGATTGCTTTAGTCTAGATTAGAGAGGGGTAGAGAGAGTAGTCTTTGTTTTCTATCATAATCCTCAAATTTAGCCAGCTTGTGGTGACATTTGAAGTGTTTATCCCTTTTGGGTGTTACTGGATATTAGGGTTTATGTTGAAACTTGGGCTTCCTTTTCTTATCCTTTATTTTCTATCTATGGATGTATGTGTTCTGGTTGCTTCATTGGGTTAGAGTTGGTGGAAATGGAGAGATTCTTCTTTATTTTCTTTCTTAATCTTCAAAGTAAGGATGAGATTTTGGGGGCCTTTCCCTGTTTTTCTTTTTATTTTGAAGATGAGAGAGTCAGTGTATGACATAATGGTGAGCAAAATGGGCATGGTGGGACCCAGAGCTGCTCCATGCCAAGATTCAAGCGTTGGATTGAATCTCCCATCACTTGTCTTAATCTGACCCAGAATGGAGTGAAGTATCCAAGGATGAACTATGAGACGATCATGTGAGTTGGATGACTTCAATCAATCCAACGATATGTAGTTCTTCTGACCGAAATTCATAATTTCAAGAGGCTGTGATTCAATTGACCCTAGGGTGCATATCTCTGTCCTTTGTAGGATTGCAAAACCGAATTCAGTTCGGTAATGGATGCAAAAATAATGAGATGTGAAGTAATAATACAAATGGGGCTATTAAATGGTATAGGACTAAAACTAAGTGGACTCAAATATCAATTGACTCTGTTGATGTTGGCCTTTAAAACATATATGTTCTTAATGTGTGGATGAAATTGTCTTAATCCAGATTATCGGGTCAAATTAAACAGATATTCGGATCCAATATGTTTGAATCCGAATCTAGTGCTGAATTTCTTCTGCATCCAAAAATAGTTTTATACCCGCTTTTTTCATTCTCAAATAATCAAATATCACAATCTACATCTCATATACAGCATGGGCAGTGTGCGCTCGGGCCTAGCTAGAGTGAGCACAACCTGGTTCCAATTTGACTGGCCCATATTGTGCTAGATATGAGCTGTAGTTTTAGGTTTAGATTTTCACAAGGGGGGCCTTGTGATGTTTCTAGTGTAACACTCATTGGTGCGGAGTTTCACTTGTCTCAGTCACATCTCTTAAAGTGAGAGACTCAGCGGTCCAGACTCATCTTTCATTGAGCCATGGATACCAACACCAACGAGTACCAAAATTATGATTGGACTTAAGAGTTAAGAGCAGTCTATAAGGCAAAGGTAAACAAGTCTGATGATGGATGTTTATGTTGTTAAATTTACAAAAACAGGTGATGAACTTGTTCAGTACAAGTTTCAGTATTAGAGGATGAGGGGCAGACGTATAGCAGAAAAGGAAAACATCTTGAGGTTCACCCAGTTTTTCAGTCACTATCCACTGTGTTTGAATTTTGAATGAAGAACTCAATGCAGGAGTTGAAACTTTTCTTTAAACAAAGTAGTGCTAAAAGATTTAAATGAGTGGGTCTAGGAATAAAAATTTTAAAAATTCAATTCCATGAGAATAGGTTTTTTTCTCAACTCTGAAGGAGAAAGCCATTTCACTTTCAACAAATAATTAAGAGAACTATTTTTTCGTCCCTAAAAAAAATTCCAGAGAAAAGTAAAATAAGCCTCTAGTTTTTCCTTCTCCGCACTTTTTCTCATCATCCCAACAGAAAACGAATATTTACACACTCTATTCTATAATAGGTAATATCAAAACTGTCATAAGCAAATCCTTAAATCTGTAGCAAATGGAATGCAATGTGATCAGCTGCTAGCGCTAACTCCTCCATATTTGTGAGGCCACAAACTCTAGCAAACGAGGATTCTTTTCCTGATGAATATTCTCAAATGCTTTTTTCATCCACCTCCAAACACTAGCAGGCCTGAGGAATCAAAAGAAAAGAAAAGAAAAAAATTATACAATTTGCTTCTCACATTGTGATCCAGATTGTGGCAGAAAATAATAACTGTGTTCAAATTCCTTGAGCCCTCTGTTTGGATCCATGTAGCTGGGTGCCCTGCACTCGGTTTTACCGTAAATTAGCTGTAAACTCTGTTTTGTGACAAGAACAAAACACAACTGTATTCCAGTTGACTAGGACTGCATGAGCCTCATTAACATCTAAACCAGGTTACCTGGACTAGGCCAGGCTTACAAAGATCCAAACGGGCCCTCATCACTTATGAGGAATCAGAAAGGCTAGGCTCAGCTTTTTTGCTTGGATACCAAAAACATGAACATGCCTAAAGGTCTTGTTTTTGTGATCCATAATGTTGATTTGTTGCAGCAACCATGGATGATACAGCAACATCCCTATCATTTTTGTATCCTTAACCTATCCATATGTACAACACCAATTGAAGGGTGGGTTCTTCATTTGTACCAAGGACCTCGTATAAGGTGGGGGTGTGGATCAGGTCAGCAAAATGAAATATAAATCACAAGAAGAGCTCAAATATATTGATTCGGCGGCTCAACATGCCATGGGCAGTGGACAGGGACAATAGTTTCAGAATAATAACAATTTTGTGTCAGACATGTTGAAGTTGCAACCAACTTACACCAAAATCATTGTAGTTAGGCATGAAAAGGAAAACAAGAAAAGGCAATAAAATGTATTCAGGCTAAACTGTCATGTGCATTCCACAAAACAAAATTGTGCCAACTCCATCCATAATTCATGTTTGTGCCCAGACAGTTCAAACTGTGGGCCCCAAGGTGGATTATTACCTAAAATTGACACTGAACGCACATTCATAGGCACCTCAATTTATCTGTTGAACCTAACCTAAATACACGACCATAATCTTTAAATGTCTATTATGGTTATGGACACCATGTGGTTAAGAACACTGACAATGATTATCAGTTGATTCCACATGGGTAATGACCATGTACACAACACTTACACGAGTTCCTTGAAAGTCTTGCTCCATACAGCAGTGTCCTCAGGTACACCAAGTTTCATTTGTATAATGTCCAAGGTCGTCACTGTTGAAATCTTGTTCCATTGATCTAGGATCAGGAATCTGTTGAACCATGGATACTGTGTTTGACACATTGACCCTCAGGACAAATAAGAGATTATTTGGAGAACCATCCAATGCCACTGACCAATTTTTGTATGATAGCCGACAAGGGGCCTGAAGCGGGGAAGCAATAACAACTGGTAATTGCAGAAGCTAACAGAGCCCTTCGCATGTTCAGAATGTCATGTATCATCTACAATCAAAATATCAAGGCCTTCTTCCCATGGAACAAAAGTGTTTCAGAGTTCCTTTCCTACACTCTAGGGAAAGAAAATTACCTTTAACAATTATTCACGGGATGTTTTCCATACTTGCTCTGTGCCAGGCTTAGTAGGAAGTTGGTAAATATGTGCTCATACTCTGGCATCTTCCCATACCCTGTAAAATTCATCGGAATAAAATGGTTGTTAAGAAAGAACGGCAATTAAAAGGCGTGAACCACTTTGCTAGCCCATTCGCTAACCACTGGCTGAATGATCAGAAACACCAGTCATAGTTGTTTCAGCGGTAGTGATTACAAGGTCAGGCCCACGTAATAGGTGGTCTAAATAGATGACTCGACCTAATTGGAACCATCCAGTTTGGTTGCTATGAAACATTTGATCATGATGTTCCTCAAAAAGCATAAGCAACATAAGGTGGAGGCCAAGAAACGGTTCATGATCTGAGCTTCTTCGCCGTAAATAATCAGGTCTGTCCATTTTGCTCATACGTCATTAAAAAGCTGAACTTATTTAATCAAGATTATATGAACCACACTGTAAACCAGAGGAAATGTCACACGATTAATGGTCAAAATCAATTGGACTGTTTTCTGTCGCAATCTATATGGTCAGTCATTTCATATGTGACTGTTGGATAATTAGTATTATCACATCAAGCTTATTTGGAAATCCAAGCAACTTAAGGCAAAAGACCACTCGGATGACCAATAATTATGATCTGACTACCATTAAGTGTGGAATAGTTAAATGCCTTGCACAGATTTATGGGCCTAAATTAGAGGAATCTTATAATTCCTGATATTTTGAATTGTTGAGATCATGTGAGGATTGCAATATCATAAAGTACTTTGATTGTATGAGATTGGATCATTGGATATTGTGCATGCAAGTACAAGGTACTGACTACTGGGAGAAGAGGGAGGCCCACAAGAACCTAAAATGCAATAGTCGCAAGTAACATGTTAGATCATGGAGGGGATAAGTGGAGAAGCAGAACCCCTTTTTGGTTTTTTTTTTTTTTTGTATGTGTGTAAGCAAAAACTCACAAAGCGACACCAAATAGATGTGATAAGGCTGCGTGTGTATTTTGTTATTAAAAAAAAAAAAAAAAAAAAAAAATCTAACTGGACAAGCAAAACTCTACAATTTTAGTAATTTAACAGTGTAAAATTAGGATGACTCAGCCCTGCAGTGCATGTCTCTGATCAAGTCCAGTTTTTGTCATTGCCAAATGGTTGTCTTGTAAAGTATCATTTCCCATCTACTTATTTATAATCACAAACCTATATATTAACCTTATGGGCATAGTGTAAGGATGGAAAAGAAGGAAGAGCGTATGAAAACAACATATCAAAGATGCAATTCAAAAAAGTATGAGTCCCCTACACTCCCAATGTGATAAATTACTAGGAAAAAAAAGGATAATAATTGCAAAAAGATAGCAAGAATATTATATTTCACTTGCCAGGGAAGTAGTTGATGTCGATGACATAAAAACGGTCTTTACTCCCAAACTCTCGTATTATATCCATGTTGAACAGTTGGAGACCCTGCAACAAGAGAGATTAATCAATGCATGTACATATATATAAAAAAAAAAAAAATTGGAATAAGAAGATTTAAACAGAAACATACCAGTCGATGACGAAGCTCCCTTGCAAGCCTTTCGAGCAAAGGGAGTGGAGGAAGCTCTACAGTATGAATAAAAATAAGAGAAGCAACATTTAAGAGTGAAATCATTGCCCAAGGAAATAAAATATCTTTGAAACACTTTATTTTGAAAGGTAACATGACTTGAACACGCAACCACATATAAGCATCTTCCAAATATGCTGCGGGCTTTTGTCAAAACATTCTAGAAACTTGAGAATAAGACGCATGTAATTTTTCTCAAGAACCTCCGGACAGCCTATGTGAGAATTCATATTTGTCATACAAGATTTTCCTACACAGTCAAGTTTATTTATAAAAAAAACTAATTATCTCACCTGCAACACTAGGGTCAAGACCTGCATCATCTGCAGAAGTTGCTGCGGAAGACACCCTGGGGAACTGATACAGCCCAAAATTATTTAGAAGTTCACACTCACTTACATTTGGCAGGGAAGAGCGCCGCACAACCTTGATAGTTTCCCCAACAACAAAAACCTTAAAGAGAACACCACCTGAGAAACAGAAAAGGTAGTAACACAACTAAAGATGTAGTTGATATGAAATTACAAAATTGATGAGACTTAATCAATGGACTAAGTACTAAAGTGTACCATGATTTACAAACTCCTGTAGAACCATCGGAGGATCAAGTTTTGATAGGGAGAACCTATCATAAGCAAGAGAAAGTTGATGCGACTTCGAACTCCCATCCACAACTAATGGCTTTGCAACTGAAACAAAAAGATTCAATTGTCATCATCATTTAGGCTTATCCTATCAATCTAGGAAAAGAAAGGACCCAATCAATATGCAAATAATTTCTTGTGCACAGTAGCATCAGAAGATTCCCTAAAAGGATTCTGGATTAGCTTCAGGATTTGAGTATCTTGAGTAATTTGAACAATAAAATAGTAAGGCCTCTCAGTTGCAAGACTCCTTTAGTAACATGCGTAAGGCTTCAATGATGATGATGACACTGCAAGACAGTCCACTCTAGACTTCAGCAGTTATAGGTATTTCAAATCATTTTCGCAAGAACAGGCACTCTGGCAGGCAGATTTGCAGGTACAAGATCAAGCTATCCGTGAGTGCCCATGGAAAAACAATACAGTTGGTACACTTCTTTACCAAAATTTATATTAAACGAATATATGATTTGACTACAAAATTAAAAGATCACCATTCGCCAAAGATGATTTTTACAAAATAGCAGTTCTGTTTGCATAACAATAGTGTTGCCTTTAAGAGTTCCAGGTGATGCAAATGATTTGTATGTGCATATTTTTAAGACTCAGGGACTGTGACCTTGTTCTAGAGAGTAGTTGAAAGTTGTGACTAGTAGCGGCCTCAACTACAACAGGATGACAGTGAAGAATCATGTAGGGCCAACTCTGTATCCCTTAACATTAACCTGCTAATAATAACATGTATGGGAAGAATGTATTGCTAACAAGTAATCTGACAAGTCAAAACAAATGGGAAATGAGCTTACCTAAAGGTAGTTTTAGCCCAGCTTTAGTCACTTCATCAGGAATAGATGATGAGTCCTTAATAACTAGTTGCCTTGGGACACACACTTTTCCTGTAACAGCAGTTAAAAAATACAGATGTTCATAATTCGGTAAACAACCAAACAGTTTATACAGATAAAACAACGAGAAAGTTAGGCAACAGTTTGCGCGTGCACATGCGCGTATCTAGCAAGATGAGCACTATCTTGTGTCAGAGACTATGGCACCCAGTTACTACAAAATAGGCAGTGCATAATATCACATCTGATACTTCACTTTTTATGTGTAAAATCCAAGTCCCTGCCATATAGATGGTGTGGCCCGGCCATATGCATGCCATATCCGTGCATCATAAATAAGAAAGGTCCTGCAGGAATTACCGTACACATTCAAATCAGCAACATCTTGGAGCATTGACTGGCGATTGTGCAAATGTTGTATGGCACCTGGAGGGTCAAGGACAGTAATCTCTGGATGGCTTCGCCAGTAATCCTTCAAAAAGGAAAAGACAAATTCTAAGGATAACTACTATTTCAGTTTAAAATCAAAATAAATGTATACAGTATTCTGTGATGATGCAAAGAAAAGAATTGATATGTAAGCTACACTCAGCACCTAGAGAACTGAGAAGTCCTATAGAGTAGAGAAAGGGAAAACAACCTGGTAAAGAGGCAAGGTTGTGGACAATACTAGAAGAGCATCTCGATGTCTTCACTTTCTCAAACCTTCCTGACCACTCTCTTGATGGATAAAAGGTAACTAAAAGTTGAGCCCCAGCTCCACCAGGGGAATACAAAATGAATGATAAAAAGAAGACACTCTTCTTTTTTTTCTCTGGTCTTGCTGAATGGTAATTGAACAATGAAATAGAAGGAATATTGACCATCAAAAGAAGATCTAGAAATTTCTAAAGTGAAACTCAGCTGGATATGGGGGATGAAAATTCGTGGGATCCGCCATCTCTTGGGCCAATGGAGTCACCAAAGAACCATGAAGGTTTTATTGTCAATGTTGGGGATCACATATTTTATATAGTCATATGCAATGGTGCATGGATATTTCAAAATAGGAAATGTATCATGTTGTATCATATCCGGTATTTCACTTTTTATGTGTAAAATCCATATTCATGGCGTGTCCCTTCCATATCCATGCCGTATTTGGGCGTCACAGGTCATATGATGTACCATGCTAAATGATCACGTTCAGAAGATTCTACTAATAGTAATATCCTGTATCGCGTCACAGGTCATATGATGTACCATACTAAATGATCACCTCCAGAAGATTCTACTAATAGTAATATCCTGTACCAATCCTTGGGATGGGATAGATACACTTTCCATTTGTATCATCACCATTTTTTGAATCCAAACATTAATTATGTAAAGCCTCTGTAGCTGATCATCTTGATCACCCTAAAGTTTACCAAAAGTACTCTTAGTTTTTATCTATCATGTGCTAATTGAAATTAAAGATTTGACTGAGGGAAGCACAAGTGTTAGATACGATAAGGCCTGCAAGGGAGGAACTGCTTATTGAATGAATGCTCACATTCGTTTTTGTTATAACCAATCCTGTAAGCGGAATGGCTGTAAGATGTTTCCAGCCGTAGGGGACTATGTTTTGCATTTGCCAGTCTTTGTTGGGTTTTTAAATTTTAACACTATCTCTCCAGAAAAAAGTTCCAGTTTCTATTAATAGAACACATAAGTGAGAGAATAGTTGCAGAAAGGAAGAACAATAAATGGATTTCACAAGCCACTGGAGTTGCAGAATTTCATCAAAGGGGGAGTACTTTTTTGTTTTTGGTTTTTTTTTTTTTTTTTTTGGGTTTGTTTTTGGCTATCCTAATGGTAACTGGGGTTTTATTAGAAGGAAACAATAAGAGAGTGATAACTTGTTCGCATGTCCTGAGAACAAATCAGCAGATGCAACATTGAGCACATAGCACATTAACAAACTCAGAATCTACCTGAGGTCACTTTGGCTATAATTGAAAGTAAGTTAACCGAAAGAAGCTGAAAGGAAACAAAAGGGAAATGAAAATAGAGAAACAAACAACACAAAAGAACAAGTGTATAAAACGAAGGCAATATTTAAACCTTCATATAAAAAAGATTTAGAATTCACGGGCCGTGATTGATGGGTACTTACATCTGCAGTACTGCATTTACATTGAGATGTGCCAACATATCCACTAATCATCAGAAATTTATATTCTACAATAACATGCAGCAAACAACTACTCAAGAACATAAAACAACAAGCCTGAGACCAATTTTGAAAGGAACAGTAACATAATATGTTTTCAGTTCAGACTTCTATATATAATTCTGTAAAACAGAAAAACTAAATGAGAGCAGAGACGCAAATAACTAAAAAGGGGCATCTTCATATTTTTTTAATTACCAGACACAGGAAACACCTGAACAAGTTAACTGGATACAATGTCCGCAGATAGATTAGCTGGTCACTGAAGGTAAAATTCTCTCTGCAAATTATGTCAAACCAATATGAATTTTAATCTCTAAGAGATCTGTTGGTTCAACTAATGATAACAATTCACAAACCATCATCTTCCTGAATATACTAAATTATAGAAGAATCATGCCAAATTTGATATGCCATAAACAGAAGCATGGAGATCAATATGATCAATGTAATGTCGAGTATAAAATCAGAATGAGATATAAAATCCAAGGGTTTAGATGACTAACCTCAAGAATTTGGCGCCATTGCTTTCCTGACAACTGGATTCAAAAAAAGATTCAAGCTTTATCAAAACTAACTTCAAATTCTAATCCATTCATTCATTACTCGCAATGAAAAAGTAAGCTCGCCAACATTAAAATGCATCTGTGCTTAATCTAATAATGGATTCTAAACAGAGAATGGATGCAGGGTTTGCAGAAAGGTAACACACTGACCTTGTGTAAAATAATGTCAAAAGGACCTTGATCTGATAGGGGCCTATTTTGATCAATTGCAACAAATAATATGCCTTTCTTCCTGCAACATATAACATTTTGTTGATTCAAAAAAAACAAAGTCTTCACTCTGCATTTTCCGCGGAAATCGAGATCACAGTGGAAGAAGTAGTAGGATTTCGATGAAAGAAAATTTATGGTTTTACTTTTACCTAGCGAGCACTTGGAGCTTCGGCTGCAAGAAGCTCTTGATCTTCTTCAACGTCAGAGCATATCCAACAGTGATCTTCTGCTGAATCTGAGCCGGCAAAGCTCCATCAATACAAACTGATGAGTTTGAATCATCCATGTCCTTGTCCTTCTCATTGCTGTTTGTTGGCGAGATTTCATGGTTGAACCTCATTGCTTCTTCGAGTACAAACAATGTCAAGAGTCGAATCGAGAGGGAAATGATTATGAAACCCTAGGTTTATGACTATGAGATTTTCTATGGTTCTGTCTTTCCTTCGTAGCGAAAGTGAGATTACAGAGAGGGAGAGATGCGTGATTTGAACAAGCGTTTGGAGACTAGAGCTCGCGGAATAGAAACCCTAGAAATTTCTCTTCTTTCGCGCTGAAGAATGTACGAGGTTGGCTCGATCGAGATCGAGAGAGAGAGAGAGTTTTTGACGCCACGGAAGCTATGGAAAAGAAAATGCAAATAGAGGAATGGTATGGTGTTGATGAACATATATATAGGAAATGAAAACGCGGCGCTGCGAGTTGCGACAGTGGAGATCTATTGACCACATCGTGTCGTGGCGGTCTTATGTTATGTCACCATGTGGATGCTTCGTTTAAACAGCGCCGGTTAGGATTCTAGTCTTCTTTTTTTTTTTTTTTTTCCCTATTTGACCTTGCATTGTACCTTCTAAGATTTTTATCTCTTTTTTTTTTTTTTTTTGGGATATGCTTTGGGATTTAAATTTTATTACGGGTAACTTCGTCATTTCATTAAATGCTTTTCTCAAGATTTGAGTGTTGTAAAAATAGAAAAGAGAAGGCAAGTTTGTCTTTTCATCTAACTAGAGAAAGCAATCTAGCTGGATGTCTTTTCCCAGTCTTTTTTCATTGTCTTTTCACTTCTTATTTCCTCGTTGTTTCTCCTTTCACACGAAGTAATCGTTCTCACATTATCTCAACTAACATTTCTACTTCCATAGTGAAAAGTATAATTCCATTTCAGACTAAAAGTTAATTACAAGTCTATTCCAACTTAAGTAGGTTTCTTACTTTCTAGACTAGCTTCTTATTTTATAAAGTACGTGTCTACATCATTGATAAGTGATGCAGTGAATGCGATGGCTACTTATTTTTATTTTTTATTTTGTTTTTACATTACGTTATTGATGGAATGATGGAGTGATGGATATCCTTTTACTATTTAATATTTTTGTCAGAAACTTTTGCTCTGACTCTCCATAGAGTACTAGGCATCCTATGTTTTAATAGTTCTTTCTAGTAAGTTTTTATTTTATTTTATTTTCTTAAGCCTTGTAGGTAGAGTTCCATGATGCTCTTGAGTGGGGCCACTTAACAGACATGAAATTACACCTTAGAAGTAGTCAAAATATGAAAAAAAAAATCTAATTCTCTATGACAAATTTAACTCAATATGATATAGGCCCAATATCAAATTGGTTTATATGAAATATTTGAATTATTTGTAAGTTTTATCCGAATATTTTAAATGTTATTGATGTAGACATGGATCATTTGATGAATACTACACGCTACATGGAAGACCATTTTTCAATGATATATAGATGTTTCATAAACGAGCCCATTTTGGAAATCTTCTAGGATTCCATATTGTTCACACTTTCTTTTGTCTTTTGTCTAGCTCTCCCGCACGTAAATGATATTGGGTAAGTTTTAAATGATTTTCTTAAGCCTTGTAAGTGGAGTTCCATGATGCTATGAGTGGTTTCACTTAAGAGACATGAAGTACCTTAGAATCAGTCAAGCTATGAAAAAATAATTTTATCTAATTCTCTATTTTTCTAAAGTTAACTCAATACGTTATAATGAAAATATCAAAAGGTTTATAAGGAACAACTTGATTTTTTGTATGTTTTAGATTATTTTAAAGTCAACTGATGTAGACATGGTTTGATCATTCTACACGCTACATGGAAAGACTTGGCTTGATTTAGATGTTTCATAAACGAGCCCATTTTGGAAATCTTCTAGGATTCCATATTGTTCACACTTTCTTTTGTCTTTTGTCTAGCTCTCCTGCACGTAAATGATATTGGGGATTAAATGATTAGTAAGCCCCAAAAGAAGTGGCCCCTTTTCTATGAGAAGTTTAACTTAAAAACAAAGTAGATCTATTATCAAATCAATCTCAACAAAAAATTATAATTTTAGTAATTTTCTAATTTTTCTAAAGTTAACTTGAAACGTTTAAATGAAAACCTCGTAAAGACTATAAGGAGACAACTCATTTTCTAAAATGTTTAGATTTTTCACAAGTCAACTAATATAATTGGTTGATCATTCTTACCCCCTAATAAACTCTTGGCTTTGATTTGACCTTTTTAAATAGTGAAGTGGAGAACTTATGATGTGACACCACTTGCCCTTTTATTTCTCCATTATTCTCTTCATTTTACAATAATAATAATGTAATAACCCATAGTATAGTAAACTTTAAGGAAAAAGTGCATTTTACTTTAACACACTCCATTATTTTTACTTTTGTATATGATTTGAAGTCCACTTTATTTTTATATCCCCATGCATGTAAACAAAATGCATCCAGTTAAAAGGTGAGGAATCTATTAATATTGGCATTCATCAATGCATATGCTAAGAAGATTCAGCATTACTATATAAATCTATAAAATAAAAAAAAAAAAATTGAAGATTTTCAAATTCTGTAGGAGGAGGTCAGACTAAAAAACTATTAGAATAAGAGTTTTAAGGACTTACAATTGTCAAACATGAATTTCGCACAACTTTGTAGAAAATCAACAAAAAAACTTCCTAGAAATCATCTCATGAGATCGTTAGATGTACTCATTTACTCATACGAAAATGGTGCTTCTTTTCAAATACATATGAAATGCGTTTCATATGCATCTTCTCATGAATAAGTTACATGTAAACCATTTACATAAGATCCAATTTTACATCCATGAGTAAAACAAAGCAAACAAACTAATAAAGAGATCAACAGTGGCGGATCCAAGATTTTTTATTAGGTGGGGCAGACAACGGTCAATTGCAAAGGTCAAAATCAACACCAACTACCAATATTCTCCGCTTACTTTTTATGGTTTAATAAACATCTTATTAATACTCAATTTATACATAAGCTTTTAACTAAGCCAACCAATTGCTCCTCGATAAATATTTATTCAATTAATATGAAATAACTCACATACATCTTACTACTAATACTCTAGGGAATTTCTACATACAAGCCTTTAAAACATACAAAAATAAATGCGTCTTTAGTTATTTCCAATAGCTCCATCCGCAATCGTAGAACAATCTACTTTTGGTTATAACCAAATCTCTCATTTTAAAACTGAAAATTTTTTAGCAATCACACTGCAATGATTAGGTAAATCTCATCTAGATAGAACATCAGAGGGAAATATTAAGATTATTATAGGTAGGTTAATATGAGATTAAAAAAATTATCATACAAAAATAAAGGGTAGTAGTTTGATTTTGATTTCATAGGCATAATTAGATAATAAACAAAGACATTATTTTAAACATAATACAATCTTCAATCCCTGATTTCAGATCACACCAAATCTCTCATTTAGATCAATCTTATGAAGTTATTTTCTCACATTTTTTTTAACTAATTTAAAATGCGTGCGATTGATATTATGGTTTTATTTTTACCATGCCACTTTTTAATAAGTTATGATTGGAAAGATGCCTTCTTACATGTCTAGAAAAAACAAATTAAAGAAAGAATAAAAATAGATTTTGTCTGTCATTGCTTTATATAATATAATGAGTGGGAGGACTTTTATATATGAGGGTGGGGCGACTTGCAAAGAGGTGGGGCAACTGATACATAAGCCATTGTACTTGTAAGGAAGTCTAAAAAATCTTATAATCCTTCTTTGTAAGAGAGGAAGGCATCCGCTGCTTGATAAGGAGAAACTCTTTCCGGCATCAAATTTACATGTTCCCTTTGAAAAGATTTTTTTTTTTTTTTTTTTTTACCACTTCCGTTCCGACAAGACGACTGAAATAATCCTGTCCCCACCTGCAATCATTACATTTCTACACTTACGAAGATTCTTTCGCGCAGCTGCGTCCACGTGTACGCTTCTCCAGGACAAGACGAATGCACGCGATCGAAAGAAGGCGTCGCTTGCAGAACTCCTACTCTCTCCAAACTTGTGGCCACGAACATTACAAGCAAGCAAATACACACAAAACCCTAGAAATCCCGATTCTCTCTCAAGCAAATCTCTTCGTTTTCGCTCTTTACTTATCTCCTTCTTCCTTCGATTCGATTGTCTTCGATCTCTTTCTCTGTCGAATGAGATTCTTCTTCGATTGATCGCGAGATGGCGTGTTTGCACATAGCAAGATCACCTTTCCTCGGTTTCCGATTCGATTTCGGCAGAAAGTCGGGATCTTTCTTATCGGATTTCGATCACAAAGAGGAGAAGAGGGTTTTCCAGCTGCGGAAGCGTCGGCACTGCAAGTCCCTGCAAGTGAGAGGATTTCGCGTGGTCTGCAGAGTTGAAGAAGGAGAGAACAAATCCAATGGTAAGAACAAGATGTTCGATTTGGTTTTTCTTTCTTAATCCATGTTCAAGTTGGTGTCTTTTTGGTAGATTTGGGGTTTGATGAGCATGTGCTCTGCTTTTATCCTATTGATAAGTAATGAATTGAACGGTGGATTTGGCTTGATACTCGTGTAATTGAGATATGAACAATATTAAGTGGAAACATGCCTTGTGCCATGAATCCATACCATACCTTTAGCTGCGTGTTGTGTGGGGCTTGCTTGCCAGCACTTCCAATGATGGTCTTGATATGGTATGGCAGTGAAGACACACTGTTATCGACGTTGAGATGGAACTTTGGGCCTGGCCTTCGCCTCCTGATCTACTATCATGTGTGAAAGATGATGGGTTCTCATTATTTTGGGGAAATTTTGTGTAATTATGGGGAAACCGTTTCCATGGACTCTCATAGCTGGAAAAGCAGTTTCAAACTCCATCCTAGGAAATGATTTTCTATGGATTTGCGTAAAAATAGTTGGTTTTTTTGTCATTTTTCCTCACTGTAAAGTGCCATACAAAACAAGGATAAGTAGTGGGTGTGGAAAGCAAGTCATTTTCCTTCCCTTCATACACTCTGTCCTATTAGTCAATTTCCACAAGAACAAATGCGACACTCACTCAAATTTGTAGGTATCCCAATTGATTCTGGAAACTGAGGGTTGGAGGGCTTTGAGTTCCTAAAAACAACACTTTACCTGATTTGATGGATCCCAGTTTTTGCACATTAGGTAGGTCATAAGGAGACCTTTAAAATACCCCATGCGCCACATGATTGCCATGCTTTTAGGTGGGCCTCATAGGATGGACCATTCCTAAGGTTCTAGAAACTACTCTATGGAGGGAGTGAGGAAGAGACCAATGCCCTGATATGTAAACATGAATGCTTTTTTCACCCCCCTCCAAAAAGCTCTTTTTTGGTCTTCCTCTTAAAACAAATCACACCGCTTAAATTTTTAAATCCTAGTTTTGGAAAAATAGAACAGTGCAAACTGTGCATGGTCATTTAAACCCACATTAAGTTTCAGTTCCAACAGTGCAAGCATGCATAACACATGTTTGTACACAAGCATCCAAGACATATATAAACAATATTAAGTGGAAAACGCATGCACTCCTGTTGAATTGGAACTTGTTGACCATCTCCTGTTGAGTTGCAAGATTGCCCAAGATCTTTGAAAAACAAAAGGTACAAATGTATGTGTTCTCTCTCATCTGATGGATTCTTATCTTGTCATACATCCACTACCTTCCAAATCAGGAGGTCCCCAATATCCATTAGCACGACATTGCACCACACTGTTTCCTTATAATCATTATCAATAGCAAAGGTAACTTGACTTTTTATGCCGCACTTGCACTAAATCACCCATCTTTAACCATTGAGCAAAATAGGGTCAAGGATGTTTGTGCACCCTTAGTTGAGGATGAACCACAAGAACTTGAGGCCTAATATTGTAGGAACTCCCTCCGTCAATCACTACTATTCAATTCTGTCCATTTAGATGGCCTGTTGAACAAAGGATATTATTCTGTAACCTTATCTTTTCGACAGTTGGTGTAGGTTCCTCTATGATCACCTTTGGCTCATGAGAACTTCAGCATCGAAGTTGCCATAGAGCTCAATTTGGTCTACGTATTCTTCTTCTTTTATTTCTATGGTCATCTGCTCCTTAGATTCTGATGCATCATGCTTTTCAACCCTATGGTCATCTGCTCCTTAGATTCTGATGCATCATGCTTTTCAACCCAGGTTTTATAACTCTCCTGATTATGAGTCGACATGGACTTGGCCATCAACAAGTCGCTTCGTGTCAGACTTGGCTGGTTCAAATGGGACTTGTTGAGTCCCAAATGGACTAGGATTCATCCTGTGGGACTCAGACTGAGTCAACTTCAGAGTCCTTGTCATCCCTATCTTCACCGTTAACTCCATAATCAAGAGTGTCAGGCATTACCCTCAAGATCATTCATGGTGGCGAGGCTGTTAGCTTTGTCTTCTCAATCCTTACTACTACCAAGGTCGATCTGGATGATGCAGAAGCCAAGCCCTATTGAATCCATTCCGGGTGAAACTGAGCTGCACCATGTCAACAATCCACTTCTCCCACCCTAAGATCATCATGTAAAGACCTCAACCTCCGAATTTGAGCCGACTAAAGCCAAGCTCTTCCAGCGCCGGCGGTTTTGGGAAAAACTTTGTTATCGCATGGATCAAGTGGTTCTACGATCCTACTGCCAGGATGGTCATGATTGATGGGAATGACATCCGACAGCTCAACTCGAAGTCCCTACGGCTTAAGATTAGACTGGTGGCATAATAGGAACTGGTGCTGTTCATGGATATGGCAAGGACGGGGCAATAGAGGTTGAGGTGATTAAGGCAGCACACACAGCCAATGTTCATGGGTTCGTTAGTGGGGCCTCAACTCAACCAAGTTTCACTGATGCGACTTAACCCAACCCCTGCTGACTCGGGGGCATGAATCCGTTTTTTAAATCATTGCTTCAACTTCTTATTTTTCTGCCACATTAACTGAAGCTATTGGAGGTCATTGCAGGCATTGAAACGTTAAATGACATTTTTCTCTGCAATGATAACACCTGTGAATTGTTCTTTAACTTTTTTAGTTCATTCTAGATTGGAAACTTGATCCCGCATCTTGTCTTGATTTCCTACCACTTGCAATGTATGGTTTCCCCAGGATTTCATTGATTGAGAAACCTAAGGCTTTGGTACTAAATTGATGAAAACCCTTTTGAAGAGGGCTTGATCAGAATGGATAAAAGTTCTGAAGCCTAAAATTAGGTCTTCGCAGTGACACTCACAAAGAGGATAATAAACACCGAAGGTAGAAATTTTTTTGTTAAATCTTCAGCTCCCACTAATTGTATTTTCTATCCATTGATTTAGGGGAAAACGAACTCCTAAGTACAGAAAGTTTTCAAAATAAGAAACTACATCTATCCTAATCAAATTTCTAATAAAAATTCTAATAATATCTTAATAAATATATACCTACTAAAACTCCATTGGAAGATATTTTCTTTTTGGCTTGAATGAGTTGTCACAGAATCTCCTTTCTTGGGCCTAAAACTTGGGTTACCGATTTGGTTGGGTTGGTCTACTGATCTTGCATCACTAACATATCTTACATCATGGTAGCAATTAAGTCTGTAAAAATTAACAGGCACTTTCAGTTTCTCTTCTTTTCCAAGAGATTTTTTTTTTACTTCTATTGAAATTTTATTGTTCTTCTAGGTAATATTTGATACCGATTGTTTTCCATCTGCTTTGTGTAGCAATTTATTCTAATTTCTTTTAGGACTGATTTCTTATCCAGTTTATGTTCCAACATTTGATAATTGCTCTAGTATTCACTATGGATGGTAAATCATTTGTAATTAGTATTTATCAGTGATTTTGGAGAATCTAGTTTGAGTTTGTTACTACATGGATCTTCTGCATCTTATGTGCATTTGCAGCCGAGGAGCCTCCTGAGTCACTGTTCATGAAGGAACTGAAGAGAAAGGGGTATGACTCCTACATCATTGCTTGAAGACAGCAATAGAAGTCTGTATGGAGCTGGAGAGAATGAGATAAAGTTGAAGGAAGACAGTGGTGGCATCTCAAAGAGAAGTGGTGTAGTTTCGACCGAGTATGAGAAGGACCTAGCTAACCAAAGAGAACGTTCTATGGCATTGAACAGCGAAGGCCTTGAGGTAGATCCATCTTCCTGTTTTCATATTCTTTCTCCCCTTCTCCAGTAATTGCAAATATATTTGTAAAGAATCAGTTACATGAAGGGCAGCTTTCTTTTGTTTCATAAATGTTAAGTTAATGTATTATATCTGATCCAGTGGAATGATTCCTCCACTGTATGTTACCGATGAAAATATCCTCTGCCATATGTTGTGCTTTGGCATGTGCCAACCCCAAGCCTAGATAAAGTAGGACTCTTGGTGTCTTACAGGCTATCAACCATAAGATTTTTCCAAACTAAATTTTGAGTCTGTTTTTTATTGGAAGTGGCATTAAGGGGTTGTTTGGTGTGTAAATGAGCCGCATGCGTGACTGTTACATGCCTGGGTCATTTGTTTGGTGTGAAAGTGTTTCATGTGTTAAAACACACACCAAAATTGTGTGAGACCATTTACCGTCTCAGCCCTCAAGAAGTGTGAAATTAATCACACCACCTTTGCAAAAGGCAGAGCTACAGTGCCCTAACATGGTACTTATGTAATCACGTGGGGGCAGGGCCCATAAAAACATGATTTTTTTTTCATTCATATCGCTCCCAACTCATGGTCCGAACCATTCATCTTCTTTAGAAGACTAAAAACTCTAGGGGTTCAAATTTCATGTCTTAAGTCTACATGAATTTTGAGAAATATGTGAAAAGTTCCATACCAGTATATCTAATTTTATGGACTTCTGTGGGCCCCTGATTCGCGATCCGAACGGTTTATCTTCTTTAGAAGGCTAAAAACAGCTAAGGGGTCAACATAGCTTATTTTACTTCTTCATGGATTTTGAGAAATTTGTGAACAACCTTTGGATGTACTCAGATTCACTTGTGAAAATGGTGGTTTTGACAAACATGGGAATTTGTTTCACATGTGCATCATTTGCATATGTGAATGATTCACATGGGTCATTTACATGTTAACATTTAAATATATAATTGACAAACGGTGCCCAAACCTACCTTAAATTGCAGGGGTAAGGTTTTAGCTGATGGGTGTGATATCTGATTCACTATAGATCAGGCGAAACTTTTATCCACCTTACCAATCTTTAATAGAAGATAAACAAATTTGATGAAGGAACCAGGTCTGTTCATTACAAGTTTCAAAATTTAACTTTGGAGGAAAGAGATTGGATTCTTGAAACATTCAATATACTGGTACTGGGTGTTATTTTTCACTTTTTTCTTATGCCTATTTTATTTCTACATTACCCCTTCCTAAAATGCAGGGTTTGATTCCACGAGCAAAGCTGCTACTGACACTTGGAGGAACATTTTTTCTGGGGTTCTGGCCTCTGATCCTTGTCACAGTCACATTTTTCTCAGCATTATACTTTGTAAGCTTTCTATCTCCACTTTCGCTGTGTATTTCATATCCTGATTAGTAGTGACTGTATACATCCATGCAAATTCTTTACAGTAGGATTTTGGGTCCTACCTTTCATCAAAGAAAGCTATTGGGTTGGAATCTCTGACCTTTAATCCCTCCCCCATGTAGTTCAATCCAATGTTGACTGGTGACACAGGTATCACTTTGATCAGAGTAATATTCAGGGCCATTAAATTCATGTGAGGAGTTCAGGGTCCAACTGTTAGCATCCTTCAATGGTGAGCCCTGCTGTAAGGAAATTGATGGGATGTATTCATGCTGCTGCATGCGATACTATCTCATTTCTTGAACTTTGTCTGTAGTAAAATATTTCAGTGCAATCCACCTTCTCCTTCATATGGTGCAGGTATAAGGTGTGGTCCCAGATACATGTATCATGGACACATGTATAGAAAGGGGTCACTTTAGATTGTATATGGTCTTAAATATCAGCAACATTGGATGATCATGCCATCTAATTCATGGCCTCTAATGTGGACAGTTAGAACAAGGTCTACCTGTCCATTTTCCTGGCCCTTGATTACCACAGTTTTGGTACTGGCCACTCTTTCCTTGGTTTACTTCTTCAAGGGAAAAGCTGTGTGCGTTCTTTGTAAAGAATAATAAACTGCATTGTGGAAGAAGATACTCACAGTAAAAGGAAAACTAAAGGACAGATGCTAGATGGATTTGATAGATAAAAGAAAACAATCTTCGACATTGTGTCTCCATGATCCCAATATGACATTCTCCGTATTGTCATTTTTGTTATCCATTTATTTCAGAGTTCCTTTTAATTTTTCTTTTCTTTTTAAACCAGTGATGTAGTTGAAGATTCCTGCCATAAAAAAAATCTATTATTCCACCTCCTAGGGGCAATTGTCACTTTTTTTTTTTTTTTGTGATTTTTAGGACATCCTATATAAATAACCAAACGCATGATGAAGTTCTTTTCTAATGTTCATTAATAAGCCCAAGGAATGGAAACCATATTAGTTGAACTATTCTTATTCTGTCTTTTCTCCCTCAAATCATAGTGGGCGATGTTTCTAGTCCAAGCTGAAACATGTCCACTTCTGATTTCTGCAGAAGCACATTGAGACTGACTGGATATGTGGGGACATCCAATGAAAGGATATACTTTGTCCCCTTCGAGTACAGTATCTTCTGAAAGTTATCTATACTCCACTCTAACTCTTGAATTTGGGTGCAATGTGATGACATGGCTTATTTGCTATCAATATATGCTAACTTGAGTTGTCCTGCACTGGTTTGCAGTATTTTGGTCCAGGCTTTGTCCATGATGCTAGTAAGACGCCCGTGGCACCTCCACCATATATCGATCCATACGAGTTACTGGAAGATGAAAGGATATCACAATCAGCTCCACATATAAAATGAAACAGCTGAAAACTCCACATACTTTCGATTCTCGAAGTGGCAAGGCCATCCTGGTTAGCAATTCTCTGGTGCAAATTATTCTTTTGCCCATGTAATTATTAGCTGTAGCCTAGTTCTATATATCTCATCCAAATGTAATCTCCATGTTATGACGATGTACGTTCGAAGTGGAAGGACATGGATGTATTGGAAAAATCTTCGTGTCCATGATGGTTGTTTTAACTAAAAGCCTTCCCATTGATCTGCAATTGTAATTTCAACAAACGATTGGTGTGAAATTCTCTCTTCTCCTCTGTGAGGCCTACCACCTTGTGCATAGATGCACACATGTTTACTTCTGATCTTGATAGGTTGTGGTATCCGAAGGTGTTTCATCAATGATTCGTCTGCTGAACGCTGGACATGGAAGCTCATCACTCATCAGAGAAGTCCAAATAGAAGGGTAGGTGTTTTGCCTGTGGATATTTTAATGTCTGCATTTAGCGACTCATGTTTTGAAATTTGAATACATATTAAGGTGTATCATCTTAGTTATCTGCCAGCGTGGGCATTTTCATCCAGGCCAAGGACTCGAGTTCATGCTGAATCCATCTTTTGGTGATCCAGTTCATCTGGTGGGAGTCGCTGTGAATAATCTTTTCCACTGAACAATCCCGATAATCCAATGATGCCATAGAAACACTTATTCACACCACCGCCACCACCACCACCACCACCCCACACACCACACCCCCCCCACCCACACACACACACACACAAAAAAAAAACAATGATTTCTTTGCATCAACACACAGTTGTCAACACACAGTTGTCTTTACACTTGGGCATTCTAGTTTGCTGACAAACTTCTGTGATGACAATGATTTCATTTAGTTGCAGAAAATGGAAACTGATGGCCATTAAAAAGAAAAAAAGGAAACCGAAGCTTTCAGTTTCTATTGCTAGGTAGTGCAAAACATTTTCTGCATTGAAATGTGTTTTCTAAGACTGCAGAGAAATGGTTCTCTACTATGGGTTTGTTTCTGTTTCCCTCTGAAGTTGTGGAAAATGCTTTAGGATCGGAAAACGAAAATTTGGACAATGTTAATAAATATAATAATGAAAATCATTCAACCTTGAAAAACGTTTTCCATGGAAAATACGCCACACACACAACTTACAACATTAAGGGTATTGCCTTCATATGGCCGTAGCAGCTTCTGGTCATTAGTAGTAGTTAATTTTGATTATCAGTCGTCGTCTTTATTAATAACTTTCCAAGAAAGTGATGTTATATTATGTTATGGCTTTTATATCAACAGCTGCTATTCACAAATGCCTGTTGCAGGGATCGCTATAATGTCTGGAATGGTTTGTCCAGTGCGTGGCAAAAGTGATAGGGTTAGGCCTATGTGCTACTTATTTATCATGATCATAATAGTTTTTACAGTCAATTATATTGGGCTGGTTTTATGATTCCTACATCTGAACTCAATAAGCTACACCTATTCATCAAAATTAACCTAAATCAACGATCTAAGGGCCCGTTTGGCAATTTACTAAATTAGTAAAAGTAATGTAAAGTCTCTATTTTTCAGGTAACGGGTCACATCAAATGTACATGTTTAAAAAGTTTTCATTCATTAAAAAAAACAACCTTCTTTTCCCACTAAATGAAAAAAAAAAATATATCCATCTTTTACACAAAAAAGCCGAAAAGATTTCTTACAAATCCACAGTCATAATCCAATTATATTTTATTTTCTCTTGATTTCTTTTACTTTAATAGTAAATAGCCAAATGGGCCCTAAAGAGCTCTCTCTCTCTTTCTCAAAAGAATCTCCATAAAAGTTTTCATGGATTGTGTCCTCATTTGTTCGTATTAGTTTTGTCAAAAGAATCACCAAAAGTTTTCATGGTATCCTTTGCTGACTAGGCAATTTTGGGAAGAAGGCTAAACTAGTTTACTGCAATCATTAGAGAAAAGCTATAAGTACTCTTCTTTTTTTTTTTTTTTGGCTGGAAAGCTATATCATACTTTATACCTTATGCTAAAGTAAAAGGAGACCAAGTTCCAATTTGGAGGAGGAAAGACTATACGAAAGAAGAATAAGAATAATAGTGCTGACACCGATTGCACCGAATCAGATCTGCAATTTGGGATGGGGTTCCTGGCCTAGGTTTCAGGCTGGATGAAAAGTTGAGCTTGCCCATATATAGGCCTCAAAAGAAGGCACCGAATTTAGAGTTTTGAAATATTGTGACATTAGCAGCATCATATTAACCTCTATAGTTAGGTTCAGTTTGGCAAGTCTAAATAAGATCTAGTTAATCTAAGGGCACGTTTGGCAACGGTCCGCGCTGTGGATTTCTTGCGTATTTTCCGCGCGATCATGGATTTGTTACGTTTGGTTCACAGTGGATTTTTTTTAAAAGGGCAGACGCTGGAAATCCGCAGAAGCAATTATTTTTGCATTCCGACCCTTTCCCCTCGGATTCTAGAAATCCGCGAAACCAAAGTTTGCCCATATTACTTATACGATGGATATGTTTTTATATATTAATTTTACTAACAAGTTTGCCCATATAACTTTTATTATATGAAAGTTTTGATTTTTCTCGTCATACATGCCAAATGGTCTACTTGTAGAACCGTCCGTTCTATTTCAAATGGACCAGCCTTTTGAAATAGGCCTTTATTTTCCCAATAGCATTATGATATTTATCAAAACACTACACTGATAACAGGGAAGTCACTGCATGAAGATTGCAACATCGTTGGAAGAAAATGAAAAAAGACTTAACAAAACTAATTTACTTATATTCCGAATAGGGTGGCTAGTCCTTAAGTTTATTTCATTCCTGACCATGCATTTCCAGTTTTACATTCTGAGCAGCCATAATTCTTTGTTCGATGGTGTTCATCTCATATTCTTGTTGGCCCCTACTAGAAGAATGGTCTATGTCACCATTCTCGCTGGCCCCCGCATCTAGATCATGAAGCAAACTTGAAAGCATTCGCTCAACAAAAGCACCTACTGAGATTTAAGGCCCGTTTCTTTATCAGAATTTTTTAGAAAAATTTATTATATTGGGGATTTTTTTGATATGATGTGACATCTTATTTTCCAGTCAAGATTTCAAATTCCACCACGTAAAAGATCTCAAATGACCTTTTGGAATTTCTTGAAACTCCATTCTCAATTCTGGTAGAGAAACATGCTCTCAAGTCCTGGGGTTGTTAGTCAGCTACTTGTGGACAATGTGACTAGATTTGGATAATCGAAATTGAACCTATGCAAAATTGAGGATGCAGTCAAGAAATACAAGCGACCAAATCTCAGCTTTGTTCCAGTAAATCCCTATCCACCCATCTTAGGGCTTGTTTGGTATCTCTACTCTTTTTTTTTATAGATCCATCTAAAATAGATCCATTAAAAAAAGAGTCATAAAAAAAAAAAAAAAAGAGGCTAGAATAAAAAAAAACGCGTTCGGTAACGCACGAATTTATTTTAAATACATCGCATCTATATTTTAAGACCCAAAAGCTCTATTTTTCATCTGCCTACTTTTGGAGCATTTGGATTTTAGAGGATTTGGCTCTAAATGTCTAAAGCGGAAAGAGTCTAAAATCTTGTGCCAAACGCTCTAATTGTTCAAACCTCTGAACGATTTAGACATATAGAGAAATAGAGGCATGAAATAGAGATGCCAAACATGGGCTTAGTCACTCCAAAAAGTTGAGCTCACTTTATAAGTTGAGAATTTTGCTCATTTCATCTCACATTGCAGACTTAAAAGCATCACGAGATTGCACATAGATATATAACAAAGGACCCTTTACATTAGAAATCTATATGTACATGTAACAAAGTCCCCTTGGAGCAATGGTTACTCTTCGTGCCAGCATTACAAAGAGAGTTACAGTACTTCTGAATACAAAAGGAGAAGAGCAGACAGCCAAGGAGGCGAAAATTTACACTTCTCTCCTGGTACATGATAGACAATCTTTTTAGCTCACTGCTGCCATTACACTATTGCATTGGTAGTAACCACACAGATCCAAAAAAAAAAAAAATGCTAATAACACGATTTCAAATACCACCCATAGATAATGTAATAGTTTCAGTAAAAACAACAGTCCCAATTCCATCAATGGCCTCGAATTCCTCGAATTGTAGAAATCAATAAGTTATCACCTGCAATCAAACGGATTTGCCTCACAAATGTGTCTTTGCTGATCTTCGCAGCCTGTGATAGAGGTTCAGTGTTAGAAAAATGACATGAGTGATAATAAAATATGAATCCAGGGCCTTTGGATGTATCTCCAATAAAAAAACTCAGCCAGAATCAAGAACCTATTTCATGGTATCAGAGGTAATGTTTATGACTTTATCTGTGTCAGATCTAGTGTAATTTATAATTCCAATACACCCCAAAATCCACACCAGAAGATAATTCTCCATTCTGGCAGAACAGTAAATAAGTTGTGAAATAGATACATCAAGATGCACAACCTTAAAGAAGCACATCTAACTAGAAGAAAACATAGGAAAATGTTGTCTGAGTTGGACTAACCTTGTATTGGGCGTGAAGGCGCCCTAGTGCTTGATTCCTAGAGGGAGGAAGGTATCTCTCCATCTCTGAAAACAATTTTTGGAATGACACGATTGGGGAAGTAGACGTTCTAGTTCTTGACAGGCCTAACCAATAAAAGCCAAAAGAATTCTCATAAGATCCCAGAAGGCAAAAGTTAGAAGGAAGAAGGATTACTAGTTCAGAAAATTACCTGGGAGTTGATCAGAGTACTTGAAGCTTACTACATATTCAGGAAGGATATATTGATTCATATGAGTGCTCCATACAACATACCATCTGGGATTCACAAGATCATCAACCCCACAGTCGTACTCTTCGCTGCTGGGATGAAACTGAAGACTCCCCGCATCGATTTTTTCAGTATTTCCCAGAATGACCCGACACAGAATCACATGATTCTCGCCATTTCTGTCGGCTGAAGACAGAGAAGCACTGCAACAAGCGAATGAAACAGTGACACTCAGCGACTACTCATGTCGAAATGTACCCAAAGGCCCGCTTGTTTGATCAATATTGAATTCGTAGGATTTATAGTAATGTCATCTTGTCAAAGGGGCTAAGAGTGAATGATTAAAAGTAAAGTTGACAAAGGACGTAGTATTGAGAACCAAAATAAAGCCTAGGATTGTAATTGTATTGACTAGTTGTTGCATATGATTTTATTTGTTAGAGGGACAACTGGATAATCATCATTTCCTATCCAAAGAAGATTATTTGATCACTACTGATAATAATATCGTATTGAATGAAGCTTCCATACCTCATATGTGACAAATGCTGTGGAGAAAGGTAGAGACCAACACCATAAACCTCTGAAGAAGAAGAAGAAGAACCACTGCTAGGCCGCCCAAATCCATGTGTTATGATACCAGCCACACCTTCTGCTGAGGTTCCATACCAAGCTAGCTTGACATTGGGGTTACCACGGGCGGCCTTGGTCATTGCTATCTGACTCTGGAATTCTTTCAATCGGGCATCTCCAAGGGGTCCCGAATGCAAACATTTACAGATAGAGGTGATGGTGATATCTGGTTTGAAACTCCCAATTCCAGAGAGGAAAATGCTCTTGATACCCAAGTAACCAGCATCTCCTTCCTTCAATAATTCCACATTAGGCCATCGGGGTCTTTCAATTGAAGTCACAGATTCTATACAAGGCTTGTCCAGACAGGTGTTTTTGGGTGGATCAAGAGCATGGGGATGGCTCTCATCAGTGTATTCTTTAGCAGAATTGGAGGATTTAACAGGTTCTTCTGGAAAAACCTTGTTAACTCTAATCTCAATCTCTAGCTTAGGACCAGAGGGGACCTCAAATACAGTCCTAGTTTCTTCACCCACAATCAATTTTGGGAAAAAACATTTTCCATTAACATCGATCCAAGCGATAGACCTCCGATGACCGTTCACCGAGTCGAACTGCAGCATCCTAAGGAAATCAAAGAGGCAAGTAGACCCCTCCACAGAGCATTCCACCACCGGCATACCAGCTACAAAACCTGCTTTCAGGAATCCAAACACCTCTTCGGAGAAATCGGTCCACGCGTCATTGCGAAAGAACATGAATCTAGAGGGAGTTCCACTTCTTCGAAAGTTCGAGTAATTCTGAATCAATGCTTGGCCATAGCAGAATGGCTCAGAACTGGAATTGCATTCCTCGGCCACCAAACTACTCGAATTTGCAGATCTTTTGCTAGAAACTAATGCCTTGATCCTTTTTGCGATGCTCACAGCGCTTTTTCTCTTCATTGGAGACAACCCCATTTCATTCCTTCTCTTGTAAATGGTCATGGGACCGTCATTAGGTTGATTGGTCGGTTTCATTGGATTGGAACTTGTGAAATCTGTGGCCTGTTGGTTTCTCTTCCTACTAAAGGAAGAAAAAATGGGAGGAGGAGGACAATGAGTAGGAGGAGGTGAAATCCGCGGTCTGAAGAGAAGATCAACGGCTATCTTAGATTTGAAAATTTGAAAATCTAACCGTTGTACTTGGAAGAGATGCTTGCTGGCCAAGGAGGTTTGAGGTTGTATTTATACAGAGAGAGGTGACAATGTCGGCGTACAACTATAATTACAAGACTACCCATGGTTTTCTTGTTAATTGCAGATCTGCCATTGCTACAGTACTTTCAGTGAAATGACTAAAATATCCTTACTTAATCTAAGCACCAAACCAATTTTTTTTTCATTTTTTTTCACTTAAAAGTGCTTTTCTTTCTCTCTTTCTTTTCTTGCCCACTTTGTACATATGATATTGACACCTTGATTGATCCATTGGATCTAATAATGGATGGGCCTTACTTGCATTCCTTCTTCTAATTGACGTTTCATTGCGAAAAAAGAATAAAAATACATCGTTTTCTCTTTCAAAAGCGTGAAAAGCGGAGTCCAACTTTCTACACGTAATTGTGTCCCGAGAATGCGTCTGTGCAAGAAAAAGACTCCACAAGAATGATAAACGTTATTATGATTTTACATACAACACACCATTCCGTTATCTGTGTGATATTATATCCTCATGTATTCTCAATTAATAGAATGCAAGCTACGATTCTTCTCTCTTTAAGTTACGGACAAGTCCCCTGTAAAATATATCTTTCATGCCTTTTCCGACCTCCCAGCTTAATGCTACTTAAACCTTTATCCAACAATGAATGGAGGAGTCATCACATATATCCACCTTCGTAACTTTAACACACTAAAATCAAGGTTAGAATGATCTAAATAAATTGATACTGAGCCAACCCCCATCTCAAACCTTTTTGTCATGCATCAATGTGGGACACACATACACATGAGTATGTCTTTCTCATCTCTCACTCTTTCCTCCTCATATGCTTTTCTCTCTCTTACCAAAACTGGAAGAGATCAAAGCGAAGGGTCAAGGGCAATGCAGTCATTTCACAAGTAAATAAGCCCACGGCACGTGAGCTCTCCTCCTCTGAAATGTCCCGCAAGAAATGGGTAAAGACGTAATTTCGCATCGTAACCGCCATTAGATTCCGTAACGTGCCCGATTTTACTTTGGTACCGTAAGTACCGCCAGAAACGGAACCGCCAAGGAAAGAGAGAGAGAGTCTTGTGGGCTAAGGGACCAGGTCAGAATGTGGTAGTTAAAAACACACCACGACGAGATCGCTGGCGTGAGCTTTCTTGCTGTTTCTACTTTCTTCCTACCATTTGCTTGGGACCAAAGCAAACCTAAAATAGAAGTCTTGAGATTCAGCCAGAGTGTGCTTTGAAAAATGAAAAGGTGGGGGTGCATTTCTTTGGTGCTCCAACTTTGGTTTCCACTTGGACTCTCTTTTATCTATGCTTTTCCATACTAAGCCAAAGTATAATAATACATGGAATTTATGCCTTCCTCTAGAAAAAGAGGATTCACATCTCAAAACAAACATGGAGATTTGTTTGGGGATGTGGATGGATTGGCATCATAGTCAAAGATGATCTAAAGTGATCATTTTTATTGGGGGTGGTTAAATCTTTGTAGTTTCTTTTGCTTTTAGTGTAATGTAATTCTCATTTTACCCAAAAAAAAGAAAAAGAAAATGGGGGTCACCCTTGATTTTAAGTAACAGATGGACAGCTTGACAATTTGTGCTTTAATAGACTTGTTGAGGATCATAACTCAATTAAGCCCATGTAGAGGTTATAGGCTCCAAATTTTTTTTTACCCCAAGAAGCCCGCACGTTTGTTTCATGTAATTGTGTTACTAGGACTCGCAGTTCTATATAAGTGGATGAATTTGAAGAAAGTGAGGTGAATATCCAAAATGGTCACAGAATAATCTTCCTTTTGATTAGAAAATGGGTCTTAGTTTTTGCAAATGCGTATTTAATTATTCGAGTATTTTATTCTTTGGTCCTGAATAAAGTGAGCCTTGGACTTTTTCTTGGATGCAGGATAAACTTAGATCCTATTCAGGATCCATGCATGTAGGACTTGAAGCATTCAAACCCTGAACCAAATCCTAATGTGTTTTTTATCAAAAGATCCGGGTCCATGAGGATTTACATTCACATATTAGAAACTTGCATGGGTTTTAAGAGCCCACGTGGCTTGCACCAGTCAAAGGTCTCTCATGAGATCTAATGTTTACCTGCATGGGTTAAAATATTGCTAAGCCTACAAAAGATTAATACATGGACAACACGGTTCTGTAGTCAAAGCTAAAGACCACCATTTTTCTTGATGACCAAACAGGTTCTACTTCCTGACCTACTGCCTCAATATCTGCAGGACACGAAAACAACCAGCAGCTGCTTTTGGAATAGGGGTCACAATAGTGCATTTGGAAAGCCTTACGATGGTTCTCCGATTTTCTGATTATTCAGAGGTTCTGACTCGTTAAAAATCGGGTCTGAATCCTTATTTAGGCCCCGATAAGTAAATGAATTTGGGCCTAGTTTCACCTTGAATCGAACCCGTGGACCCGAGACCCGACATATTATCTCAATTTTCGAAAATATCTCTCAAAAATCATATTTTTTAATATCATTTTCTACTTAGACCTGGATTCAAACACGTCCCATATATGGTTCTAGTTCTGATTCCGGAGCTAATAAATTGGTTTCAAAACGGTTTCGGGTCCGGATTCAATTCCACCTTCCCCTTAATGGTTACGGCTCTAGGTTCAAAATGGACCCAGACCAGAACCGACTCATTTACAACCTTACCCATGCACACATGCCTACTTCTGCGGTGGAGTAATGTTACTGTGGTTGTTTTTTCCCTTGTAGGCTTGGGACAAATATATGTTGGCAAGCTAGGCCTGGCTTAGCCATGAATTTGGCAAGCTAGGCTTTGGTCGTCCTGAGCTTGAGTTTACATTTGGCTCGATTATGTTAATAAGACTGTTTTCATCTTGGGTCCCTCTTCCTTTTGAGTAATTATAATAGCCCCCTACCTTCCATGAAATGTTCAATAGCCCTTGGAACCATCGGCTTAACCTTGTTTAACCAGATTTAACTACACTTGGATGCCTTTTTTTTTAGAAAAATAATAACAGTTTGTATGCCCCATGAGCAAGTAGTTGGATTTTGTGAGAAGCCCACGATCTTCATTTGAGTTTTGGGGACAAATTCAGAATTTTTACATGAGTTTTGGAGGCGAACACTAAGATTTCATGTGAGTTTAGAATTCGACCCAAGTTCGACTAGGGCGAACTGCCTCCATAATGATGTATGTGAGTAAGCCCCTATTTGATAATATAGCTCGACCCAAGACCATATATTGCATGACCCCAATAAATCAGTGGCAGCTCAAAACCATATATTGCATGACCCCAATAATATGGGCCTCAGTTGGACTATTATCCACCATGAATTTGATGAATGAAAAAAAAAATTGAGATTAAGATATTATCAAAATTCCTATTTTTCCACAATAGATCCAACAGTTATATCACTTTGAATGAAATGAACTTTGACCATTCAAAATAAACTTTGATTGAGTACATATTGAGGGAGGGCATGCCATGTGAATGGCTTGGACAAGCAAATTTGGGTTGCATAAGTCAAACTCGTCACAACTCATCCACAAGAAAATTGCGAGGACACCAGCATATCTTGTATACTTATCTGATAAGCAATTCAGTGAGGGTCAGTTGAGTCCGGGTACAATTTTGACCTGCCCGTTTCCACTCAAAAGTATAATTTTAAATTATAAAGAATACCACCAATTAGCAAATAATGATAAAGATTGAAGTTTTTGCCAAAAAAGATTATCAATAGTTAGGCATTTTGTTTTTGACTAAACTACCCATAGAAGATGCGATATCGCAACCTTTGTTCCCCTTTTTAACCATCCAAACCCCTTTCTCTCATTTTATATAAACTAAAAAAATAAATGAAAAAAACCGTAAAAATACGATTAGATTCGCGGTTTAAAGAAAAATCTTCAAGGGGCTTCTTCTTAATCCAACAAGATTAAATTCTTGGTTATCATTATCAAGACAACTATAATTTGAAAAGACGAGATGTAGGAAATTTTATAATGAAAATAGAAGAGAGAGAGGGAAATCACCTCCCATTAATGAGAGAAGATAAAGTCTTCTCCTTCCATGATTTCAAGAGAGCATCAATATCCTTGCAGCTCCGATGCAAATTTCAATCTTTTGTCTCCAAGAGAGTGATGGAAGGTCTGTTCTATAAAGATGACTTCTTGGACATTCATTTCCAATAGATTCATGTACTAGAATAATTTCTGACCTCTTGTTGCAGTAGCCGATCAAAGAGACAAGATGGTAATGGTAGAGTTTGGATAACAATATCCCAAGAATGGTATGGAACTCAGCAAGGCCTTGCTGTCCAATCTTGGACTTCCTCTCTTTGCTGTAACCCCAGTACCATCTTCCAGGGTCCCCTAGTAACTTTACCAAACATAACATACCAAGAAGCAAGCTCTCTTCCAACTTGTTTGTCTTTACCAAAAAAAAAAAATGGAAAAAACTTGTTTGTGGAATCCATGATTTCTTGAAATGTAAAGACCCATGGGAAATTCGAAGAAAGCCAAAGAGATGATACTCTTTGATCCACTCTTTTGGGACTTATATGCCCACTTTCTCCAAAACAAGAAATCCCCATACATACATATCCTTATGCCCACTTTTTTCAAAACAAGAAATCCCCATACATACATATCCCTCTTTCGCAGAAATTTAAAACCTTATCACCGAATAGCATTAAGTGTCATTCGCTGTAATTGTTTTGGTAAAATTCCTTGACTTTATATCCTAGGGTGAATGGATATGTATATATATTGTATATGAAGATGTTTCTACGAGAGATGCTATCACCTTATTATGAGAGATAAGGTAGGGCTCTCACACCCATATTCAATGAGAGGGCCCCCTCTCATATCTCTCATATAAGGCGAAAGATATCTCTCATGGAGCATCTCATATATATATATATATATATATATATATATACACATATATATATATATATATATACACATATATATATATTGGCACCCCACCTAAGGGGATTGGGACCTCATCAGACCCACACCGGCGGGAGTAGATCTCAAGTGAGGAAATGAGACCTCAAGTGAGGTAATGGAGTCATCGGGAGAGGAAAGGTGACATGCCTAGGGGTCAAACCCTTAGCAGTCTGGTGAGAACTGAGGCATCTAACCACTCGAGTAGGACGCCGTTCATGAATGGATATTTGGGTCCATACTCAAACCATAACTAATAAAAGTTCATTGAACAGTTGATAAATTAACTTTATGTAATTAAAACGAGTATTTAATCAAGTCATTTTCATTTGATTATGCATGTTTTCATTTTCTATGAATTAGAAGATATGTGGGACTAATGTAATGACCATTTAGATAAAATGGCTTGTATATATGGCACCATTCCCAAGTGTTATAATAAATTATACAGTCTAATCACAAACTATTAAATATTTTGTAGTAGACCATTGGTTATATCATCTTTTTAGTTATCTATAGGGTTGGAAGTTGGAAATTTTTTTTTTTTTTTTCGTGTGTGTGTGTGTGTGTGTGTTGGTGTGGGTGTTGGTTTGGGTTTAGGTTGTTGTGGAATTCTAATAATAATAATTATTATTATTATTTGAGCCCTTAAATAAATGACATAGTGGGGCCCCTCAATGTAAATCGCTTGGGTTTGCCACTGGTTGTCTACTTGCATACCAATTATCAGCAGATGGTATCAGATGGTATCAGATGGTCACTGCCACTAATAGTTTGATTTGCCACTAGTTTACCAGAAATGAAGCTGCATTGTGCATAAATGGACCTATGACTGCTTGCTATAAACAAGTTACAAGTTCAGTATTTCTAGGACCATCTAGTTATACAGGACTTATGATACTATGCAATTTTGCCACCAGTAATGTATAATGATCATGGAGAATATTCTCCTACAATCAGATCGACCGCATATTGCTCACATGCAGCTATGCTTCTGGGGCCCACCTAGATGCCTATCTATCAATGTGAAATTGACAAAAATAGAGAGGTCTCCTTAGGCACTAGGGGGACTGGTGTTATGTGTGGAGTCTAATTACACCCGAGTCATACTGTTAACATGCGCCTTTATGTAACCCTAGCATAGCCGCCAGAGATCTTATATCTTGTACTCTTCTCATCTTCTTCCTTTGAACATAGTAGAACATAACTGGAGAAGCAAAAAAACAAAAAGAAAAAATAAAATAAAATAAAAAAATCTGCTCCACCATATTAGCCTAGCCCTTAATTTAAGAGCCTTAGAGTTTAGTGGCGTCAACGTGTATAATTTTTTTAGATTCTATCAATGGCGAGTGAAGGTTCATTGAGTTTAAATCAGGCTCGATGCTGGATCATGGGATAATAGGAGTAAAGCAATAGTTGCACAGATAAAAGCAACCCAACTAGGTCAGTAAAGCTAGATTGCACGTGTAGGAGAACATTCCCCTACCAGCATGTAATAGGATTGAATCAAATTTCATGACTGTCACGCCCCCGGACCGAGGCCCTGATAATCAAGTCCTTAATCCGGGGGTCGCGGCGCGACGGACTATGAAAACGCGCTAATTATTTCCCCACAGGATTCGAAGATCCCAGACGATCCATCACAACCAAAGAATTAATTTCACTTCAAAATAATGTTATGTGGAAGCATGTAGCAAAATAAAACTCCTTATAACACAAGATAAATGTACAAGTTTGATATCAAAAGAGAAATATATACATAGCATAACCAAAGTTAATTACAATTGTGATAGCAAAAGTAGTTTAATTTATATATCCCTGACAAAGCCAACAAGGCTATAACAAAATTCCCAAAAATAACTAAACCTGGGTCGGGGTCTGACAATGACAATGGGAATGACACGGGCTCTCGGTTCTAAACCCGACTCTGATAGGAGGACCTAGATTCAATTCTAAAATTGGGTCCAATTAGAGAACCGTAATCTAATTTTAAAGTCGATTCTGATCACTTTTTATTTGTTATTATTATTACTTTTTTTTTTTAAATAAGGATGTCGTTAAACTTATAATAGTGCATCAAGTCTACTACTTCAATGATTAAATATAAAAATATCAAATAAAAGTTGATTTTGAGGAGTGACAACGAAAAAAAAAAATATCGCAGATACTTATGTAATGTGTCAGATGAAATAGACAGTTAACAATCTCTTTCTTCATTATGAGGTTGCAATTAGTGTTTGGAGTCATTTTATTGCTAGATGTGGCATTGCATAGGTGTTCGCCACAGTCGTTGGCCGGAGTTGCCGAGTCTTGGTTCAGAGGACAATTTTCTGGGTGTGGATGCATTCTTTGGAGGTTAATTCCCTTTGCTATGTTGTAGTCTATTTGGAAGGAAATGAATGACAGGATTTTTAGGGGCGGATTATCTTCTGCAACTGAGTTGATTGCTAGTATCACTTGAAGAATTGCAAAGTGGGCGTTGCTCATAAAGGAGTTCTCTAATTTTTCTCTTGCATATCCTTGTAAATCGGTAAGGTTGTATGTGTTATGGCCTTACAAAGGGCAGTTGATCTGTTTTTTGGTCTCCCCCACCTCTTAATGTCTTAAAGTTCAACGTTGATAGTGCCGGAAGAGGTAATCCAGGGCCAACAGAGCTTGGAGGTGCCATTTGTAACAATAAAGTGAGGTTTTGTTCATGTTTTCTAAGTATGTCGGGGTTCGTGAATTTAATAAAACAGAAGTATTAGCTGTTTTAGAAGCTCTACGGTGTTTTTTTAAAATGTTTCGGGGTAGCCTTATTATAGAGAGTGACTCTTCCAATGCCATTGCTTAGGTGTCAAATTAGAAAGCGAATCTGTAAAAATTCCGATTCCTCTTCAATGAAATTCTATCTTTATCCTCTTCCATTAATGCGGCCTTTCGTCATGTGCTTAAGTAGGCAAACCACATAGCATATGCGCTTGCCAAACATGGGATCGATAGGACTTCTCCTTGGGAGGGCATGGTTTTCTAATCGGGGCGTGGAAACGGGTACAATCCTCTTGTACCTTATTATGATTGTACATTGTTATTCTCTCTTGTTTTTTTCTCTTCGCATTGTTTTCTCCTTTTTAAGGAATTAGTTTTTTACTGATCAAAAAAATTAAAAACAGTTTGCAACATTAAATACTCGTATGTCGGATTTTACGTCAACGGGTCGGAATTCGCATGGACCTAAAATGAACCTATTTATGAACTCGTAACCTAAATTGAATCTCAAATAAAGACCCATTTATGAAAAGGAATCTCACCTCAGACAGATTCCTAATCCAAATTTTCATGGGTCAAAACCATCCTGAGAATTGGATACCCATTTTCACACTAAACATCAGTGCACACAAGTGCCTCTCTATACAGCTCTCTAATTCTGAGCTGCTACAAACAAGTACACCCCCTAATATTACGTAAGTCTTAACCTGTCTGCGAAAACCCCTGATTATATAACATCTCCTTCCTACGACAGCAAAAATATATCTCTATTCGTCTTTTTCCCTCCTGAGGTTTTCTTCGCGCCCCCAAAGGTACTATTTTTCTCTTCTTCTTCTCTGTCTCTGTCTCTCGAACCGATTCATTTCTTCTCCAACACACACGAAAACCTAGGGTTTCTAAAACATCCGTTTCTTCATTCTCTCACTTCTTTCCCGCATTCGTTCCGCTTCAAAACCCTAGTTCTCATTTTCCCATTGCACGAGCGTCTTCATTGAATTGATAAGATTAGCGAGTAAATCAGTATGGGATGGAAGATTTGTCGGAACGACGGTAGATTCGATTTAGGTAGAGTTTCCGTAATGGAGTCTTTTTCAGTGATTGGAGTGAGCTAGTGATTTGGTATTTTAGGGTTCAGGGGTTTGTTGGGTGGTGTTCCTGAAATTGTTTTTGCTTTGGAAATCTGGGTGGAGAAATTGGCGTTGAAATTAGAAGCTTCAGTAGTGGGATAGTGTTTGTTTCATAGCTCTAGGGTTTTGTTTTCCTTCATGTTGGATGTTTCTGCGTTTTGATGTTGTTACTAATTGTGAAATGGTGAGTGAGTCTGGTGTGCTCATTTCGTTGTTGGGCGAAAGCTATTTGCTTGAACATTCCATCCTGAGATAGTATAGTTGGCTGGTGCTGATTCGCTGTGGGGCTTTTGATTTTAGAAACTCTGTCCTTTTCTCACCTAATGAAGTTTCAGCTCAAATGCATTTGGGAAATGAGCCTATCTTTTCTGCTGATATCTACAGACTACTTGCTATTTGAGATACATCCAAATGTGCTTTTGTTGCTTGTAGTTGAGATGGGTTGCTACTGACTATTGATTTTTCAGAAAGTTCTCTTTAGGGACTTATAGGATTTTTGTATACTGAAAAACTAACATGGGAAAAGGAGGACAGTAGTTGTGTAATTGTTGAGAGAAGTGTGAATTTGATATACAGTGATTGTGTAATTGTTGAGAGAAGTGTGAATTTGAGCAATGCTTGGATTGGTTGGCACGAGGCATGCTGCTATCATGACTGTGTTAGTTAGGACCCCAATATCTGTATCCATGTCTAGGAATTGTATAATAATTGAAGAGTTGTATCTCCATTTCTTTGTATCTACATCTGTAACTGTGACTCCATGTCGCTTGTTGTATCTTTGCTTGTATCTGTATCTGGGTGGGTCTCGGTGGATAAATAAAATGAATGCCGTCTAAATGTCGAAGAACAGTGCTGGGGGGTTTAAAAGTACTGAGAATGCACTTAATTTTTGATAAGATATTCTTAGTATTCAAGGATGAGAAATGATCAAGTCCAGCTGGCTGGGACACATTGAAGTCCAGTTCAAATTCAGTTCACCTTGTGAAGTTCTCTTCAGCTAATCGTATGAAATGCTGGATGATTTTATTAGAGGTTTTTTGCCTAGATTGTTTATGGCTCTAAAATCAAATTCACTTGAAGATAGGCTTCACATGAATGGCCTTTAAAATAATATGCTTAAGACAATTAGGTATTCTTTGAGTAAATGTTTTAAGATGACCAGTCTTCAACTTTGCCAAAAGAACAACAATTAGATTTGCAATCCTTTGGCAAAACTTGAACTTTCCAATTCGCACAAGTAGCATCTCAATAGTTCATTTGCATATGCTGCACATCAAGTTCCAAGGCATAGTTATGAAAATTGGAATCGTATCGTAAATCATTCATGCTCATGAATCGAATTGTGAATCGTAGGATTTTTTTATTTTTCTAATTAAAAATGAAAAATAATTAAAATTTAAAAGAAAAAAGTAGTTATTCATAGCCATCCATTTTCCCATTCATAGCCGTATAAATACATTGGCAATAAGTCTATCATATAATTATATCAAGAACATCATAGCATATATTAATATATAGTAAATGATATATGTAAATAGTTAAATAAGTTTAACGTATCAATATATATATATATATACTTATATTTGTTGTCTTTAAATCAAAATATAAAAGTAAAAATAAAATCCAAACCATCAACCATGCACACAGTAAGATATCTCTTGAAGTTAAAAAAGTGTTCATTAAGAAAAAATAAAAAAAAAAGATTAAAAAAGAAGAAGATATTGACAAGCTTCATACATACAGTCATATGCTTTTATTTATTTCTAAAACCTCCCCAAAGCTGCAAAAATTCTTAAGAGAATTTGTTAACTATTAAATAACCTTTTAAAAGTAAAAGGATTAAAAGAAAGAAAGAATAAAAAAGAAAAAAGGTAAAAGATTGTTAATATTAACTTATTGGTTGTAATTAATCTCGCTCAGCCAAATCACTTGAATTGTAAGAATTGATGAAACGAGTATTCCATCGTAAGATTCACACATTAATCTTAAGATTCATCTGTAAATGGGATTCATTGCATATACAAGAATCATTTTCCTTAGGATTTGGGATAAAATTGCAGTATTTTGATAACTATGTTCCAAGGGACTGATTTTTCCTGTTGAAGATCCTGGCATCTTCTTCTTGCACATTGCTATCTATGTGCATTTGCTTTCCTATTATTAGCCCCATCCAGAGGGCTTGTATTTTAGCCTCTAAAGGATGATGAGCTGTCACCAGGAAAGGGAAAGTAGCTATCATAATTCCTTTGTGGGCACTAACCCCCCCTCCCCCCTTCCCCGGCCGGTGGTACTACCACCAGGCCTACACTCCTGCATCTTGAGATGTTTGTGAGATGCTGTTAAAATTCAACTTAATCCAGCTATCGTAACTTTGCATTCTTTTGATCATTGGTTATGAATTATGATTATCACATCAAATTGGATTTTAGGCCATGTGTAATGATAAGTGATCATCTAAATGATCTGGCTATCCACCATATATACGTGGTGGATAGTCAAAATTCAACTTAATCCAGCTATCGTAAATTTGCAAGCTTTTGATCATTGGTTAGGAATTATGATTATCGCATCAAATTGGATTTTAGTCCATGTGTAATGATAAATTGATCATTAGGTAGGTTGACAGCCAGCATAAAATTTTGTCACTACCCAAACAAACATAGTTGGGAGTTGGGACAATCCATGAAAGCACTCTTCTCTCTTCAATGTATTATTTTTTACCATTAAAAAAAAAAAAAAAAAAAAAAAAAAAAAACATAGTTGGGACAAGCCTTTGATGATGATGATGATGATGATGATAGTGATAAATTGATCATCTAAATGATCTGACTATCCACCATATATAGGTGGTTTGGGCTAATATTGTAGTTGAACTAGTGCGACTTGATAATCCCTTTTCAAGAATTATTTAGTTCTGATGAATATCTATTGTAGATAATTGTTTTGCGTTTTTTTAATAACAAATAAGCAGTGAAAATAAAACCATTCTTTTGTTTTTTTTATTTTTAACTATCAACTTTCTGTTTATTTCCATTAAGCTTTACCAACTGCAAGTGTTTCCTATTCTTCATTCTTTTGACAATGACCTTCTTGCATGTTTCCTTATGTTTCTAAATGACTCTTGTTTGTTGTTTCTTTGCTCAATCATTTCCTGTTTTTAATATTTTCTTGTTGTTTATTTTCATGTTATGTTTGTGTATTTTGCACTACATGATTTCTCATGTTCTCTGGTAGTAAAAAATGCTGTGCAAATTAACAATACTTTTAAACCAAGAGCTCATTTGTATAAATATACAAATATATTGTCATCAATTGTCATTGCACTTGTGTGTTGATTGAGTGTGGTTTTTTGCTGGACTCTCTCTCTCTCTCTCTCTCTCTCTCTCTCTCTCTCTCTCTCTCTCTTTCTGTTGCTTCTGTTCTAACAGTTTCTTTTATTTATTGTGCTTTGACAGATAGAATAGGCTCACCGCAATCTTTTAGCAGACATGTCTTTTATTACACCGTCTAAAAGACCGTATGACCGGAACTCTTTTGAAACAAATGGTAGGGGAAAGTGGCAGAAGTCTACCACGTTTCATTCACCACAGCAACTGCTCAATGCTTCCCCTGGTGCTACTGTGTTTCGTCTGCTATGTCCAGCTTCTAAGTCTGGAGGTGTTATTGGCAAAGGTGGTGCTGTTATAATGCAAATACGCCAGGAAACTGGTGCCAAAGTCAAAGTTGAGGATACTATCCCTGGGTGTGATGAAAGGATCATTATTATAGTGGGTTCTGATAAAGATGCAGATGTCACCAATGAGCAGCACAAAGAGGAAGATGAAGATGATAACAAGGATGATGATGATTCTAATGATGCTAGTGATGAAGGAGATGATATCAAGGAAAACGATGAGAGCGCCGAAGAGAAGGAAATTTCCAAGTCACAGGATTCACGAACTGAAAAGGCAACTACATCAGCACAAAAAGCTTTGTTACTTATTTTTGATAAAATGGTTGAAGGGGATATTGACTCAGATGAAGGAGATGAAGATATTAATCCTTCTTCGGTTTTTGTGAGATTACTTGTGCTTTCCAGCCAAGTTGGATGCCTCTTGGGAAAGGGGGGAAGCGTAATTAAGCAAATGGCTGGAGAAAGTGGGGCACAGATCCGCATCCTTCCTAGGGACAAGCTTCCTTCATGTGCTTCACCTTCGGATGAGCTGGTCCAGGTTTGTATCTTTATATTGCTTTTTCACCTTTTGGTAAACTGGCCCCATTTTGGTGTATGGTGTAAAAAGATCATTAATGCGTAAAAAAAAAAATTTCGTGTTTCAGAAACCATCCTTTCTTCTTTATTATTCTTAGGGCGATTTACTCCATTCCTTGTTGTTTTAATGTTTCTGTTTTGCCCATGTATTATTATAAGAGGCATCTCAGATAGCTGATTAACTTTCATGAAAAAAATAATCTGATTAACTCTTGTTTTTCCTTGATTTTAATTTATCTCCTATTAAATGCTTCTGTTATTGCTTTTTGCGGGCATTTTTCACTTTCAATTAGAGCATCACATCCGTCCTTTCTTTAATTTTGTCTATAGTGTTGTATGCATTGGCAGGAGGTTGCCCTTTGTCTTCAGTATTTTTAGACTAAGCATTTCCTAATCTTTCCTTCGAATATGTTCCTATTAGTCTTCTATTAAGAGCGGCCAATGTGGTTGCTTATTCTCTTGATAGAGATGAATGGATCATAATATCTCCTTGTTGTTTGCTAGTTTTATGTTAGTTTTATTTCATAAATTATTTTGTTTGAATAAAGTTTGAGGTATTATCCCAAAGAGGAAAAAAGATCATGCACTCTATGGAATTACAGAAGTTCCCTCAGAAAAATAGCCAATACATGTTACTGAAAAAATGGATTGTGCGTGCTATTTTTTAATTGCAGATCACAGGAGAGTTACTGGCTGTAAGGAAAGCTCTTCACTTGGTTTCTCAACAACTTATGGAGAATCCTCCTCGCGATCGTGATTCTTTTCCAACTGGCAAGCCTACTGGGCCATCATCTCATCAAATCACTCTTCCTCTACCAGAAGTTCACCCAGCAGCAAATTTTCCTTTCCCTGCCGCTGCAGGTCCTCATCATGGTTCTGATTTTCGTCCAGATTTTCGTCCAGGTCTTCCTGCATCCATTCCTAAATTTCATGATAGTGTCATCTCTGGTCAAATGAATGCGTCTGAAGAAGTTCTCACATTTCGATTATTGTGTGCGGATGAGAAAGTTGGGGGTGTAATAGGAAAGGGAGGAAGCATAATCAGAAATCTTAAACATGAGACTGGTTGTGATATTAAAATTCTTGATGCTGCTCCTGGCTCAGATGATCGCATAATAATGATAACTGCTCCAGCGGTATGTTTCTGCTTGTTTACTTTATCCTTAATTCCTTATCATTAATCCACTGTTGATATTTGCTGCTGTTTAAACTTTCCTTGGTTGTTCTTTAGGATTTTTCTTCGATGCCAGCCTAATAGTTATGGATGATGATTCATATTTAGTCTTGTTTTGGGCATGTGTACTGGTGCTGAACTGTTCATGAGGTTGGTGTGCTGACAGATTAGATATTTTCGGGATGAGGCCCCTTTTCCTTTACACACTTGTCAGTTTCTGAGAAGAGGACTTAAAGGTCTGTTTGGCAAGTCTGATCTGATTGAAATAGAGCTGATTTAATTTTGATCTGTTTGAAATAGGGCTGTTTCAATTAGATGATCCTTTAACGATTAGACCGTTTGGTATGTCTTGTTCAATTAGAAAAAGCAAACTCGTCACTTTGTAAAGTTATATGGGCAAAGTTGTCGTATAGTATAAGTAGTCGAGGCAAAGTTGTCTTATAACAAAGTAGCACAGGCAAACTTGTCACATTGTAAAAGTTATATGGGTAAACTTGTTAGAAAAAGGAAGGAAAAAAGTGTCTGATTGCTTTAGACATTCATTTCTATTTGAAAAAAAAAGCTTCCTTATTGGTACTTTTTGGAAAAAAAGGCGGTCTTAAAGTTGATCGAATCAGATATTCACGTAAAATTTGCCAAATGGTGTAAAGCAAAAAACATATATTTGAATCTGTTTTAAGTCGGATAGACTGCAAACTAGACTTGCCAAATGACACCTTAAATATACCTGTTGGGCATTCCATGGTTTAGCTTTTAATTGATCAAAGGATTATGATTGTTGTTACCTTTTACTATATAAAGTGACATGTCCATGGCCCTCCTGTGGTGGGCCCTACCTTCACGAAATGAATGATTGTCTCACAGCTGTCTACACTTTTATCATTCCTCTTTAATGATCATTGATGTGTTTTTATTTTTCTCCTACCTGCCCCTTCTGTATTTGTTTACTTTTAATAATATGTGAGCCAAAAAGTCCAAATGATCCTGCTGATACAAGACGTGAATCATTACAGCATCCAGATGAAAGGATATCTCCTGCACAAGATGCAGTCCTTCGTGTCCAGAGCAGAATCGTAACTGCTGCACATGATGGTAAAGAAAAAGCTGTATCATCAAGGCTCCTGGTCTCTTCCAACCAGATTGGTTGTCTTCTTGGCAAGGGAGGTGCAATAATAGCTGAAATGAGAAAACTCTCTAGAGCTCACATTCGTATATTAGGGAAGGATCAGATTCCAACGTGTGCTTCAGATAATGAAGAAGTTGTTCATGTGAGTTCTTGTGTCATAAGTTGATCTTGTTATATACTTGTAGACATATTTTACTAACAATGTTGGCATTTCTCTTCAGATAACTGGGGAATTTGAGGCGGTCCAAGAAGCTTTGTTGCAGATAACTACGAGGTTGCGGAGTCATCTCTTCCGCGACAAGTTCCCTGCTATGAGCCATCTGCCTCGTCCTGCATTTCCAGATCAAGCACCCCCATTTGTACCATATATGGGAAGAAGAGATGCATCACCTCCCAGAATGTATCACAATTTAGGGTCATCATTTCACAAGTTCGAACCAGTAGGAGGCTTTCCTCCCCATGATGAACGGTCTGCTTTTTTGCATGGTGTTCATCGGCCTGGCATCCCCCCACATGGTTATGATAGAATGCCGCCTTCAGCACCATGGGGACCCCAGGTGTGTGTTTGTTTCTTATGCATGTCTACACAATTTTATTGTTTATTAGGCATTGAACTATTTGATATAGGCAATGTGTGTGATATCTATGATTATGCCTTTCCTTTATATACATATAATATAAAATAAAAATATGCAAATATGTACATGCCTTGAGCTTTTGCTTTGTGACTTAAATTTATTAGCATTCTACTTGTCATAGACTAAGCGACGACTCTTGATTCTAGCCTCTGTGGCTCTTGATTGCCCTGTGTGCTAGCACGTCAGCCTTCTCCATTGGTGGCACAACCGTTAGACTGCGATTCACATTGCAAGGCCTTGCAAACTAACACATCCAGAAGACACATCACTTTTGAAGAGTACCTTTTTTTGGTCTTTTTGTGAAACTAAAAGAACCATTTTTGTCATTTTGTGATTTTCCCTCCAACTCCCTCCACTTTCTTTTTATCTTGATTTGACACTCAATTTTATTTCATTCTACTCCTCCCCACAAAAAAATACGCTCTTAGAGAAATGAGAGCTTGAATGACTCCTGAAACTTGCTTGTTGCATATTAATGTGGAGATCACTACTTATAGTTCTACTCTGTGTAATGGCTAGGATTGTTCCACATGTTGTTCGTCCAATGGATGAGAACCTTCTAAACCCTACTCTAGAAAATTCTATGCATCTTTATATTAAAACTACACTTATCCACACTATTCTACAATACTCCACACCTATCTACACATTTCTATAATTTATAGGAACACCCTATGTTTATACGTAAGACTATCCTATATTCTTCTTAGGTTATTTTGGATCCTTCAAGTTCTCCATTGATCAATATGCTACTTTCATCCATCCAATTGTGTGCACGTCCTGCCACTTTGACATTCATGGTGCTATTGAGATCTAGAAACCCTATGTCCCCGCCATAGCCTTGTCTGTGTGCCGTGGGTTGTGAGGGTGTGACGTATTGCTGTCCATGGTTCAAAATACTGGCCACTACATACCTTAACAACCGTATTGGTCAAGCCTGCTAAGCTAATTTGAAATGGGGGTGCTCACATGTGTAGTGGCTGCTATATAGTGGATTTTCAATTTTATCATTATTTTTGAGAATGCCTTGCAATCTTTAGATCCAAGGTTCCGATTAATCAATGCCAAATGGTTTGAGGTGCTGCCATTTATTTCCAAATTTTTGGGGATTTTTCAAAAAAAAAACAAAAACATATTTTCTTTCTCAAAATGGGCCAACAAATTCACATCCTGATGCATTCTAACCTGTAAATCTATGTTTCCCATAGATAAATCCCAAACGGTTTGAGGTTCTTTCAGTTTTTCCTTTTTCTATTTATTTTCAGTTTTTTAAGGGTTTTTTTTTTCCCTCGAAGTGGTCCAACCAAATCGCATTATAGTGCATTCTAACTTTTAGATCTATGTTTCCCATGGATTAGTCCCAAATGGTTAGATCTTTTTTGTAAATCTTTTCCTTGTATATTTATGGGTTCTTAGGGAATTTTTCAATACCATAGATTAGTAATGTAGAGTGATACAGAATCTCTTGAGCCCCTTCGTTGTTAATGAAAAAAAACCTACCTTTTTCCAATATTCTGATTTTTTTTGGATTTTTTTTTTTAATTTTTTGACCACATTTTTGATTCACACCGTTACGTATTGCCGCAACTGCTAGATATTGCCCGCTACATAGCGTTTTGGCCTCTGCTCTATGCAACCATTATTCTGATCCTTGTTGCTGTCACCATGTCATTGATGATAGTATTAAAATGTTATGAAACAGTTATTAAAGGGGGGAATTGGACTTGGCAAACTGATCAAAGCTGCAAGTAGAAAGCGGAAACAGCGGTCTCATGAAGTGGATTGAGTTTTGACTGTTCAAATCAGCCAACTGCGTATACTTTGGTTATATTGTGGAATAGTTTGCACTTCATGTAAATAGAAGGGTGTGGTCATCACAACGATATCTGGACGAATTGTTTGTTACATCAAGCCAAACAATGTGGAGATAACACCACTTTGAATGCTGGCACGAGCTTGGAGATCACGGGTGTGATCTTCATGGGGAACTGCCGCATTGAAAATTGGCCACATTTTTGGGCTCCTTTGATCAGTACAAACCAATTTATAAAAGTGTTTGTTGTAGTTATTTGTCATCTTATTTTACAAAATTATATAGGTATTCTGTTTATCTTAAGGCATATGTTTGTTTGGTCACAGAATGTGCCAATCTCAAGCCTGCATAACAGGAGGGTTGACGTCGAGCAGTCAAATTGGTCATAAAAACTTGACAAGTTTAGAGTCTACTTATGTTTGAAAGCAGCACTTGACCTAACAAAATTTTAAATCTCTTCTAGCATATTTGTTTTCTCTTCAACTTTAGCATCAATATATTATTGTAGATAAAATTTGTGATTTTTCTTTCCTTAATTACCTTTAATGCAGTTGTAGGAAACAAATTGGGCTTTGCCATGTCCTCTAGAATCAAATCTATACCATGAGTCATGCTTTGTTTGATAAAAGGTGGCATATTTGTTAGCCATTTTGCTTTCCATTGGTTCATGACTGGCTTCATTGCTAGTTATAAATTTGATGACTACTTGGCTTATCCAAGTCCTACCCAACCACTAGGATAAAATATTTCAAATGACGCCTTGGTATTCTTTGTAATTTCTCTTGCATTTATCGACTCAAAAAGTTTAGTCTTGATCATCTTTGCCATCATCATCTTAGCCGTCTTCTATCAAATTAGAGTTGGCTTAAAAAGTTCTATTGTAGGGCTAATATACAAGAGGAAAAAAAAAAAAAAAAAAAAAACCAATGATGAGAAATTCCTGGTTAGATTGGGTGCTAATTATCTAGGTGTTTGTGGTTGATTGGAATGAGTGAAATGGTGAATGAGGGAAATGTTAAGTGTTATTGTTCTATAAGGAATTGGAATGAATGAAATGGTGAATTAGGGAAAGGTTGACTGGCAATACGCTAAAGGAATTACTAATATCCTAAAATATGCAACCCTAAACTGCACAAACGTGAAAAATGTTACACTCAATATTCCAGCAAGGGTCACAAACATATTATCACCAACTTTTTTAAGTTTTACACTTTTTGATAATCTAAAAGAAAAATTAGTGAATGTTTTAAGCTGTCTATTTGTTTACCCATCAGACATAATGGAGGATCCAATTGTGCTACAAGTTACCCTAAAGTGATAAATGAAGCTATGACCTTCTTCCATGATGTTTCTTAAAATCTTCCCCTAAGGTCTTGATAGGATGGCATCTTATATCTTGTCTCAATTGTATTTATTGCATACTAAGTTCAGTTGGGCGAGTTACATGGAACCTGGCCAAGTTAGACTGATTAACACCTTAGAGCCCAAAATCCTTAAAAAGTCTTGAAGAATGATAAAAGATCTAAAAGAATTTGAAAAACTGTAATATATATATATATATCTATGATTTTAATGCACATCGTACTTTAGTTATTATAAATTGGGTAATATTCAGGTGAGAACTAGTTCTCACATATTATATGATAACTTTTTTATGGGCCCAATTGTGGGTTCCATTTGGGGATGGGACCCGGGGGGATGGAAAGATTTATGTGAGACTACCCTAAGTATCAAGTTTGACCCACCCATGTCCCTAACCCCCTCATCCGTGGCCCACAAGTTTAATTGCTTCATATTCAAAAAAATATTTAACCCTCGATCCAACGGTTCAGTCAATTCGGATGTGTGCTAATCCTTGGGATTAGTGACTATCAGGGGGTTCCCTATTTGTTGCTAGGTTTGGATGGGTTGCTAGTTTGGCCTCGCAAAAAAGTTCTCATATAATAGGTGAGAACTAGTCTCACTTGAATATTTCCCAAATAAATTTATCTTAATTATAAACGTGTGTTCTTGTTTGTTTTCACTCAGTTGGATGAACACTCCATCTGATCTTTTGATGCCTAGATCTTCCACAAAGTGGTTTTGATAGTAAAAAATCAGTGCATAAGCTCTCCAAAAGCCTTAAAAAGCCATGAAGAATGGTGAATAATCTAAAAGAACTTGAAGAAATTGTCTTATATATATATATGAATTAAACGTTCAACATGTTTTAGTTATTATTTATGTGTTAATTATGAACGGGTTTTCTTTTTTCTTTTTCACTTGGATGAATACTCCATCTGATCTTCTAATACTAAGCTTTTCCATGAAGTGGTTTTATACCCTAAAATCTGTGCAAAGGCTCTCCAGAAGCCTTCTTCCAACAAAGAAACAGGGGTGCCCTAATGTGTATAAATCTTCTTCTATAGTACTTCTGGGCTGTATTATATGGGTCGCATCAACTTCCAACTGCCATTTCAGCTACAGATCTTTCCTCTTTTGTTGCAATTTTAGATTTGAGGCCATGTTGCGCTTGACTTGTCTTTCATGATGCAAATTATTTTTATCAATGAGGCTTGGATAGTTGTTGTTGTTGTTATTGTTTTTTTTTTTTTTTTGACCCATTTATCAGCTACCTTCTTGTGCTTTTATCTCTAGGGGTTGGAGTTGGGCTTGTGAGTGCTTCTATCTCTTCTAGTTCTGCTCCCCTTTTCCTTCTTCCTCCATTGGGTTTCTAGTTTCCTCTGTTTTTTTTTTTTTTTTTTTTCTGGCTTCTCTTTTGTAGCATCTGTCGCAATTTTTTTCATGTCATTTTGATTTCCATTGGAAGGTCCAGTGTAGATTTTGAATGGTATTAGTTTCAACGATAGAACCCAGTATTTCTACTGAACCCTGCCACTTGTAGGTTGAAAAACATACAATATCTGTTTGTTCAGTCCTTAGGATCTTTTTTACTTCTATGTACTATTACAATCCATCTTGTCAAATATTCTACTTTAGTAGTTGAATAACCAATTTAGCAGTTGCTTGATATGGTTTTGGGCCCAAATGAATGTCTTCCTTTTCAATTTTTGTTGAATAGGGCATAATTGATGGTGGTGGTCCAATTGGCATGCCAGACTATGCAGGTGTTTCCCAAAGAAGAGTCGGTGGATTTGGAAGGTTTGTATATTTGAACATTTCTTAATTCATTTTTATTACGTTATTTACCAAATTGCCCTTCCATGACATTATCTTGGATGGCTTGTTGCCCATGTAGTGGAAGCCAGCCAGCTGTTATCACAAGCACAACTGTAGAAGTTGTTGTTCCTCGAGCTCTTGTCCCTTCTATCTATGGAGAGGATGGAGGCTGTCTAAAGAAGATCCGTCAGGTTTGTATTATAGACTTGTTATGATTACGAACATGAATGTGGTCTTGCTGCTGTGATATATGACCGGTTAAATTTTTTCAGATTTCTGGTGCAAAAATTACCATCACTGAACCCCGACCTGGGGCAACTGAGACAGCGATTATAATATCTGGAGCCCCTGAGGAGACTCATGCTGCACAGAGTCTTCTTCAAGCATTTGTTATGAGTGGGACAGACTCCACGTGATTTGGTGGAGTATGCAGGTATTTTTTCTCAAAATTTTCCATTCCATTGGACCTATATGCTTGAGCTTATTCCGTAGTAAGAGGCAATGACATGCATTCTTTAATGCTAGATGCAAAAGTTGTGACCAATTATTGTTATTCAAATCTTAACTTCGGAAAGGATCTAGCGGACCATATATTTGTTTGCTTACTGTGTACTTTTATCAGCATATGTGGCATACAAATGATCCAGTGGACCATTTGTTTGCTTAACATACCGTGGATGCACACTATCTTAAAAATTATCTCAAAAATTGCATGAGCTGAATGATTTTGCCATCGATTATGGACTTCACCCAATGTCATGAATTGTTGTTCAGAAGTTTTCTAGTGATTGTCAGAAGTTCATTGGCGCTAGGATCATTCTCCTGGTTTTATTTTGGGGTGCAATACACCTGAAAGCACTGTATGGAGATAGCGCATTTGATAAATCACTTGAACCTAAATCTAGGGTAGCATCATTTCCCCTTAGTTTATATAGATTGGTGGAATTTCTAATTTTTGGTATTTATTTGTGCTGTTTGAAACTCAACATTGCCTATCAGTTGAAGTCCAAGAAGCTTGAAGAATGCACTGATTAAATTTTGCAGTTATGGGACCCTCATTATCAAACATCCGGGGAGTGTTACTAGGCACACACTTCCAACTTTCTGGTGATCAGATCCTTCGTGGGAAGAAACCTGTTCAATTTCAGTTGCAGATTTGCTTTAGTAGTTAAACTGTACATTTGGCTTTCATGGAATGAAAACAACAGAGATCTGTTGAAACTTAATGTTTTAGAGAAATGACAAGAATTTGCTGCTATCAAACTTTTGAGCCAGAAAAAAGATTTCATATATCATTCTTGTTCCCTTGAAGAATACATCTCTTGGCAAAAGCTATTTTTCTTATATCACGTGCTGATTGCATCATGTGCCCGGTCAATTGAGTAATTGCACCCTTCATTTTTTTCTTCACCCTTCATTCTTTTCTCCTGTGTTTATGATGCAATTTTGATTACTTCTAGGTGTAATTTTCTATATTGTATAACGTGTGGTACACCTTTCTTATACTGTACGGATGAGAATGGTTACTTTCCTGTTTCACCCTCTATTTTTCTTAATGAAATATCCTTTACCATAAAAGGAGAAGATTAATTGCACTGGAATAACCATCAATGAATGGAGAGTAGCTTCTCATGCTACTGTTTCTCTCATCCATAATACGGCAACCAATCTCCTAGGGATCAGGTATTTTTGTTAATTAATTCTTTGGAGCCTTTAACCCTTCCATCATATTATAGAGCTTTTGAGGGTTGTATTTCAATTTTGCTGCTTGTACAACTTCTATTGTTAGGCTGTGTTAAATTATATTTGTGATCACTCTACTTGATTGGCAAATCTTTTTGAGAGATAAAAATGGAATTGAAAATCACAGGCGGTTGTGTTTTTTTTTTTTTTTTGAATGGTTTTACGTCAATCTGCGACGCTTACACTGTGGTGCACCCGAGCGAACGGAAGTAATGTGTGTTTTACGGTAATCTTCCCTGTTTTTTTTTAATTATTATGGACGGTTTTACGTCTATCACGGGCATCTGTGTGTTTGTGTATGTGAAGCCATATTCCATCAAGGTAGTTACAACCATGTGGAACCAATTTGGTCCATTGCATTTTGGGGCAGTGCGGAAGTAATGAGCAAAGTCTACTTCACTGCATTAGTTTCTATTAAGGCATCTACTTCTGTATTGATTTTACCGGAGCCATGTATAGTCTATGAATCCAAGGGTCATGAAATTGGAGAGAGAAAGAAGAAAGGAAGGATGAAGGGAAGAAGAAAAGAGAGGAGAAAATGGAAGTGTCTTGCGCGCACACATCTACTATGGTTACAGACATGTCCATGTGCCATCTTTTTACTTAAGATTTTTGAAGTTTTACAAAGCAGACCACCCAACATATGTTATATTTACTAATAGACCCCATAGTATATGTATATTACAAAGGAATCTGCGTGTGCCGGATCTCAGAAGTAACTGACGCTATTTCCCAGTCATCCTTACCCTTTCACAGCCATAGAAAAAGGGGTGGATTTTTCCATGAAACTGTGGAAATCTAGTTTTAGATTGTGGGCGGTTTGTGGTAAATATAGAGTTTACACATTAAGAACAGAACTAGGTCGTCTGAGCTCGTTCCTCAAGCCATCCTTCCCCACCCACCGAGGTGAAATTCTACACTCCGTCATGCTGCTGCATAGATATCAGTCATGAGTCATGACTAGCTTGTCGAGTAGCATCAAAAGCCTATTCCTTTTAAGTGTCAGTGAGAAAATATTTAATTATAGACCCCCATAGTCTATAGAAATTACGGACAACCCTCTGAGAGGTGGAATTCTAAACTGTCCTTCATACTGCTGCATAGAAATCAGTCATGCCTAGCTTGTCGAGTAGCATCAAAAGCTTTTCCTTCTAAGTGCTTCAGTGAGAAAACCAACTGATGATCAAATATAGATTTTTTTTTTGAATGGTAACTGATGATCAAATATTACATGTAACTGCATTGCTTTTTCTTCATAAAGTAGCGATTTACTTCTATGTGCTTCGTTTGCTCATGATGCATTGAGTTATATGTGAACATAGAGAGCTGCTTGATAATGCTATATAGATTCACTGGAAGTTACACGCTGGAGCCAAGATCTGTCACTTTATGACTAACAAGCCTGGCCTTACATTACTAATTGTTCTTTTTCTCTTCCAAGTCCTGCCAGCGAACTTACATTATTTCGTAGTGGATCTTTTATTTGTTTGGGAACCTATCCCATTTATCAGCATAGACTCATACATTTAAGATGCCCACGCTCAAAAGTAAACCCTTTCTAAGAGAATTCATTAAATACGTAAGAATTCTTGATGTAGCAGAGACAGGGAGAGTGATAAATTGGTTCAGCCCTACAATTTAAAGTTTCGATTCTCGTAACATAAGGTATACCAGTCTTCTAGCTATCCTTTGTCACATAACAACATCTTTTAACAGTTGTCCTTATCAGCTTCTAGACAATGAGTGATCCCCATAGGATCATCAACAGACTTTGAGCCAAGCATACCTGTCTCCTTTGACATGTCTAGAACATATTTCACTACTAAAGGCAATACCTCTCTTGGATGTGGCAACTTCAATGCCCAACATGCACTTTAGTTGCACTAGATCTTTGATGTTGAAACAACTCCTTAAAATAATTCTTAATTATCTGTTTTGGATCATCACTGATGACAATGATGTCATCAACATACAAAATAACAATGATGATTCATCATTCACACTATACAAATAATGTGATCTGCATTTTTTCTCAAACTCCAACTTCATCATGACATCACAAACTTTTTGGAACATGAGGGGACTGTTTAAGGCCATAAATGGCCTCCTTTAATTTGCTGATCCTTTATGAGCACCTTCTCCGGAACGGTTGCCATCTAGAAAATGTTCTTTATTTCCAATTGGAAAAGAGGGCAATCTCAGTTAGCATTAACAAAAAGAGGGACCAGGAAATTAAGTTAGGCACCGGACTAAAGTCCCCTGATAATACACTTCCTGGGAGTGTATATCTTTCCTACTAATTGTTAGGGATGGCACTGAGTCGGTTTAAACGGGGACCTGATCCCATAAGAGGGTTTACATATTTATCGAAAAGAGGGAGGAATGATCACACTTTTGGGCGTAACAGGAATATCCTCGGCGTCTTTTTTTTAGTAAATAGACGATGGATGAAGTCGTGAATAGATTCATGAGGGCCTGTATCATCTCGTTGAGCTAAGATTTGTGGAATGTTAGTGCTATAAGATGCTTCGGCTGTAGGTCTTTGCAAAGCTGGAAACCTGGTTTCCAACGCATGTACTCGCTCACATGGTCCAGTTTCCAACGAATGTACCCGCTCAGATTTTTCAGAAGTCAGATCACACATCACAGTTGAATTTAGAAGTCAGAAGAAGCAGCACCTCCTATTTACAGCTAAGTGGAAGAAAATATTGCTACAAGCTTCCAAGACATGCAAAGAGACTAAAGATCAACAAAAAAAAAAAATTGTAAGTTTGTACGATGGGTCTTCGACCCAAGAGGACAATTACAAAACTCGAGGTTGAGTTTTCTTTGAGAAGGGGAGAACTGATGTAGGCCAGACCCCCTGATACATGGGTTGACCAAGTACAATGGGGCCCAAGCCCACTGAAGCCCCGTTAAAGAAGATTTCCTGATCTTCCTGGCAGATTTTCATCCAAGTCTATATTTCCTATTTTTTTGTAGTAGGCTAGCAGGTGAATTTTAGGGATAGTTATTAGAGTAATTAGAAAGTTTTATTTGATTTGATTTAGAGTTTATTTTAATTTTGTTTCCAAGAATAGATTAAAGCTTACGGTTTAAATAAAGGATTGTTATCCTTCTTATTCATAAGTTGATTGATTAATAAAATTTATCTCCAAGAGTTTTCTCTCTCGATGGTTTGTCTTTGGTGTGAGACCAAGACAATTTGGATCGTATGGATTCCTATCCGTAAGCTTTGGCTTGGAGAGTAGTCCTTGGCTACTCTTCCCTTACCCGCGCTGTGACAGAAAGCTTTGTAGGGGGTGCTTTGTGACCTAGTCTATATGATCTGGTTCTATGTTAGATTTAGGTGAGAAGAGGACAATTTGTGGAGGTAATGTTCCTCGTGACTCTGGCAGTGACAAGAAAGGTTCTCTAACCCTAGGATTTGATTAAATTTGACATTGGATCTGGGTGTGGTCAAGCCTCTATGAAGGCTGAACGTCTTGTGTTTTCAGGTTTCAATCTCGTTGGGTCTTCCACCAAACTACGAAGGTTGACATGAGCCTAAATCTTCTTCTCATGTAGATCCAGTGTCCTAGTGATCTGAATCCTTGCTTATTATTGCCACAATTGAATTGAATCCCAGGGTTTGAGAACCCTTGCTTGTTACTGCACAAATAAATCATGAGAGGAAGATTAACTGGATGGATTGTTTTCTTTTCTCTGAGATCGAACATTAAACTGGATCAAATATACTAGGTTGCAGCAACAACTAGAGTCAAGGCTTTCACCTTGGAGAAAATTCTCTATAGCAATATATTCGTAGAAAAAAAGAGGAAAATCTAAAATAGTCTTTACATCATTTCAAGTAAAAGAAGAAAACCTAATCAATCCAATCCATTAAAAGGAATAAGCTAAATATAAATAAATGACAAAAATATTACTAACTCATATTCGTCTTACTTTAGAGCAAGAAATTGGCCATCAGTCTTTCACTGCACAAACTTGGGCGTGTTGGAAAGCTAACTAAATAAGCTACCCAATGAATTTAATTCCAGGTAATTTTGACATTGTTTGATATAATGAAGTCATCACTAAAAAAGACAAAATAAATTACAGTAGTGTTACAAGGAGACCACTCCATGGGCCATGGCTTTCATGTTACTTGGATGAAACATAAAAATGAGCCAAAGTGGGTTTATTGTATTTGAACTCCATCAGTATTTTCCCCTTCTAGTTCCTTGAAATCCTTACAGTTCAATACTCAGTGACTTGGTTGTTTCTGATTTTCTGTGTATGTGTCTAAACCATTTCAAATGATGTTGTTCCTTGATTTTCTTTTCTATTAGAGCTACCCTTAGGTTCTCTTATCTGCTTGTTATTGTAATTTTACACATTTATCTTTGTATATGCCTCTCATCCAAATGTATCTTGGTAGTTACTCTATTGCTTTGCGTTCAGCTTCATACAAAAAAGCAGGTCTAAGAAAAGTACTCCTCTCTTAGTTGAAGTGGTACTCAATGATTGCATGACAGTGCACTAGCTTGTGTTAACTATGCATACCCTGTGATGATCCTATTTACGATATCTCTCTTAAACCCTCCTTTATGTTCTATATTCCTGTGTATTTGAAGTCTATCGCACAAAAATCTACAGGACCTGAGAATCTGGATTTAAAATATCTCCATCTTCTCTTATAGCTAATAAATCCGCTTCATTGATTCTGTATACTACAATTGCGATATACTCTTGAACTATTGTTGTACATGATTTTTTTTTTCTCTGCCCTTTATTAAATAGTCTTAGTATTTGTGTTTACTTTGTTATATACTATTATTATTAATACAATAGAAAGCATACTTTGATATCAATATTAACCGGATATTTGCTATTCTTTCACTTTGGGATTCAAGTCAAGGACATGTATAACTGTTGAAAAAAAAAAAAATCTTTTATGAAAGCATGTGAAAGTTTGCAGAACTTCTCAAGATAAATATTAAAGGTGATTAAGAGCAAAACTTCTAAGTTAGATCAGCTCGAAAATGCAGAAGTGCATGATAAACTACAGTCTCAGGAATTCCAAGCCCAACCATCAATATCCTTTAAAGCTGCCATGTTCATGTTTTGTAGTCTCAACACGTGACATGGTTTTATATGATCCATTTTGAAGTGCTTGTTGGGTAGACAGTTGCCTGAAAACCAAAATCGCATTGCAAAATTTTCAAGTGGATGAATCGTATTGTGAATCATAAGAATACAAGCAGTTAAATATGTTAACATATGAATATTGCTAGAAAAAGTAAATAAGTTGCCGGGATTTTATTTGTTCTATTTAAATTGATAAATAAAAATAAATCCAATTCATCAAGCTTTAGTTCTATTTAAATAGAAAAATAAAAATATAATCCAAATCATCAACCTTACAAGTTAGAAAAGTGGTCATGAAGAAAAAACCGAAAAAGATAAAAATAATAAATGCAGGAAAAAATTTGTACCTATATTCTAACGCTCTAGTCATGTGCCTGTCCCCTCGTTGATCTCTAAATGGTAAAACCTCCACAAAATTAAAACAATTCTTAATAGGTTCTATTAGTCATCGATAACTTTTAGAAATGGATGCATTAGAAAAAAGGAAAGAAGTAAAAAAAAAAAAAAAAAAAAAAAAAAAAAACTACCAACACTAACCTCTTGACCGTGGCCATTCCCGCTTAGACAAATTTTTGGAATCGTATGATTCAATAAAAGAAAGTACCAAATAGTAAAATTCATACTTCAATTTTAAGATTCCTTTGTGATTCTTTGTATAGATATGAGTCTATTTCTTATGGTTCGATACGAATCTAAGATTCTAAAAACAATGGGGTAGACCATTTTTTTTTTTCTTTTTTTTTTCTTTTTTGGTGTTAGCATTATGTTCCCTGGATACCTTTAGAGGCCCCTTTGCTTGGAAAACACGCATTATGATTTTGTGCATTTCTGGACTTAATTTTATTGGTATGTCTCTGAATTTGGGTTGAATTGGTGCAGTCTTTTTATTTGGTTAGCGTCTTTTTTGGCAGCATTGTCTTATTCGGAAGCTTCTACTAGTATCTTGGTCCATTTCATTCATTGTCTATGCATTTCTTATGTGACAGATAAGCAAAATTTTCTTTGATGCTGTTAGATGGCCTCAAAAGGCGTATCTACCAAGGTTTGTTGAAGAAAAAACAATTAAATGAAACCATGTGGGGCTTGTTTTTTGTGGTGATGTTGGTATTCTTTGTATGTTATTTTACTTTGGACAACTGTTTTTCTGTCTGCATGGCGGTGAATTGATGTAATGTATTGAAGTATTGCTCTAGATTATTATTTTGATTCCTTGAGATCCCTACTCCTGTCTGTGAACTTATATTTGTAATCAATGTGAACATACTTTTGGAGAAAGTTGTTCCCCATCGAACACATCCTCAAGCTATTAAACCGAAATCTTTCTATAATCTCTTGATTAATTCAAATCAAAACGAACATATTGATTGTAATTTGCATGGACTTCCTCTGTTTGCTACTATTTTCATGAGTCTGTTTTTTCATGTGCAGAGTGCAAAATGGATATTATATTTGTATGAGTGGGAAGGATGGATATTATATTTTAAGATTCATGGGTCCATATGTTCTTCCACAAAACATATGATAGTGATTTTAAATGTCTGCCTTAAAACTAGAAAGAAAGGTCAAAGGAATATTACTCCAATGAGAATGTGAGAATTGAAGCTTGGAGATACCTTGGCTTTTTTATCAGTAAGGATGGGGAGCAAGGATGAAAATAGCGGTAGTTACGCCCGCCCCCAAAATGTTACGTAGCGGTGTAGCGGTGCGATTTGAAAAAAATCGTCAAAAAAATTTGAAAAAGTTCCAGAAAATCTAGAATATTGGAAAATGATAGAATATATATTCCAGAAAATCCAGAATATTGAAAAATGATAGAAAATGTGTGTATTGCAAAAATAATTAAGATAAGGGAGCGTAGTGGCCCCCTCATTTTTTTCGTATGAGGTCCTATATAGCTGTATGAATAGAAAATAGTAGTAATAATCATTTTTTTCAAATGTATTCATGTTTGTAATCAAACAGTGTCATCAAAATATTATCACCATTGTTGCTTAGTTGTATTTTGAAATGTATATATATATATATATAGTTTAAAATTTTCTGTTAAAGAAAAATTTGATCAGGGCCCTATTTCCTATTTATAGTAAAATTAGGTTGGGCCACTATTTCCTATTAAGAGTGAAATTTGGTTAGGGTCCTATTTCCTATTAGAATGAAATTTGGTTGGGCCCTATTTCCTATTAGAGTAAAAGTTTGTTATAGTCTATCTTCAATTAGTGTGAAATTTGATTAGACTTTATTTACAATTAGTGTGAAAGTTGGCCATGGGGCCCTATTTCCAGTTAGAGTGAAATTTGATTGGGCTTAGTTCTAATTAGAATAAAATTTGGCTAAGCCCCTAATTTTTATTTATTTGGCTAAGCCATGATCTATTTTTTTAATATTTGTGACTCATTGTGGAGCCCACCAATGGTAGAAACATTGGGTGCTTCAGCTTTATTTTTTCTGAGGGGCCCATTTGATTTTTATTTATAACTTTCATAAGGCGAGCCACTGTCGGGCCCAATTAATCTTTATTTATACCTTTCATAAGGTGAGCCCAATGTGGGGCCCATAGTTACCCTACTAGCGAAATAAAGGAGGGACTGAAAGAGGGGCTTTTGCCACCCTATTTCTTTTCCCGAAACAGAAGGATTGAGAAAGATAGAGAAGAGGGGAAGGAAAAGAGGAAGAAAGAAAAGAAGAAGAAGAAGAAGAAGAAGCTGCGCTGGTGCCTGCTTCTGCTGGTGTTGCTGTGGTGTTGCGGCTGTTGCTGTTCCTACTTCTAGAGATACATTTCTGCAGCTGCTGTCTTTTTTCCCCCTTATACCTTTTCTTCATCTACCAGTTGAACAAAGGGGGTGAGCCGACTGAGTCTTCCTTTTTTTTTATTTTTTTAACTTTTCATTGCTTGTAGCGCCTGATACGTAACGTATTGCCGCTATGGGCCGCTACGGACGTGAGCACCGATAAATCGCATACACCGCTACGCTACGTAGTGGCCGGTTTTTTCATCCATGATGGGGAGATTGAGTATTATATCAAACAATAAGATAAGCATTGAATGGTTGAAGCATAGACTTGCTTTTGTAGTGCTTTGTGATAGTGCCGTATTAGATCATAGAGAATTAGACCAGCTATGACTTGTGGAGCAGAATGTTGGCCAATTAGGAATCAACACGTGTAAAGAAATGAGTGAGGTAGAGCTGAGAATGCTGAAATGTATGTGATAAACTGGGAATAAAATCAGAAATGAGCTCATTTAGGAGCATCTAGGGGTAGCCGAAAAGGACATATGGAAGTTGTAATGATAGATCTAAAAAAGTGCAACTTGTTAGAGGATTTGGCACGGAATAGACTAGAATGGTGAAACAGAATTCATGTAGCTAACCACAATGTAGTTTGGACAAGGCTTTGATTATGATGATGATTTGTATGAGTGGGATACTAGTTATTTTTCTGGATTTTCCCATGTGGACTTGGGTTATGTTTGACTACTCTGTGTTTCTGTTATATGATCATGTTTGTACATAAATAAGTACATCCGACGGGCCTACTAGCCATTGGGCGTCGGCCATTTGAATTTCTGCCATTCTTGGAGATTATCAAAAAGCATCCAAATATGCCTGTTGCAATAAACTATCTTTGCGAAATTCGGCATTATGATACATGGGGAGAATGAATAATGTACAACCCAAGCATAGTGGCCCAAAGCCAAACTCTTAAGGGCAGCTCCAACAAGAAAGGGTACTTATAGGTTATGTTCCTCTGCAAGAATTTCAGACTTTAAGCCTAGGATCTTCATGGAATATTACAAAACTTGAACCTCGACAGCTGTCGCTGAAGTGATTTTCTTGCTGCTATTGATGAAGAGTTTCCAAGATTCCATCTTTGCAATCGCCCATGTATGTGCTTTTGTTCCTGGTTGGCCATTGAAATAATCTTTGAAGAGCTTTAAGTGGTGGAAACAACCATGATTTCTTGAATACAGAAAATTTTGATGTACCCTCAAGAGACTCAGCAATTGCACATTTTATATGGTGGTAACTGATAACTTGAGAACGTGACAGTAGTAGGGTGAATGATGAGGTCTCTGCATTGGTAGCATCGAGGAACGCTTTACCGTTTTGGGTGCGAATTAGATTAGGAATCTGAAGAAGAAATTTGTTGTTTCTCAGTATGGTATGAAGATTTGATAATATTTAGGTAGGGAATTTGATGTTGATGAAGTATGTTTGTCTATCAGTTAGGGCATGAAGATTTGATGATTTCCATTTTCTGTGAATTTTCTTTTTTTGGAAATCAAGGGTTATTTTTTTTTCTTTGTAGAAAAAAGAAGAAAGAGAAGGAAAGAGAAGTAAAAAGAGCACACTTTAGGCTGATGTGAGACTTACTCTACATTGCCTATGGATCTCAAAACTGGGAAGATGATCATTCCTGAGTTACTGATGAAATATTACAAGCATGACAAGAGTTCTTCATGACATAAGTTAAAGAAGGGTGTAAAGCATGTGCTAATTAGAATCTCATCTGGCCTTCTTTCTCTTGTCACTTCTGGAAGAAATGTTTTATCAATCTTGGCCTTGTTTCACCTTTTGCTCCCATATGAAGTCTGAGCATTTGCTAATAATTACATACAATCATCAGTTTCTGTTCTGTCCATTATCCATGCTAGTTCCTTTTTTATGATACCATGGATTATAGGTGTATGAATAACCACCAAATCCTATTTTAGAGCAACTCCCATATTGAAAGATATGCAGAATCACAACTTTATAGTACTAGGTATAGAGGAAAAGATGTTTCCTCCAACAAATGTAGAAAAGCCCGTGGATAGTTTCCAATAACTCATTGGAAGTAACCAATTTGTTAGCGGGCTTTTGCTGTCAAGCCCATATGAGAGCAACTCCCATATTTGAGAAGATTATGCAGAATAACAACTTCACAGTATTAGGTATACAGAAAATGATGTTTCCTACAGTAAATTTAGAATAACTCATGAATAATAATCCAGTTTGTTAGAGGCATTTTACTACCGAGAACTGTTTTCATTGTTTATTAACAATGTTGAGGATTTACCATTAAAAAAAAAAAAAAACAATGTTGAGGATTTCAGGTGCCTTGAAAATTCTATACCCTGGTTGTAGAGTGAGCATTAGCCACGTTGTGGTCCACTTTGTATTACCCTAAAAGTAGGCTGATTATTAACTTGTTTGATCATTTGCTTCCTGTTTTTTTATCAGATAACCAAGAAATAGGTAGTATATAGGGATCTGAATGAGGTGAAATTACTCTGGTTCATGTGCTTTCCTCTTTTCACAATTGAATCCATGCCACATGAAGCAGGCATAATAAACATCTCAATGAGAAACAGAAGACAAGTACTTCTCTAGTGGGATATGCTGCTCCATTCCTTGTTATATTTGGTTGGTTCCTCTTGTTATGTGCAATCTTTATGACTGTATTTCTTCCCTTGTGTGTTTGAGAGTAAGCATTTTTAGATTATCAGAAAATTGTGGAACTACTTTGAAACCGTTAGCCATGAGTATAATTAAATCCACCCTTAGGATTTCTCCTCCCTTTTGGATTGGCAAGGTTATACTTTTATTTCAAATTAAAGATGCTGCATTTGACACAGAATTGAAAAATATCAAGTTGTGGCTGGTTAACTCCTTGTCCAGTAAGGAAATTGGTCTCATTGTGAACGAAAATGTAAAACCATGGCTATTGCATCTATTTATTTATTGATGACATCGGTATCCCTAACGTGTTTGACCCAACAACACTAATCCCTGGGTGGTGCCCACTAAACATGGCTATTGCATTTATGAACACCTTTTATCTGTTCAATCATGGGACAAGCCTTCATGGGTAAGTTACGCCATCTCTAGCCCACTTTCCGGGGTTTTTTTTTTTTGGTTCATCTGGGCTGAGGTTTTCAACTCTTATAAATGATAATATAAGGTTTAATAGCTTTAACATTTACTTTATTAGGATCTTGCCCTTAACAGTGTTCCAACCAACCAACCCACGCATACAGCCCAAAATACAAAAAATCCCCTAGCACTCTTACAAGATGATTTCAATATTAAGCCTGTGATACTTAAAAGACAGATATTGCACTACCCAGTAAGTCCCACAATATTTGTTTTTGATACATCATCTTTATCCAGCATCTCAATGTAGGAAATTCGGATATTTTGTTTACCTAATAAAAAGGTTGAATAGATTTAACGTCTAATTTATTAGGAACTTGCCCCTAACTATACTTTTAGAAAATGAAGATTTTTTTTTGATAAATTAGCATGTGCTAGTTGAATGAAAGATATCACACGCCCTACTAAGCACAAATTTCATTGAATGTTTCCTCACATTCTTCATTTTGGATACAGCATCTTTATCCAGCATTTCAATGTAGAAAGTACGAATATTTGTTTTGGAGATAGCAGCACAGTAAGAACCCCTTAGTAAGGTTGTCCGTGTGTGCTCATTGTCACAGCCATTGGGTTGTGGCCTGTGGGTTGATTCACTTTTACCTACATTGGAAATAACAGACGGATTCCACTTCAATTCAAATAATCATCAGTCTGCATTTAAAACATGACAATCTGCATGTATAATAATTTAAAAGCAACCATGGGAACCTGATTTTTATCTTCTAGTCTTTTGGGGAGGGGCTTACTTGTGTTGGTGTTCAATGCATTTCTTGTTTGGTGGGTTTCAGCCTTTCCTGTTTTTGTTCCTAGTGTTTGCTGTTTGTCAACCATGTTGGTTACAGTTAGACGGCAACAGAATCATAACATCAATGTCCTTTATATTTTGATTGTATTTGTAGCTTAGTGGGTTCTGTTTAGCATCTCTTGGGACGGTGAGAAATGTGACATCACTGGAGTTAATTACTTTTTGATTTGATGAGACTCACAGTTTATTAAATGTTGGCAGTGATAAGTAATCCAATCTTGTGGGATTCAGGGAGTGGACAGAGGTTGACTTCTACATCAGTGACCACGGATCATGTGGGGATTGCGATATCGTATTTTCGCCTTTTCAACTGTAAGCCATGGTCAAAACAGTTAGGGTAATTTTGGATCTACCCTTTTCCCAAGCTTTTCTGAATGTACTCGGTGGAATTGTCTGCCATCCATTTTCCCATCATTGGAGTGGCATGAAACTTCATTGTGGGACACCATTACACCTTCCATTTAAATTGTGGTTGTTTAAGGGTGAAACTGGAAACTTTCTTGAAGCTACTTGGATGAGGACGTGTAATTCTGGTATGATGCATAGAGGTGTAATATGCTGCAATGAGTTTCGAACTTAAGCATGTACTGTCGTCCATTATTAAATGCTTATCTGCCTTTGCAAGTTTTGATTCCAAAACTAGTCGTGGGTTCCCATCTACAGTAGCATTATCTGTGCAAGTATATGGTGGTCCATCAGAGATGTGTGGTTTTGGACCTATTCCCAGGGAACTAGCAATCAAGGAACGATATCTTAGTGATAGATGTAGTAGGCTAATTAGTACAATTAATATGTAGGAATTCATGGATTGGGAGTTGGTTGTCGGTTATTCTTAAGTGGTGGGTCTGTTTTTTTAACTTGAAACAGAGGCCTTCGAGCACTCTTTTACTATGGGCATTTTTCTCCTTTCTCTGACCACCATTGCATTCAAACAATCCACCAATGATTGCTGGAGCTCATGTAGGTGTTTGGATTCTGTTTGCTGAAGAAATTTGGGTTTTGCACAGGTGAAATGTGTCTTGTTAGGAGTGTGCATCTCACTTGTCTATGGGGTTGTATGCTGGTTTAAGTTTTTCCTGAGCCGATGCTGTGATGAAACTCCTAGCCTTTTTTTTTTTTTTTTTTTAAGTTTTCATCTGTGGAGATTATTATTCTTTTAGTGCCTGCCTTGTTGCCTTAATTATGTTGTTGTCTTTGTTAGCCCCTATGATTTGAAAGACCATTAAAGATTGATCCTTCTGGCTCAAAATTAGCTTAACAGTAACCACTGAGTGAAGTCTTCTATAGTTAGGGCGAGAAGCATGGAATGCAGGTGCTGCAACCTTCTTTCATCATTAACCATTTGGATGGAAAAATGATCTCATTATATAGGTGGGAGGGGCCACTATGAAATCTTTATTTGAGTAAAACCTCACCTAGCTACCCTTTCTGTTCCAGATGACTGGAACCTCCCTTCCCAATTGCGCTAGGCTTGGGAACATCACATTATACTTATTATGAATCATTCATCCTAAGTGGTCACATGCCTCCATAACGTCTAGTTGTAGTGAACCCTACCATTCACAAAAAAAAAACACACCTTTGGATGAAATCTTCTTTTGAGTAGGCTATATGTATAATTATATGTTGATTAGTGTAATATTCGCCATTTTTTATTACAAAAATGAAAGCTGTGATTCATGAGATTAAAGATTCTCTCATTTTTCTCGTTCAAAATAGCAATTATCACTCTAATCACTTTGATTTTTGGGCATGGTAAATTTAGTTAGGTTGGTTTCATTGGTAATTTTAGATTAATGAAAAGAAAGTGAAATGGATGGATGGTGATTACATGTGGATGGAGTTGAACGCAATTATGCTTTGGAAAGGTGCATTGGATATGATGGTCCCTACCTAGATGACCTTCATGCAGAGTCTTCCTTTTACCGCCTGAGGTTATGGTTGACTTATCTAGATTGACCATTGTCCAATTTTAGCCTCTTTGATTGAAATAAATGCAAGGGATCTGGTCTCTGGTAACAAAAAAGGTGTATATAAAATCAGAGAAGGGCTGATAATTAATAGTTGGTGGATTCTTTCCCTATTCTATTCATAGAGCTGATTTTCCGAAATAACCCAGTGATTAAAATTCTTCAAATTTGAAAGACAGTTCCCCACTACATTTCTTGAGTTCCAATCAAGATTTTCCTGGTTTTGAAGCCAAGGAAATCCACTGTAGGTCCGTCCCTCTATCTGCGGATGCAAGGCTTCAAACTTTTAATGACTTGGTGCAGGCTTTAAATATAATTAGATTGAAATGAAACCAGTAGGTTGAAGTGAAGAGCCTTGTAAACTTCTCCATTTTTCTGGATTAGGCACACCTAGCTATCCATATAATCAGGATGATGGAAGAGAGCAATGACACAAAAAAAAAAAAAAAAAAAAAAAACTATGCTTAGATTGCAATTTTGTAAGAACGGTGCAGCGGCAATTTGATACTGATAAACCTTATGCCCACATCCTTAATAATAATAAAAAGTGTGTTGAGGAAAGGTTATTGAAAAGGAACAACATAAAAAAAATAAAAAAAAATTATTATTGAGTCCGGATCTATTGCAGGGCACTCGAACCATGTGTCATCCAAAAATTGCAGATGGGTAAACAGAGATGATAGAAAATCATCTAAATTTTTGAATGAAGCGGTGAACTGTGATTGGTCCACTCACGGAGAAGGTGAATAACTACATCACTCATTATTATTGGGCTCCAAATGTGCCAAATTGCAGATGGGAAACAGAGAAGAAGTTCTACGGAGAAGATATATCACTCCCTTATCTGCAGACTTACTATAGGAAGCATGGGCTGCAGGGATGAGAAATATAGCATGCTACCAATCAATCTTTTTCTAGTACTAATCTATGCTACTAAATTATCAAAGTGAGCTTTCGACATGCAGGAAGGTAAGCAAATGGGATGGCAGATGTTGGTCAGAGCAAGCGGTGGAGAGGGTTACCCCTTTTCCTGCTTTGGTTGGGTAATAATAGTGCTGTGTTGTGTAAATGTGTAATGATGCAATGATCTTACACCTACGACATGGATGTGGCTGTAAGCATATCCGTGCCTTTTAGTGTGTCAAGTGTTTATCTCTTGCTTGTAATAAAATTTTACCTGTTATCGATCGGGAGAATGAAAAGTAAAGTCAATGTTGGTAAAGATGAAGAAAAGAAGAAAGAGGCTATGTTGTTCTAAAATGAAGGCCTACTTGAGTCGATGCCCTTAGCTCAATTTGCTTGGATGGAGTCGGTCCCTTTTCTTGAGAAATTAAAGTGGCCATAGCACTTGATAATTTGATGGTACTTGCATTTGCTGATGAACACCAATGTCAATTTAAAAATGAAGTAGGTGGAATGTTGGCAAATGATGCTCACAGACACAAGGTTTAAACTATTTATGGGTACTTCGCCAGCTATACACTTCAGTTGTCATTGAAGAATATGAGATTGTAAATGTCAGATATGTTTTCATTTCAGAAACCCACTTCTGTTGCTTGGTGTAAATAAGGGCTAGATAAGCTGAAGAAACTTTATCAACAAGATAAATACTACAAAGAGTTTAAATATTGGATATGCCCTTTTCTTTTATAAAGAAGAGGGAAGTAGCAACAACCTATAGTGATAACCGGATACTTATACAGGTCCAATGTATTCGTATCCATACCCATATCCATATCCATATCGGATAGACGCATGGTTGGGATTTTCTGGATCAATAGATAGACAGCAGTTCAGACTTCAGAGCATCATGAACTTCTCTGCTAGTAGTTCCAATGTAACAAATGAAGAGCCTCCTTGTGCCACTGCTTTCTTACTTGCCTCTGCCATCTCTTTAGCTCTCTTTCTCACTTTCTTTCCTTCCTCAGACTCTCCCATCAAACACCTAACTCCCTTCTCAAACTCCTCAGCACTAACCCACCCATCTTTCTCATAATCCATACTCAATTCCACTGCCAAACCATGGTCTCGCACCAGCTGAAATGCATTGAATTTCTGCTCCGCGTACAAAGGCCAAGCCAACATGGGAACACCAAACCATATGCTCTCAAGGGTCGAGTTCCATCCACAATGTGAAACGAATCCACCAACAGCCACATGTCCAAGGATGTCCACCTGTGGGACCCAAGATTGCAACACCAATCCCCTGCCTTTGGTTCGGTCCAAAAACCCATCTGGTAGGATATCCTCGAGATCTGTGTCTGCAGATGAACGGCATCGCAGCGACCATAAGAAATGGTGCCCACTACGCTCGAGACCAAGTGCCATCTCCTTCACTTGTTGTACAGAGAAGGAGCCCATGCTTCCAAAACACAAGAAGACCACGGATGAGTGTGGCTGCTGGTCGAGCCATTCCATCAGTTGGCTCGTCGTCTGTGGTTCCTGAGATTTGTTATCGAGAGCGAGCAAGGGTCCCACCGGATACACTGGTGGAGTGGGATGATGGTCAGGCAGGCATTCACCATTTGCTATCTGTCATGATCATGATCATGATCATGTGTGTAAGACTCTCCTCATTAATTTGCATTTAATTTACATTGATGATGATGGCTCATTGTGGAACCGAATTATAGCTAAGGGCTAAATTAAATAGGTACCTACACTTAGTTGTTCCTACATTAACATCAAGAGCGGACTAATGAAAAATGATGCTTACCAAACAAAGGAATATGCCTTGTCCTTCCATTAAATTACCAATTACGAGAGAAGAATTCCTTGTCTACAATTGTGATATTAAATTTGAATGATTATCGGTTTTTATATTTTTCTTTTCTCACAAGAGAGATGTATCTATATTAGCCAACTGCTACAAATTCCACACCCTGCCCCACACCCACACCGACACCGACACCGACACCGACACCGACACCCACAAAACGAAAGCAGCAATGCTCATAATTAAGGTGAGCACCTTTTATTGTTGGGCCAGCCTGGACGCCTCACCTAACCATATTTATTGTCCCATCCACTTTAGCTAGTGGATCAAAGTGGGCTCTGAATGTCTTAACGATGAAATTCAGGTGGGACCCACCGAACTAATGATGGAACCAATGTAACTGCCTATTAATGTTATGATCACGGCCGCACCACCTAAAGATGCAATCAACTGTCACTAAAACAGATTGAATTTGCATTCTAACTAAACTCGTTTTATTTTGACTGCAGGAATTCAACAGTACTTTGACAGGCCAATCGCTAATTAATTCCCTGACTCCTATGTAATTCGAGCAGACGACCTTTGTGGTTTAACTTAAGTTAACCCGTGGAATATGATACAATGTTGAATTCGTAACTTGTAGAAAGCAAGCTTTGCTATATATATATATATATATATATATATTATTTTAGATGTGAATCCTATGTCACGTCAATTTTAAGTATAAATTTTGTCAAGCTCCTTCTATAGCAAAGGTTTATCACGCATACGCAGATCAGGATTCCCATTTGAGGGGTGCGGACCCAAGCTGGCCATTAGGCATTGGGAACAAATCCAAAATTTTCTTATGAATTTTGGAGGCGGATGTAGAATTCTTATGTGAATTCTCAAATCAGAGTGAGAATTTTCATTATGATTTGAGAAGTGGACGGAGGTCTAATGGGTACGACCGCCCTCCTCCTATATGTGCTTTGGTCCGCTCTTATTATCACATGAGTGAGTTGGATCAAACAAAAATGAGATATATAAAATTTAATTAATAAGTTAATTGTTAGAAGCAAAATATGAAGAGACTACATGCAAATCCATAAAAGTTACCGATTTCAGTGGAGTCAGCTCTAACTCCGCAAATGTGTTGACAATCAATCCATCGGTCTCACGAAACCTCTTGCCAAGGTTAATGAACCACGCACAATTATACTTCTGGTCCACTAATGGGCTAGGCATCATTGCCGGCGGCATAGGCAACATGCCTGGGACTTCAATCTCTCCTTGGTAGTCCTTGAACTCACAAGGTACTTTTACCTGTAGTGTTGGGAGATAGAGCATGAGTGCCAGGAGGGCTGCGCCTGATGTGTAGTAGATGTATGTGGGGATGCCGAGCTCTTTTCCCACGTCGATCATTGCTGTCGAAAATGAGTCTATGATGAAGGCCGCGATGCGAGTAGGAGGTGAAGAAGAAGAAGCAATAGCTATTCTTTTGATGGCTTCTTTGACATGGGACTTGTACATATCTATGAACGACATGAAATATGCTGGATTTTGGATGCAGTCAAATGGAAAATCAATGAGTGGGAGATCGACGAAACGGATTCTGGGGTTGGAGGCAGAAACAGACTGAACATAGGAGGCGATGGTGGCGGCGGTGGATTTCATGGAGGGAACATTAAGATGCATCATGGGGACAGTGATGGAGAAACATTGTTGTTTCGCAAGGAAGCGTTTGGCTAGTTCTATTGCAGATATCAGGTGTCCAACTCCTGGTAAAGGCAAGAACACTAATACTATTTCTTCCATCTCTCTTATTTCTTCTTCTTTCACTGGTCTCTGTTCCTTCGAGTTCTTTGTATTGAGAGAGTGGGAGACATGTTTGCTTCACAAATATTATTGCGGGTTCTTTGTATATCTCTCCTCAATTAGTTTTTTTTCCTTCTTACATAGAGGCATATTTGCTTCACAGATTATATATATATATATATATATATGGGGAATGTTCTTGTGCATCTATCCCTTACCATAGGGTGAGGGACACTTCCATAAATGGGGATTTTCAAGTACAAAAGTGCATTTTCAAGTACATAGGGTGATGTACACTTCTTTGTCTTCATGTGCAAAAGGGGAAAGTTCGGTGAGGGCCCGCACATCCATATGTAATGCCATCAACTTAAATGTGAGGGCCTCCACCTATATTTATTATAATTTTTCATATATATATATATATATATGGAGATATTCATATGCATCTATCCCTCACCATAGGGTGAGGGCATTTTCCCTTTTTGCACATGAATTATGAAAGTGTATCTCACTCTATTTACTTGAAAATTTTCTTTTATACTTGAAAATTTCTAATTATAGAAGTGTCCCTCACCTTATGGTGAGGGATGAATGCATATAAATATTCTATATATATATATATAAATGTCGGCTTATGGAGTTGATCACTCACTAATTAAAGAGAAAAGAAGAATTGTTTTTGAAAGAATGTCCTATCTAATATCTTTTTGGTTTTTCTAGAAGATGGAAGATAGACAAGTCGTAATGTCGGGCAGCGGGCTCAATTCAGGTACTCAGGCTCTTGCCCAACACTTGGCCAAATTTTTGTCTTTCCAAAATCTAATAATTCATGCTCAAACTGTATTTTCATGTAGGCCACTACATATATGGATTGGCCAGGAGCAACTTACACCTGACTCAATCTGCACATTAGTCCCCAACATATTGCTACAGCACATATATATCCTGTTGACCTAGAAAAGTACAATACCGAAGGAGGACATATGGGATCAGTGGACCATACCATAAAAGATCACACGCGTCCAACCACAAATTTGCATGAATCGAATCATAAATCTAAGGTGTTTGTTTAGGTATGGCCATGGAAATCATTGGGCAAGAATCTGGCCTAACAAATCAATATTATACCAAAGAGAGCAGATAAATTTGAGTAAACCATGCATGAATGTCAAGCCCATATGGCCCCAGATCGACATGAATTCGGCCAAGAACATGGAAGACCAAGGTGCTTAGGTTCGGCCAAGGAGACTCATGGAGCTAGAATTCAGCCATGAAAGACCATTGTTCCAAATTTAGCTAATATATGTGGCCCATGGAAGATCGGACCTAGATGCCACAAAGTAGCATGCTTTCAGCCATGGTGGGTTAAAAGTTAGCTAGAGTGGGCGTTTTTTATAGTAGGAAGTGGACTCGACCAATTATCCAACTTGTAGGGCAAGTAGGGAGAATATGACAAGGAGGGATCACCAAGGTCACCCGGACCTTTGAACTCATCCACCCCATGTGTAGAGTGAGTGTGTCTTTTAGGTGCCACTTATAAGCCATGAATAGAATGTGTTGTAGGCCGGTGAATAGAACAGCAAGAGTGTGTCACCCAAGCGACCGTTTTGGCTGCCTATGAGAATCACCCAAGTGACCGTTTTGGCTGCCTTTGAGCAATTCCCATAAGATCTTTTTTTGTCGCGAAAACAATCTTGACCTTGGAGAATGAATGTGATACCTCAGAATTTTCAAAGATCAAAACAGACTTAAATGACCTTAGAATGATCTCAAATTTTGGGGGATATATAGTTCATCCTATAGCCTCACAAGGCTTAAATGCCATCAGAATGATCTCAAATTTTGGAGGTTAGTTCAAATTTGGGCCCAATTTACCTGTATGTGCCATTTTCGGCCCCACTTCTCAAAAGTATCCTAAGTGGCATAAAAATGGCCCAAACTGAAGGTGAAACTTTCCATAGCTTTAACCAAAGGATTTGGACCTCCAATAGCCAACACTGATTTTCATGACCTTGGATCTTAAGGGCCCGAAAATAGCATCAATATGACCCGAGATCGAGGAATAACACTCTAAAAGCATCTCTACAAATTGGGGATGCCAAATTTCGCGGCTGACGTGGCAATTTAACAATTTAGAAATTGACATCTCCAGTGGTAACTCCACCAAATATGTAAAATGTAATATTTTCTTATTTCTTTAGATTTATATTAAACTAAATTTATCTCCAATGGTCCATTTTAGAATAAAATAACCTTAAATATGACCTGACATCTCTCTTTTTCATATATCAAATTTGGCATTTCACTACCATATACAAATAAATGCCAAGTCATTTTTGGCATGACTATTAGAGTGAAAATCCATGCTAAAAATCCAATATGGCATATCCACATTGAATTTGACATCTCTATTGGAGATGCTCTAATCAGCAAAAATAAGATAATGATAAGCTAAATAGGCAATTTTCAAAGGATATGAGTGCTAAATAGCTAGCACTAACATTTGTGGGGCATGGTAATTATAGGTCCTCAATATATCCTCTAAAGGCCTAGCTTGAAAACAAAGGAGCAGCCTCTAATAAACCAAGATAAATGATTTATTGTTTTAAAAGCCTCAGATAATGTGTTTTAGACTCTGTTTACCCACATTTTTGGGCTTTCTTCGACATGGGACCCTTTAGTCATTCTGGAAATCTTTTAAAGTCACGAATGAGCCTAAGCATTTGGATCCAATAAACTTCATAGATTGTAAATCAGGGATCTATGAGCCTCAAATGATAAGAAATTGGCTTTGAACCACTAGGTCCCACTCCCACATCTAAGGTGTTGTGGAAACCCTGGGCCTACATTGGAAGACTAGAGTTTATTTTTCATGTAACAATACATCGAAATGGAAGTTCTTTGCTAGTTTTAAGAGAGCTGACATCTAAGGAGGAAGTCCAGTGCTCAGCACCGGACTTGGAGCATTCTGAATGAGTTGATCTAGTAACAAATGAGATTTGGCACGATGGAATCCCACATATGATTGAGGATTTAATACGAGATCTCCTTCGATTAGGTGTTTTGAAATAATACATGGGAGGGCCTCAATTTATCCAAAGGGGTAAGAATAGAGATTTGCTTTCAAAAAAATTTCCCCAGTCTCCAACTCTGCACTTGTATTTCATGATTGATTGCCCACCATTCTTAAATCCAAACTATAAATTGGAATTTTATTCTATAAAATGTAGGGGACCCTAGACTCATTTGGATCAGTGGTAGTCAAAATTGGAATTATCATGTGTGTGAAAACATGATTTACTTTCGTAGTGTGAAATTAATTTGAACACACTAACATTTGTGTCATTTATGACAACCGTACTGGCTTGGTTCTCTCAAACCACTTCTGAAAATGTTTTTCATGTCCAACAAAGCCATATTTCAATCAATGGCTAACTCAATCCAAATAAGAAATCGCAGATCATGTTCATTAATGGATGAAAAGCAAACTAAATCACTGCAACTAGATAGATGGATTACACCATGAACTTGTTTGATAGCAGTTCCAATGCAGAGAAAGAAGGACCCCCTCCATTTTCCCATCATTGGAGTGGCATGAAACTTCATTGTGGGACACCATTACGCCTTCCATTTTAAATTGTGGTTGTTTAAGGGTGAAGGTGGAAACTTTCTTGAAGCTACTTGGATGAGGACGTGTAATTCTGGCACGATGCATAGAGGTGTAATATGCTGCAATGAGTTTCAAACTTAAGCATGTACTGTCGTCCATTATTAAATGCTTACCTGCCTTGGCAAATTTTGATTCCAAAAACTAGTCGTGGGTTCCCATCTACAGTAGCATTATCTGTGCAAGTATATGGTGGTCCATCAGATATGTGTGGTTTTGGACCTGACCCCAGGGACTAGCAATCAAGGAAACGATGATCTCATTATATAGGTGGGAGGGGCCACTATGAAATCTTTATTTGAGTAATACTTCACCTTGCTACCCTTCCTCTTCTAGAGGACCGGAACCTCCCTTTCCAATTGCGCTAGGCTTGGGAACATTAATTTATACTTTCTATGAATTATTTATCCGAAGTGATCGCATGCCTCTATAAAGGCATGTGTTGTGATTTAGGACCTACGAGAAGAAATCAATCACGCACAAAAAAACATAATTTACGTGGTTCGGCTTTCGGCCTACGTCCAAAGAGAAGACGAGAGAAATCACTATGCAATCAGAAGAGGAATACGTTCTAGAGACTTTGAGTCTCTATTTATAATATCAGCCCCAAACTCTTTTACACCCAAACCCTACTTCTAATCACACTACAACTTGGGCAATACAGGGGCTCGATTAACAAAGACTTATTAACTTCTATTGAGCCATACAAATTAACAGCATGTCTAGTTGTAGTGAACCCTACTATTAACAAAAAAAAAAAAAAAAAAAAAAAAAAAAAAAAAAAAAAAAAAAAAAAAAAAAAAAACCTTCGGATTAAATCCTCTTTTGGATAGGCTGTGTGTTGCATAATTATATGTTGATTATTGTAATATTCACCATTGGTTATTACAAAATTGAGATCGATTCACGAGATAAAGATTCTTTAATTTTCCCATTCAAAATAGCAATTATTACTCTAATAACGATGAATTTTGCGCTTTGTAAATTTAGTTAGGTTGGTTTCATTGGTAATTTTAGATTAATTAAAAGAAAGTGAAGTGGATGGTAATTACATGTGAATGGAGTTGAACCCAATTATGCTTTGGAAAGATTGCAAGGCGTGCAGGATATAAATATAATTAGATTGAAATGAAACCAGCAGGTTGAAGTGAAGAGCCCTGAAAACTTTTCCATTTTTCTGGATTAGGCACACCAAGCTATCCATATAAATCAGGATGATGGAAGAAAGCAATGAAACCAAAACTATATGCTCAAGTTGCAATTGTGTAAGAATGGTGCAGCGGCAATTTGAAGCTGTTAAACCTTATGCCCACATCCTTAATAATCAAATAAGTGTGTTGAGGAAAGGTTCTTGAAGAGGAACAAAAAATCCCATCATTTGGCTACCAATCACTATTTTTCTAGTCCTAATATATTCTAAGCTACTAAATCATCAAAGTGAGCCTTCAACATGCAGGAAGGTCAGCAAATGGGATGGCAGATGTTGGTCAAGCAAATGGTGGAGAGGGTTACCCCTTTTCCTGCTATTTGAATTTCATTTTTGAAAATTCAACTTTGCTCTTCATTTTTAACCATCATGTGTATTCAATTTCTATGTTATTTAATGGAAACAAACAAGTTCGTGCCACTTCATTACATGAAATATGAAATGTTTCATGCGGCACGAGACCATACCGGCCTTGGTTATAATGATTCACGAAAATTTTTATTGTAAAAAGATATGGAACATTTTACATGATTTGTGCATTGAATCCAATGTTTAAGATCATCCCATAAACTCAAGATTTGATATATGTCTAATTTAATGTAGATAGATGCATGGTTGGGATTTTGCGGATCAATAGATAGACAGCAGTTCAGACTTCAGAGCATGAACTTCTCCGCTAGTAGTTCCAATGTAACGAATGAAGAGCCTCCTTGTGCCACTGCTTTCTTACTTGCCTCTGCCATCTCTTTAGCTCTCTTTCTCACTTTCTTCCCTTCCTCAGGCTCTCCCATCAAACACCTAACTCCCTTCTCAAACTCCTCAGCACTAACCCACCCATCTTTCTCATAATCCATACTCAATTCCACTGCCAAACCATGGTCTCGCACCAGCTGAAATGCATTGAATTTCTGCTCCGCGTACAAAGGCCAAGCCAACATGGGAACACCAAACCATATGCTCTCGAGGGTCGAGTTCCATCCACAATGTGAAACGAATCCACCAACAGCCACATGTCCAAGGATGTCCACCTGTGGGACCCAAGATTGCAACACCAATCCCCTGCCTTTGGTTCGGTCCAAAAACCCATCTGGTAGGATATCCTCGAGATCTGTGTCTGCAGATGAACGGCATCTCAGCGACCATAAGAAATGGTGCCCACTACGCTCGAGACCAAGTGCCATCTCCTTCACTTGTTGTATAGAGAAGGAGCCCATGCTTCCAAAACACAAGAAGACCACGGATGAGTGTGGCTGCTGGTCGAGCCATTCCATCAGTTGGCTCGTCGTCTGTGGTTCTTGAGATTTGTTGTCGAGAGCGAGCAAGGGTCCAACCGGATAGACTGGTGGAGTGGGATGATGATCAGGCAGACATTCACCATTTGCTATCTGTCATTATCACGACCAAGGGCTAAATTAAGTAGGTACCTACACTTAGTTTGTTCCTGCATTAACATCAAAATTTTATTGAGGAATCAAACTCGCGCACTCTACTCACACGCCTGCCCCTAATTAACTACCGGTCCTACTGCTGAGGAAAATGCATTTCACTAACTATGGGAAGGTGACCTTCTGTTTTTTGAGGAATATATAAAACTAATGAAGGTTTAAACTCATTTGTCATACTAACAACTTTCATTTTATTTATTATTGTTGATGGTGGTTTTCATTAATAATAATAACAATTCCCCTCCTCCTCCTTCTACTCTTATTATATAATACTTTTATTATTTTCTTATTAAGAGAAGTGGTGAAAGAGGGGGACTAATGAAAATGACGCATACCAAACAATGGAGTATGCTTTGTCCTTCAATTAAATTACTAGTTACGAGAGAAGAACTCCTTGTCGACCACAATTGTGATATTAAATCTGAATGGTTGTAGTTTTTTACAGATACATATTTTGATCTTACAAGAGAGATGTATCTATGTTAGCCAACTGCTACAAATGTCAATGATATTTTAAAATAGGCCCCCACGTAGCCCTCCCCTAAGCAGCAATTATCATAATAAGGTGATCAACGTTTCTTGTTAGGCCCACCTGAGTAAGTTGGATTAAACAAAAGTGATATATAGAAAATTTAAACAATAAGTTAATTGTCAGTAGCAAAAAATGATAGGAGACTACATGCAAATCCATAAAAGTTACCGATTTCAGTGTAGTCAGCTCCAACTCTGCGAAAGTGTTCACAATCAGTCCATCGGTTTCACGAAACCTCTTGCCATGGTTAATGAACCACGCACCATTATACTTCTGGTCCACTAATGGGCTAGGCATCATTGCCGGAGGCAAAGGCAATATGCCTGGGACTTCAATCTCTCCTTGGTAGTCCTTGAACTCACAAGGTATTTTTACCTGTAGTGTTGGGAGATAGAGCATGAGTGCCAGGAGGGCTGCGCCTGATGTGAAGTAGATGTATGTGGGGATGCCGAGCTCTTTGCCCACGTCGATCATTGCTGTCGAAAAGAAGTCTATGATGAAGGCGGCGATGCGAGTAGGAGGTGAAGAAGAAGAAGCAATAGCTATTCTTTTGATGGCTTCTTTGACATGGGACTTGTACATATCTATGAACGACATGAAATGTGCTGGATTTTGGATGTTGTCAAATGGAAAATCAATGAGTGGGAGATCGATGAAACGGATTCTGGGGTTGGAGGCAGAAACAGACTGAACATAGGAGGCGATGGTGGCGGCGGTGGATTTCATGGAGGGAACATTAAAATGCATCAGGGGGACAGTGATAGAGAAACATTGTTGTTTCTCGAGGAAGCATTTGGCTAGTTCTATTGTAGATATCAGGTGTCCAACTCCTGGTAAAGGCAAGAACACTAGTACTATTTCCTCCATCTCTCTTATTTCTTCTTCTTCTTCTTTCACTGGTCTCTGTTCCTTGGAGTTCTTTGTATTGAGAGAGAGGGAGACACGGTTGGTTATATAACAATCAAGTGAGTGGACTCGATTTAGGAAAAAAAAAAGATGGAGCTTACATACGAGCTTACGTCATTGCATCTGATAATAAACTTGAGATAAATCTGGATATGTGTTTTCTTTCCTTTTTCTTATATGTTATATATTTGGGCCCCAGCTGTGGTACATTGAATTGTTGGACAAGAGTAGACCATCATGACCACATGTCCAATACAATTTAAGGGCCTGCATGCTATGTTGACTTTAGGTGCTTTCCTTATTTGTTTTGATTTACAAATCTGGCTTGGATTCACTTCTAGAAAACCTGTTTGGCTAATTAATGGAGGAGAATAAGGAAATCTACTATAATGGGTTTCTTTTTATTGGAAAAATCTCTCTTAAGATTTTTACTAAAGGCCTATTTGGCTAATTAATGGAGGAGAATAAGGAAATCTAATATATTGGGATTTCTTTTTATGGGAAGAAATCTCTATTTCTAGTCCTCTCTCTTACTCACCTATACACACACATACGACATTGACATTAAAAACATTAAAAAAGCCTTAGATTCCTATTCATTTACCAAAAATGACCTCTCCTGCACCCTTCTTGCTTTCTCACCACCATGATAAAACCCCTTGAAAATCTTGTGCCGACGTAAATGGAAAAGAAAAATATCGGTGGTTGATGTGGGTCTCCAAAAATGCAACCACCATGAAAGAGATAGTACTAGTAACTTTTTGGAGGTGTGAAGGTGATCTTCACATATATTCTTCATGAAAACTGTGGTGTATAAATGGTGTTATTTACACAATCTGCAAAAGAAGTGAAACATGCAAACGGGCAAAATTAATGGGCTAACTTGATAATTGTGCAGCATGTCTCTTGTGGACATGGGCAAGAAAATCTCTCATAATTTACATATATGAAAATGACTGTAGACAAACAGCGCCTAATAAATGTCAAATATTGTTTCGTGTGGTTTGAGGCCATGCCAGCCTTGGTTATGAAGGGTCCACGGAAATTTAAATGTAAAACGAAATTGAATGTTTGAACATGTGTGCATTGAATTCAAAGTGTGCTGGCATGAGAGAATCTACCAAAGCTAGAAAAAAATGAAGAAGAAAAAAGAATACCCAAAATTGAATGTTTTGGATCATCCCATGAACTCAATTGTTGATCAATTCCTAATTGACTGTAAATATAGATGGTTGGGATTTTGTTGATGAATAGATGAAGAGCAACTAAATCACTGAAATTAGATAAATATAATTTAGTGCATGAACTTCATTGCCAGTAGCTCCAATGTAGAGAAGGAAGAGCCTCCTTGTGCCACTGCTTTCTTACTTGCCTCTGCCATCTCTTTAGCTCTCTTTCTCACCTTCTGCCCTTCCTCAGTCTCTCCCATCAAACACCTCACTCCCTTCTCCAACTCTTGAGCACTAACCCACCCATCCTTCTCATAATCCATTTTCAATTCCAATGCCAAACCATAGTCCTGCACCAGCTGAAATGCATTGAGCTTTTGCTCTGCGTACAAGGGCCAAGTCAACATGGGCACACCAAACCATATGCTCTCGAGGGATGAATTCCATCCACAATGCGAGACAAATCCACCAACAGCCACGTGTGCAAGGATGTCCACCTGTGGGACCCAGGATTGTAACACCAATCCTCGGCCTTTAGTTCGGTCTAAAAACCCATCTGGTAGGATCTTGTCAAGATCTGTGTCTATGGATGAATGGCATTGCAGGGACCAGAGGAAATGGTGCCCGCTATGCTCCAGACCAAGTGCCATTTCCTTCAATTGTGGGACTGAGAAGGAGCCCATGCTTCCAAAGCACAAGAAGACCACGGATGAGTGCGGCTGCTGGTCGAGCCATTCCATCAACTGGCTTGTCTCTGGTTCCTGTGATTTGTTGTCCAGTGCGAGCAGAGGTCCCACTGGATAGACTGGTGGAGTGGGGTGATGACACTCTCCATTGGCTATCTGTAATGATCATCAGAATGATATGGCTCATTAATTTGTATTGATGATAATTAAGAGTAGAGTGAGAAAGGTTTGATGTTGTAGGCTAGTAGTGGGATTAGATTTATAATTGGCTACATTGCATTGCAGGGGGAGAAACGAGGATATAAAAAAATGCTGCAATTTCCATTTATCTTACAGTTTTTTTTTTTTTTTTTTTTGAAATTTTAGGGGGGCCATGCCACCCCCAGCCCCCCCTTCTCCACCCCTGTCCATCAGGCTTGCAGTTGTGAGAAATTCATGAGTTTTTTTTTTAAATTTTATTTTAAATGAAGCTCATGTATAAAAATCTAGACTGCTTGAAAATTAATGCGATCTCCTTTCCTTATCGCCAAATTACACTTAAATAAAAGTTGAGTCTATTATCAGATTGATCAAATATATAATATTTTAAAATTTTTGTAATCTTTTATTTATAGCAATCGGCTCAATTTCTATTGGATTGAAATTCGGCAGGAACCAATACAAGAAGGAAGAAATAATTTTAAGCGGTACTTAAAACTTATAAGTGGACTTTCACTCGCACTAGCACGTGCATGTTATGCATCGAGACAAAGGTCAATCCCTAACTATCCGGAACAGAGGCGGGATTGCCAACCAAACGAGCATTCCCTTGTTCTCGACCACCTATACCATTAGAGTCATGAAATGAAACTTTCCTCGAACTTTATTTTAGTTAGTGGCCAGGCCACATGAGACACACTAGGAAAATAGAATATGCCTGGCGTCCAATTAAATTATCAATTAGATAAAGAATGATTCCCATGGCACACACTAGAGAATGGAATTTGCTTTACTGTCCAATTAAATTATCTATTAGTTAGAGAGAGAATAATTCCTTGTTCACAGTAGTAATATTAAATTTCAATGGTTATACTTTTGTATTTTTTTTTTCCTAATAGGAGAGATGTCTCTATTGCCAGCTGTCAAAAGTATCTCAGACAATATTTTCTCAATAAGAGAATATTGAAATCAAAGTAGGAAAATATGGTAAAAAAAAATAATATTATTCTTCATATAGTATTTTTGTATTTGTTATTTTATTTTTTTACTATTGATAATTTATTTTTCATCAAGAAAAAAACCCCAAAGTTAGAATATTCTGGCATTTTCATGAGAAGATAAATCTTCAAGAATATATGTGTCGGTGGAATGAACCAAGCTGCAATGGAGACCAGAGGTATACTTTTATAGGCCAATTTCTAATTGATTCTTGGACTCCTATGTAACTCTATAAAGAGAAATGATCCAATGCTACTGTTTGAGTTTTGTGTGTTCACATCTTGCCAAATAAATGGACCTCTATCACTGTTGAATCGTTCAAGTGTTAAAAACAGGAATCCTAAATAACTTCAATTTTAAGCGAAACCTTTTGCGACTGTCTGCAAACCTTTCGCGTCCCTTTGCCAAGAGCAAAGGGTTGTTATATGCGTGAGTTTGATCAAACAAAAGTGATCCTATAAAATTAAATTAAAAATGCTAATTTGCATAGACACTGAATCATTAGGCCGGAGACTATATATATATATATATATATATATATATATATATATATATATGGGGAGTGTTCATATGCATCTATCCCTCACCATAGGGTGAGGGACACTTCCATAAATGAGATTTTCAAGTACAAAAGGTAAGTTTTCAAGTACATAGATGAGGTACACTCATTTGTCTTCATATGCAAAAAGGGGAAGTGTCCCTCACCCTATGGTGAGGGATGGATGCACATGAACATTTCCATATATATATATATATATATATATATATATATATATATATATATATATATATAAGCACATTATGTTACTGATTTGAGTGTCGCCGGCTCCAACTCTGTGAATGTGTTTAGAATCAAGCCGTCGGGCTCAAGAAACCTCTGTCCATGGGAAATGAACCGCGCATACTGTTCATTCTTCTTGTCCATCATTGGCTCCGGCAACACCAGCGGCGGCATAGGTAACATGCCGGGAACTTCAACCTCTCCTTGATAGTCCTTGAACTCACAAGGAACTTTGACATCAAGTGTCGGGAGATAGAGCATGAGCCCCAGGAGGGCTGCACCGGACGGGAAGTAGACGTATATGGGGATGCCGAGCTCTCTGCCTACGTCGATCATCGTCGTCGCAAATAAGTCTATGATCAAGGCGGCGATGCGGGTAGGAGGTGAAGAAGAAGAAGAAGAAGAAGAAGAAGATGATGATGATATTTTTTTGATGGCTTCTTTGACATGGGACTTGTGCTTGTCTATGAAGGGAAAAAAATATACTGGATTTTGGATGTTTTCAAATGGGAAGTCTACATGTGGGAGATTGATGAAACGGATTCTGGGGTTGGAGGCGGCAACAGATTGCACATAAGAGGTGGTGGTGGATTTGATGGAAGGACTATGGGGATGCATGAAGAGGATAGAAACGGAGAAGCATTGTTGTTTGTCAAGGAGGCGCTTGGCTAGCTCTAGTGTAGATATCAGGTGGCTAACTCCTGGTAAAGGCAAGAACACTAGTCCTATTTCTTCCATCTCTCTTATTTCTTCTTCTTTCACTGGTCTCTCTCCCATGGATATCCTACTATTGAGAGATGGACTCTGCCATAGGGGAAAGCAGTTGGTTATGTATGTAACAATCAAGTGAGTTGACCTAAGGATTAAAATAATAATAATAATAATAATAATCTAACTTACCTCATTGGACGGATCTGGTAAATAAGTGAGATAGATTCTCCACAAATTTTATCCTAACATGTGCTTTCCTTTCTATTATTTTTCTTTTAAATAAGGGCCACCTATGATACATTGGATCTCATTATACATGCCTAACTCTCATAAATTGACATTATAAACTCTCTTTGAATTGACATGATCCTAATTTGACATTGATCTGAAAATTACCGACGGTTAAGTTTCTTCGTTATAAGTTTGCATAAGCATAGACATTAAACTTTGAAAACACAAATTATCCACCAAAATTTGAGACTAGGATCCTATTTGCAGGACGTACCACTATATTAAAAATCTATGTTTCCTTAGCCCACCTTGACATCATGCATCCAACTATCCTAGTGAGACCTACAAAGCAAGAATTTATCAAGAACCGTTTCTTTTACTTTTGAGCTCAAGTGCAAGTATGTATTGAAAGAGGGGAGTAAGAGGTGAAAAGATGACAGCCCCCAAAAGGGATTACACCAGGGAGGGCATGAGAAAACTGCAAAAAACAGGGGATCAAAAGACAGACAAAAAATGTCTATACAAAAATACAAGAATTTGTCAAGAACCCTTTCCTTTTGTCTATTCATGAATCATTTTAAATGAATCAAGAATTCTTTAAACACCTCCTCTCCTGTCTTTTTTCATTTATTTATAAACCCTCTAATGCTCCCTTTACCACCAATCGAAATTTAGGGACCATACGTCTCCAAATGCTTGGTGGTTGTTTCATTAAGAATAGCCAATGCCTATTTATAAGGGCCCCCCTCTACTGAGCACCATTGCTCACCTTATGCCCAAAACCGGTCCCTGTGGGACCCACCTGGGATTGAAACTTGTTTCCCTGGCACTTGGTGAATAACTAGGAAAAAAAATTACTAGTTGCAGTTCAAATAATACAAAGCCCAATCAGGGACAATGTATCACATATTTTGTTGACAGATAAAGAGTGCTTGCACTACAATGTCAAAAGTCAAAACCAAGAGAGCCTTGTAATACCAATATATATGCTTTTATTTCAGAGACCCACTTCTTTTACCCAGAGTGAAGAAATCAAACAAGGGCTAGAAATGATAAAGTAACATATTCCAGTACTGGTTTGAGAGGAAATTGAAGTGGCTAAAGTAAATGACATCTCCATGACTCACAAAAGCTTCAAGCCACTAGTAGATGATATAAAAATATGGGAAATGGGATACAACGGTCAGGCCAGTTAGTCCTTAAGGGAAACAGGGGTATCTTAGTGCCATTGAATTACACATGATATGTTAAATGTTTCTTGTGGGACCATACCGGCCTTCGTTATAATGGATGCATGGAAATTTTAAATGTAAAAAGAAATGGAATGTTTATCATTTATGCATGGAATTGGTTCAATGTCTAATATCATCCCACAAACTCAAATCTTAGTAATGTCTAAATGAATGTAGACAGATGGTGTTGTTTTGGTTATTAATAAAATCTACTGTTATAAAAAAAAATGTAGATAGATGGTTGGGATTTTATTGATCAACAGACGAAATGCAATAAAATCACTGAAAATAGATAGATATTTTAGAGCATGAGCCTCTCAATTAGTGCCCCAAATGTAGAGAAAGAAGAGCCTCCTTGTGCCACTGCTTTTGTACTTGCCTCTGCCATCTCTTTAGCTCTCTTTCTCACCTTCTGTCCTTTTTCGGACTCTCCCATCAAACACCTCACTCCCTTCTCCAATTCCTCAGCACTAACCCATCCATCTTTCTCATAATCCATACTCAATTCCACAGCCAAACCGCAGTCCTGCACCAGCTGAAATGCATTGAGCTTTTGCTCTGCGTACAAGGGCCAAGTCAATATGGGCACACCAAACCATATGCTTTCCAGGGTCGAGTTCCATCCACAATGCGAGACGAATCCACCAACAGCCACATGTCCAAGGATGTCCGCCTGTGGGACCCAGGAATCCAACACCAATCCCCTGCCTTTGGTTCGGTCCAAAAACCCATCTGGTAGGATCTTGTCAAGATCTGTATCAATGGATGAATGGCATTGCAGGGACCAAAGAAAATGGTGCCCACTATGCTCCAGACCAAGTGCCATTTCTTTCAATTGTGGGACCGAGAAGGAGCCCATGCTTCCGAAGCACAAGAAGACCACGGATGAGTGGGGCTGTTGGTCCAGCCATTCCATCATCAATTGGCTCGTATGTGGGTCCTGTGATTTGTTGTTGAGAGCGAGCAAAGGTCCCACAGGATAGACTGGTGGAGTGGGATGATGGTCAGGCAGACATTCACCGTTGGTTATCTGTCATGATCATGAGTAAGATATGACTTGCATTGATGAATAAGAAAATGAGAAAGGGTTGATGCATGCAAGTTAGTAGAGGGAGATAAGCCAGGGATCGAACTCTATGTGGGACATCAAACCAACTGGGCTATCTTTCCCTTTCTTCTAACTGGGTTCGGATTAGATTTAGAAATTGCGAGGAGATTTTGGACCCACGAGTCTTGGAGTTGTAACAAATTCATGAGGCTCTTTAGTGAGGCCCATTAATAAAATCTAAATCACTTAAAACAAATGCCTCCTTTTTTGTATAGATCTATGCTAAATTTCAGTTCAAAAAAAAATCTGAGCCCATTGCCAGATTGATCAATACGAAACACTTGAATTCATTCTATTTTAGTTTATTTATGAAGGTTGGGGTTCATTTTCTTTTGGAATGAAATTTGGTGAGGACGGATTAGACTTATAAGTGGGCTCAACTTAGGAGCCTCAAGAGGATATACTTGTCTCTGGTCCTCAAGATGAGCCAGTCCTGGACGATTCAAGCCCTTTGATTTAATAATGATCAAAGTCAGCAGTCCATTTTGGTGGCCTTCCTTTTCAAATACTCATTTTTGGACAGTTTCCCAACATTATAATTGAAACTTGGCCACGCTACAGTGGCCACGCACCAAATAATGGAACAAGTCGTCTTCTAATCAAATTATTTATCAGAGAGAGAGAGAGATTCCTAGTCCACAATTCTAATACAAACTTCAGTGACACTTCTAAAAAGTGTTTCCATGATACAATGATATTTGCTAAAAAATTATATTGCACCAGTTTCAGAACACTTTTCACAATAAAAGAATTTCATGAGAAAATCACAACAATATAAATTGTCCAATTCGGAAGAAAAAAACTTGATGAATTGAAAACTAGCAATTGGTTAAATGTTCATTAATGTTTAAGCATAACCACTATATCATCTTTGAGAAGATTGATCAGTTGCCATTGATTTAAAGGTAGGAAACAAAAAGTACTATGACAGGCCATTTATTGAAGGATTCATAGACTTTACTATGCAACTCTATAAAGAGAAATGATCTCATGTTACTGTCAGCTGGGAGCTTACTTTTATGTAGTCGAACTCATTTAAATTAAACTATTGAATTGGTCATGTATACAAAACTATCAATATATTCTAGACATGAATCCAGCACTCCCAACTTTTAAGTAAAACTTTGGGCAAATTCCTAGCTAGAAATATGAGTGTTATACGAGAAAGTTTGATCGAACAAAAGTGAGTGCTCCAAATGTAAAGGAAACTGTCAATTAATTGCAGTCAGCTCATGATCATTCCTTCCTAATAATGGTAGAGAGAATAGACAAGTGAATTATATTTACCGATTTGAGTGTAGTTGGCTCCAACTCTGCAAAAGTGTTTACAATCAAGCCATCTGTCTCACGAAACCTCCGGCCATGGTGAACAAACCAGCCATACCCGTCACTCTTCTTGTTCATCACTGGGTCCGGCATCACCAGAGGCGGCAAAGGCAACATACCGGGGACTTCAACCTCTCCTTGCAAGTCCTTGAACTCACAAGGCACTTTGACATGCAGTGTTGGGAGATAGAGCATGAGGGCCAAGAGGTTCGCGCCGGATGGGAAGTAGATATATGTGGGGATGCCGAGCTCTTTCCCCACGTCAATCATGGTTGTCAAAAATAAGTCCATGATCAAAGCGGCAATGCGGGTAGGAGGTGAAGAAGAAGAAGAAGAAGAAGAAGAAGTTCTTTTGATGGCTTCTTTGACATGGGACTTGTTCTTTTCTGTGAAGAGGTAGAAGGAGGTTACTGGATCTTGGTTGTTTTCAAATGGGAGATCAATGAGTGGGAGATCAATGAAACGGATATTGGGGCTTGAGACTGCGACGGATTTCACATAAGAAGTGGTGGCGGCGGTGGGGGATTTGAGGGAGGGAATATTGGGATGCATGAGGAGGACAGTGATGGAGAAGCATGGTTGTTTATCAAGGAGGCGTTTGGCCAGCTCTACTGCAGAAATCAGGTGGCCAACTCCTGGTGAAGGCAACAACACTAGACCTGTTTCTTCCATCTCTCGTCTCTTCTTCTTAATTTCTTAGGCCTCTTTAAAATGGAGATCCTAGTATTTTAAGGTTGTGGGGTCGGTGGGCATGGTTATATCATATATATACCTATTGGCTTGCCTTTTTGTTTTTGTGGTGTTGTTGGTATAAACCTATTGACTTGACTTGAGAATATGGATGAAACAATTGTAACTTGCACCTCAAGTAGGGGTGTTCATGGGCTGGCCAGGTCCTATGTAGGCATGGCTTGACTTTAGTGGCACATTCCTGCATTCGGCCCCATTCCCACACTGGTCTTATTAGTCAGGCCCAAGCTTGACCAGTTTTAGTAGATTGGACCAGGCCGAACTTGTGTTTTTTTTTTTTTTTTTTTGATTTGTATAGGGTTTCTAGTAATTGGATAAATTATATCTAAATTAAGAGCACTACTTATTTGGGACAGGTCGGCCTAGGCTTTGGGCTTTCTACCATATAATCCAAACCCAAACCAAATATAATAAAATTGGTCCATATTATATATTCAAGCTCATCCCAAAGCAGACTAGGCCTGAGTTGGGAATGGCCTGGCATGGCCCATGAGCACCCATAATCTCAATTACATAAACGGATTTGATGAATAGAAACTGAAGAAATATACTCCACAAAGCCTGACCATTGTGCTTTTTACTAATTGGTAAAGTCAGGCCTGACTGGGCCTGGATATGGCTTTGCCAGGCCCCGCCCCGTAGCAGGGGGTTGGTTTTTTGGGTTTGTCACTTATGATATATTGGATCTCTTTAACAAAGAGTTCAGAAAAACAATATAAAAAAAAAGTGGATATTATAAGCTGTCTAATTTTATCATAATAAATTTGCATGAAGTCTATAATTAGTTAAATATGGGGGACACAAAATTAAGGAATAGGGCGTTTGTATAAGATGCTACCTTGTCAAAATCTTTACTTCCTTGGTCCACCTTTTCCATCGTGCATCCAAGTGGGCATCACAAGAGATGGCAAAAGGACAACGCGATTGGTGATTACATCATTTTTGCTTCTTATGTTTTTGAGTTTGTTGGAGCAAGTGACCTACTAGATTAGATCTGTTATGATTCTCCCAAAAGCATATAGATTATGAAATTGAAAAAAAGATTAAATGAGGGGCTTGATAAATGTGTGGATGATATAATGTAAACTTTTTTTTTTTTTTTTTAATATATAGTTGGATAAACTCGATTGTCCTTCCAATGTGTTGATCTTGTTATTATGAGTGCATGGGAGAAAACGGATTGACAATCAAAGTTAGAATGAATCAAAAATCCCAAAAATACAGTAGGCTCAATAAGAGGGCCATAAGATGATTTGATGAGGACCTTGAATAGGGAGGGGTGGGAGAGTAATAAAATGGAGAAGATGTCATAGAGTGGAGAAGATGAAATCATGAAGAAGCGGTAGCATTTAGAACTATGGCTAGCTAGGTTAGCCGGCCAAGGCTCTAATACATGGGAACATTTTAAAGACTAAATCTTAATATTCTGTGGTGATTTTCCCAAGAACAATCAATGAGTCTTTTTACAAGAATACAATGACTGCCAATCTCTGCCTTGTCAAGATAGTTGAAACCTATGGTTTGGACTATTAGGTCATGGGTTCAAAATATGGCACCAACAAACAAGAATACAATGACTTAAGATTGATTGGATCATAATCTTAAAAGTGGAACCTAATCTCATCTAGAAGAGGATATCTTTTTTTTTTTTTTTTTTTTTTGGTGGAGAAGATGATATTTTATTCATTAATCATTGGAGAAGGATACAGCATGATTACTAATGTAGGCATTAGGGCCTGTACACAGCCCCGCCCTCGCTACACTATGTGCTTCACTATTAATGCTTATACTAATCACCGTAAAGTGCACTCTAGTAAAGGCATCTTTTTTTTTTTTTTTTTTCTAGGATCTTCTGTAATGCGGCATAAATTTTTCAAGGAAAAGGATAGTGAGATTTTGTTATTGAATCAAAATAGCAATGTTGGAGTCACTAAAGAAACATTCTTTCCTCCACCCATGCTGAATTGCCAAATCCATAGCTTATTCGATAGCCAAAATTTCCGCCATGATTGCAGAATCTCTTTCAATTCTTTTAGATAGCCTTGTTAAAATGCTACCATCTTTGCTATAAGCAATGCATCCAACTCCTGATTTGTTAGCCACTTTATTTATAGCTCAATCGCAAAAAATGCGAACATCTATATCCAGATCTTGATTATTAGTGGAAGTATCCAGCTGACCATCGTCGCGATTCTGATCTCCCCGCTTTTTCTCTAGTGATTTTATCCATTCAGTGCGTGCAAGGTTGATTCTTTAAACGACATTCTCTCCATTTGGATCTTGCTGACGAAAGGTTTTTGCATTTCTTGCTCCCCATATCCACCATAGCACGAAGCTAAAATAGATAATATGATCTTGATGAATTATCCCTTCATTCTGCTTCTCTAGCTAATATTCCCACCAAGATATGAATGAGGTATGATCGCTATTATCCATGAAAAAGGATAATGATGTGCCATACCAAATGGCTCGAGCAAAGTGACATTTTAAAAAAAGGTGTTCAATGGTCTCATTTTGCACCCCACACATGTGACACATGTTATCTATACAAACTTTTTTCTTCAATAAGTTTTATCCAACTGGTAGTTTGTTGTGTATAGCCCTTCATAAGAAGTTTCTAACGTTTGGCATGAAATGGGTGTTTCATAGGTTTTTTCATGTCTTCATAGAAACAATGGTTGAGGATGAAGCCACTAAATGGGCCTCTATCAAATCAAATAATTATAGGACACCTAATTATATTATAGCACTAGCCTAATATAGCCCAATCTAATACAACACGTTTACTGTATATACCTCCTATGGTTTATAGAATTTTTTAAATTGGTTCCCGTTGTTTGAATATTTAGTAATACATCCCTACCTTTTCATTTAAATACCTTCAATAGTGCTCCAAAATTAGTAGTCCTAATTAAGGTTGGAAAAGTTGTAACTCGGATCGATTCGTCCAAGGCAAAAAAATCTGACTTAGATGAGACTCGGGAGAGTCATGTTTTTTTTAATAATTTAAAAAATATTTAAAAATGAATATATTACTTATAAAATTTAAAAAATACAATTATTTTCATGATTAATAATAATAATAATAATAATAATAATAATAAGTCCAAATTAAAATATTTATATATACAAGAATTGTACTGCAATAAGAAAAAAAAATTACATATTATATAATTTGTTAGTCCAAATATCGAATGTAAAAGATTAACTATAAGTTTCAAATGACGTTTCAATCGTCATTTTTAAGTGACTTACTCCAAACCTGATCATGCATAATTACTTATAAATAAACATCAACTGTTTTAAAATTGGATTTGCGTATTAAATAATGTGGAATGCAAACAACTTATTAGAATGAGATGACTCGGCCGAGATGACTCGGCAGATAGTTTACCAACCGTGGTCGTAATGAGAATCTATAACCACTCAAATCCACTAAACAAAAAAGAGTATGCTGTTATTTATAAAAATACCATTATTTTATCCCAAGTTCTAGTTGTCTCTTTCTCATTAACTCTCTCATGCACATGAAGCCTAATCATGCATTTTGAAACTTTCATTAATCCAATAGTGGGTTGCACGTGGATTGAGTCAATTAAATATAACCAATTTTAGTACGGGTGCTGATGCCATTATTATCAATTTGGATTTAATGAATGGGCCCCTCATTGATAAAAATAGATTTATTGAGGATTACTCTCTTCCACTAAACGTGCCATAGTAATTGGCAATGTTACAAGCTTTAGTGAAAAACAAGTCTAAGCTTTTGCAATCATGCCTAAAGAGATATGAAGGTGGGCGAGAGTGCCGTTTCACTTTAAAAACTTATGATGGTTGCAAGCTATTGATTTGGGAGACATAATAGGTCATAAAAGATATTAAAATAAAAAACTAGGAATGTATCACTAAATACCGAAACCATAGGACCTATTTAGAAAACCTTCAAGACCCTAGGTGGGTTATATGCAATAGAACTCTGCTGTAATCTGATTTAAGGTGAACTTATCTTTTCCATACCCAACCTTATTTACAATATTCTATATTATTGAACTTTGATTGTTTCTTTCAATATATCTACACTTATGCCCCCCTACCTTTTCTAGTATGTGCTATTGAGATGCTCAATCATTGAGTATTGAGTACATAATGAGGTCAATTATACATGGTTGTTTTGTTTCTTGAGCATGAATATGCAATGTGTTGGTTAAGAGCATCGACATGTGACACACAAGTTTTACGTTTACTCTCTTGCCTTATGATTTATGAGGGCATCCGGTTGATAGTTAAGTTAGATAATTAAGGATGGACCAAATTTTATTTTGAATAGTTGCCAAAATGTACCAATTATAATATACTAAAGACACGAGTTTTGGATTTAGTTTTTACCATATTCCCTTTAATTTTGGGTTTTTTTTTTTTATTGAGCCTAGGTAAAAAGCTAAAAGATAGAAAGTCCTAGAGATTTGAACTCGCGACCTGTAACTTATTAAAAATAGCCAATCTAATGACCAAACCACATAGAATCACTTCCAGAGTGGCTGTCCAAGTGCTTGCCTAGTGTGTTGTTGTCTTGATGTTCCTGCATGCTTTGTGGGTTAATGAAAGTTTTCTTTTACCAAAAATAAAAAAAAAAAAAAATAAATAACGCGCTACCATAATTGCCTCCATTATAAATTAATGGATGCATGGAAATCTAAAGTGCTAAATAGAAAAGGAACCTTTCCCATTTGTGGATCGAATTAATTACGTTTAAGATCAACTCACAAACTCAAATCTTGATATAATGTCAAATTGGGATATAAATCACTAAATAGTTGAAAAGCATTTGAAACAGTACTGAAATTAGGTGAAGATAGTTTAGAGCATGAACTTCTCTGCTAGTAATTCCAATGTAGAGAAAGAAGAACCTCCTTGTGCCAGTGCCTTCTTACTTGCCTCTGCCATCTCTTCAGCTCTCTTTCTCACCTTCTGCCCTTCCTCAGATTCGCCCATCAAAGACCTCACTCCCTTCTCCAACTCCTCAGCACTAACCCACCCATCTTTCTCATAATCCAAACTCAATTCCACTGCCAAACCGTAGTCGCGCACCAGCTGAAATGCATTGAGCTTTTGCTCTGCATACAAGGGCCAAGCCAACATGGGTACACCAAACCATATGCTCTCCAGGGTTGAGTTCCACCCACAATGCGAAACGAATCCACCAACAGCTGCGTGTGCAAGGATGTCCACCTGTGGGGCCCAAGATTGCAACACCAATCCACGGCTTTTGGTTCGGTCAAAAAACCCATCCGGTAGGATCTCCTTGAGATTTGTGTCCGTTGATGAACGGCATCGCAAGGACCATAGGAAATGGTGCCCACTACGCTCGAGACCAAGTGCCATTTCTTTCAATTGTGGGATTGAGAAGTAGCCCATGCTTCCGAAGCACAAGTAGACCACAGATGAGTGGGGCTGTTGGTCCAGCCATTCCATCAATTGGCTTGTATCTGGGTCGTGCAATTTTTTGTCGAGAGCTAGCAGAGGTCCCACAGGATAGACTGGTGGAGTGTGATGATAGTCAGGCAGACATTCACCATTGGCAATCTGTTATGATCATAAGCAAGAATAGTAGAATGAGGAAGGTTATTGATGCAAGTTAGTAGTGGTTCAAACTTGTAAATGGCTCACGATTAGATTTATCAATGGCTTCATTGAATGGAGATAACTGGATCATGCGGCTGAGAGCTGTGAGATACTTGCGAGGCTCTTTTTTAAGTCCATTTTATGAAATTTAAACCACTTGAAATAGAATGCCTTCTTTTTTGTATGGATGTGTTCATTTTCTATTTAAGTGGGAGGCCCCTGCAACAGGGAAGAAATTATTTTTGAAGCTGAAATTCATGTGGGTATGGCCCCACGGAATGTACTACTTGGAATATTGGTTTGGGGCCATACCCGAAGGTCAAAATAAGTTTTGGCCGGTTTCAAGTACTGTCAATTTCATCACTTCAAATCAAATGGATAGAAATATCTTGTGTTACACAGCTTTCTAATGGGGCCACTTCTGTCCTATTGCTCCCCGTGCTAACTGGGTTCAGACCTAGTCAGTAGTTACCCTCCTAAAAGGACTTTGCCCAGCAGAGGCAGCCCTTGACAGTTCATGCCCTCTAATAATTACTACATAACATTCAAAGTCAGCAGTCTACTTTTGTTGCCTACCATTTAAAACACTCATGAAAATGAGACTTTATCAACCTCATCACATGGCCGCACACCCTAATAGTAGAGCAGCTTGTGAATTGGTCATATATAACTAGTTTCGTAGGGAGTTGGATGTTGGATGTTGAATGTTGAATGTCCTCAAATTTTTCTGGACTGGCTATTTGACACGACAAAGTCTGCGTACGCATTCTAGAAGTAAAAAAGAGGCCCACACATACCGAATAATGGAATATTCCTTGTCTTCCAGTCAAATTATTTATCATTGAGAGAAGATTTCCTGTCCATAATTCTTAATATATTTACTAAATTCCAATGTCTATAAAAGTTTTTGACATTTTTTCTTCATCTCTTATAAGAAAGATTCTCTTTGCAAGCTAGTTGTCAAAGATTTGAATGACGCTTTCTAAATAACTATTCCAATGATATAATGATATTATGTTGAATCGCAATTTCTCAAAAAATATTGCACTATTTTCAAAACACTTTACAATAATAATAATAAAATTCAGAAACTCACAATAATATAGTTTTATGTCCTTTTTTTTTTTTGCTATCGGAGGTTTCCAAATTTTTTCGGCTGCACTAGTCCCTTTGGGCCCAGAGGGAAGCCGGATAAACACCCTAGTGGCCTCATTGTGGTAGCACTAGTGGATTAAACCTTCGATTTCTGAAGAAGGAAAAACCGGGGGACCTCTAACTCAAGAAAAGAGAGGAACCGTGGTCTTGACCACTCGGCCAACTGGCACTGTGATGAATTGAAATTAGCACTGTGGGTTTTTTCTATTTCGTTCATCAATCATGTCTTTGCCCTCCTCAATGAGAGCCAATTCCAGCAAATCTACTAAATGGAGATGTTAATGAATGTTATATTACTATGTAAGAGAAGGGAAAAAAAATCAACCACTAAGCCAAAGGGTAAAGTAAGCTCAGAAGTTCTAATGATGGAATTCAGATGGACTCCACCAACAAAATAGGTCGGAATCAAGTTAGCTGCCTCTTATGTACCCCCAACCTAAAGAGACAACTATATCATCACGGTAGCTGATTGAGTTGCAATCATTAAGATTATGGAACCAAAAGTACTACCAAGGGCCAATTGCTAACTTTACGAAGAGAAATGATCCTATGCCATTGTTAGTTCAGAGCTTACCTATTTGTGGTCAAGCTCGCTCATATTAAACTGTTGAATTGGTCATAAGTTAAATTATAGAGTAAAATTGTGGGCAAGAGCTTGGCTAGTGAGATGGATATTATATGAGCGGGTTTGATCATACAAAGGCAAGCTACACAAAGTCGAAAGACTTACTAATTATTGTAAACTCTTTTTTTCTTTTAGCTCGGGATCATTCCTTCCCTATGAAAATAGTAGAGACGAGAAACAACTCTTAATATTTTTGTTACCGATTTGAGTGTGGTCGGCTCCAACTCTGCAAACGTGTTTACAATCAAGCCGTCTGTCTCGCGTAACCTCCCGCCTTGGTATACGAACCAGTCATACCCATCACTCTTCTTGTTCATCATTGGATCCGGCATCATCAGTGGTGGCAAAGGCAACATGCCGGGGACTTCGACCTCTCCCTGCAAGTCCTTGAACTCACAGGGAACTTTGACATGTAGTGTTGGGAGATAGAGCAAAAGCGCCAAGAAGATTGCTCCTGACGTACAGTAGGCATATGTGGGGATGCCAAGTTCTTTGCCAACATCGATCATAGTTGTCGCAAAGAAGTCTATAACGAAGGCGGAGACGCGCTTAGGAGGTGAAGAAGAAGACAATATTCTTTTGAGGGCTTCTTTGGCATGGGACTTGTGCTTTTCCACAAAGAGGGAGATGAAAGTTGATGGATTTTGGTTGTTTTCAAATGGGAAATCGACGAACGGGAGATCGATGAAACGGATTCTTGCGTTGGAGGCGGCGATGGATTGCACATAAGGGGTAACGGGGGCGGTGACGGATTTATGGAAATGCGTCAGGAGGACAGTGATGGAGAGGCATGGTTGTTTCTCAAGAAGGGATTTAGCGAACTCTACTGTGGACATCAAGTGGCCAACTGATGGTTGAGGCAAGAACACTAGTTCTGTTTCTGCCATCTCTGTCTTCTCTATTCTTCCTTCCTTCCCTTGCTCTCTTTTCTGAGGGAGATGTTATTATTTTGAGGTTGGTATAGTTGTTTGTATGTCCGTACCTATCAGGTGAGTTAAGGATATGGCAAAAACAACTGTAATTTACTCTCATGCAGCTATTGTTGACTTTCATTGAGAGCCACCACAATTGATTTGCTTGTGGTGCTACGGTGTGAAGAATGGAGTGGAGGAACATTCTGTAGTGTGTGGGTGAGTGAGAACCTTCTGTGTGTGAGGTAGAGTAAGAGGTAGAGTAAGCCACGTGAGAGTTTGAGTGTAACACGGAATTGAGTTTGTGAGGATTTTCTATTCTTGTTGTAATATCCTTGTTATTAGTAGTGCATTGATCTCAGTTGCCCATGAACGTAGGTATTTTAACCGAATTATGTAAATCTTGTATCAATTTGTGGTTGTTTATTTGTGTGTTTGATATCGTTTCATTACCCACTATTAGCTTCCGCATAACATCAAGTTACCTAATTGGGTTTGATATTGAATAAAAGCTTAAGATGACTACTCCATATAAAGTACTAGTATAATGATCAAGTTACCTAAAAATACCTAGTAAAAACAACATTTTACTAGTAAAAGCTACTCCAGTGTACCCATGCGCATTTTACTAATACAGGGTCACTCGTGATATATATATATATATATATATATATATATTGTTTGTTTGTTTGGGTCAATGGGTCACTTAGGATAAATTCAATCTTCCTAAGACCACATATATGCCAAATAATAATAATAAAATAAGAAAGAAAAAAGAAATTCAATCAGAAAAATCTCATTGATACAGGTAAAAATGATTGACTGTCAAATTTATCACAATAAATTTGCATGTAGTCTAGAGGTTAAATTCCGGTGGTCTAAAATAAAGATCAATTAGGTCCTTGCACTCCAATGAAGGCCAAGTCCAATAAATCTTTTGAATGGAGATGTTAATGAATGTTAAGATGGGGAAAAACTAAAATGGCCCTTTGGAATCAACCACTTTAGGTGGTGGATGAAGGTGGACTCTGAATGCCTAATGATGAAGGTGGCCCCCACCAACGAAACATGACTGAATCAAGTTAGCTGCCTACCGATACGTACCAGATTGAGGGCCATTATTATGAAACGGAAAGTACTATCATGAACCAGATGTTAGTTAATTCATAGGAAAGAAAAATGATCCTAAGCTTGGGGCTTACCTTAAACTACAACCACTTAAATCCACTAAACAAAAAAAGTATGTTGTTATTTACAAAAATACCATTATTTTATCCCAAGTTCTAGTTGTTTCTTTCTCATTAACTCTCTCATGTGCATGAAGTCTAATCATGCATTTTGAAACTTTCATTAATCCAATGGTGGGTTGCGCGTGGATTGAGTCAATTATATATAACCAATTTAAGTACAGGTGCTGATGCCATTATTATCGATTTGGATTTAATGAATGGGCTCCACATTGATAAAAATAGATTTATTGAGGGTTACTCTCTTTCACTAAACGTGCCATAGTAATTGGCAATGTTACAAGCTTTAGTGAAAAACAAGTATAAGCTTTTGCATTTATGCCTAAAGAGATATGAAGGCGGGCGTGAGTGTCGTTTCACTTTAAAAATTATGATGGTTTCAAGGCTACTGAATTGGGGACATAATAGGTCATAAAAGGTATCAAAATAAAAAAGTAGAAATGTATCACTAACTACCGAAACCATAGGACCTATTTAGAAAACCTACAAGACCCTGTTATATGCAATAGAACTCAGGTGAAATCTTATTTAAGGTGAACTTTTCTTTTCCAGACCCAACCCTATTTACAGTATTCTATATTATTGAACCTTGATTGTTTCGTTCAATATTTCTACATTAATTATACCCCACTACCCTTTTCTAATATGTGCTATTGAGATGCTCAATCATTGAGTATTGAAGACATAATGAGGTCAATTATACATGGTTGTTTTGTTTCTTGAGCATGAATATACAATGTGTTGGTTAAGAGCATCGACATGTTACACACAAGTTTTACGTTTACTCTCTTGCCTTATGATTTATGAGGGCATCCGGTTGATAGTTAAGTTAGATAATTAAGGATGGACCAAATTTTATTTTGAATAGTTGCCAAAATGTACCAATTATAATATACTAAAGACACGAGTTTTGGATTTAGTTTTTACCATATTCCCTTTAATTTTGGGTTTTTTTTTTTATTGAGCCTAGGTAAAAAGCTAAAAGATAGAAAGTCCTAGAGATTTGAACTCGCGACCTGTAACTTATTAAAAATAGCCAATCTAATGACCAAACCACATAGAATCACTCCCAGAGTGGCTGTCCAAGTGCTTGCCTAGTGTGTTGTTGTCTTGATGTTCCTGCATGCTTTGTGGGTTAATGAAAGTTTTCTTTTACCAAAAATAAAAAAAAATAAAAAAAAATAAATAACGCGCTACCATAATTGCCTCCATTATAAATTAATGGATGCATGGAAATCTAAAGTGCTAAATAGAAAAGGAACCTTTCCCATTTGTAGATCGAATTAATTACGTTTAAGATCAACTCACAAACTCAAATCTTGATATAATGTCAAATTGGGATATAAATCACTAAATAGTTGAAAAGCATTTGAAACAGTACTGAAATTAGGTGAAGATAGTTTAAAGCATGAACTTCTCTGCTAGTAATTCCAATGTAGAGAAAGAAGAACCTCCTTGTGCCAGTGCCTTTTTACTTGCCTCTGCCATCTCTTCAGCTCTCTTTCTCACCTTCTGCCCTTCCTCAGATTCGCCCATCAAACACCTCACTCCCTTCTCCAACTCCTCAGCACTAACCCACCCATCTTTCTCATAATCCAAACTCAATTCCACTGCCAAACCGTAGTCGCGCACCAGCTGAAATGCATTGAGCTTTTGCTCTGCATACAAGGGCCAAGCCAACATGGGTACACCAAACCATATGCTCTCCAGGGATGAGTTCCACCCACAATGCGAAACGAATCCACCAACAGCTGCGTGTGCAAGGATGTCCACCTGTGGGGCCCAAGATTGCAACACCAATCCACGGCCTTTGGTTCGGTCAAGAAACCCATCCGGTAGGATCTCCTTGAGATTTGTGTCCGTTGATGAACGGCATCGCAAGGCCCATAGGAAATGGTGCCCACTACGCTCGAGACCAAGTGCCATTTCTTTCAATTGTGGGACTGAGAAGGAGCCAACGCTTCCGAAGCATAAGAAGACCACAGATGAGTGGGGCTGTTGGTCGAGCCATTCCATCAATTGGCTTGTCTCTGGGTCGTGCAATTTTTTGTTCAGAGCGAGCAGGGGTCCCACAGGATAGACTGGTGGAGTGGGATGATAGTCAGGCAGACATTCACCATTGGCAATCTGTCATGATCAGAAGCAAGAACAGTAGAATGAGGAAGGTTATTGATGAAAGTTCGTAGTGGTTCAAACTTGTAAATGGCTTACGATTAGATTTATCAATGGCTTCATTGAATGGAGATAACTGGTTCATGCGGCTGAGAGTTGTGAGAAACTTGCGAGACTCTATTTTAAGTCCATTTTATGAAATCTAAACCACTCAAAATAGAATACTTTTTTTATTTTTATTTTTATGGATGTGTTCATTTTCTATTTAAGTGGGAGGCCCCTGCAGCAAGGAAGAAATTATTTTTGAAGCTGAAATTCATGTGGGTATGGCCCCACAGAATGTGCTAGTTGGAAAATTGGTTAGGGGCCATACCCAATGGTCAAAATAAGTTTTGGCCGGTTTCAAGTACTGTCAATTTCATCACTTCAAATCAAATGGATAGAAATATCTTGTGTTACACAGCTTTCTAATGGCCACTTCTGTCATATTCCCCATTCTAAGTGGGTTCAGACCTAGGCAGTAGTCACCCTCCTGAAAGGACTTTGCCCAGCTGCGGCAGCCCTTGTCAGTTCATGCCCTCCAATAATTACTACATAACATTTAAAGTCAGCAGTCTACTTTTGTTGCCTACCATTGAAAACACTCCTGAAAATAAGACTCTATCATCCTTAGCACATGGCCGCACACCATGATAGTAGGGCAGGTTGGGAATTGATCATATATATATATATATATATATATATATATATATAAATAAATGTTCATGTGCATCCATCCCTCATCATAGGGTGATGGACACTTCCATAAATGAGATTTTTAAATGCATAGGGTGAGGGACACTTCCATAAATGTCCCTCACCCTATGGTGAGGGATGGATGCACATGAACACTCCCCATATATATATATATATATATATATATATAAACTTACTTTTTGTACTTGAAAATCCCATTTATGGAAGTGTCCCTTACCCTATGGTGAGGGATAGATGCACATGAACACCCCCTATATATATATATATATGGAAAATATTCATGTGCATCTATCCCCTACCATAGGGTGATTGACACTTCCATAAATGGAAATTTTCAAGTACAAAAAGTAAGTTTTCAAGTACATAGGTGAGGTACATTCCCTTGTCTTCATATACAAAAAGGGAAAGTGTACCTCACCCTATGGTGAGGGATATATACACATGAACATTCCCCGTATATCTAGTTATATAGGGAGTTGGATGTTGGATGTTGAATGTCCTCAAATTTTTCTGGACTGGCTATTGGACACGACAAAGTCCCCACAGCCCTGGGGATCCAACGGTCCCCCAGGGGGAGTTTGTCCCGGGGTCGGTCCAACGCCCGGGACAAATAGCTTTTTCCAATTATTTATCATAGAGAGAAGATTTCCTGTCCACAATTCTGAATATATATATTAAATTCCAATGTCTATAAAAGTTTTTGACGGTTTTTCTTCATCTCTTATAAGAAAGATTCTCTTTGCAAGCTAGTTGTCAAAGATTTGAATGATGCTTTCTAAATAACTATTCCAATGATATAATGATATTATGTTGAATCGCAATTTCTCAAAAAATATTGCACTATTTTCAGAACACTTCACAATAATAAAAAATATCAGAAAATCACAATAATATAGATTTATGTCCAAGTACACATGACACTGACGAATTGAAAATTAGCACTTCGGGTTTTTTCTATTTTCGTTCATCAATCAGGTCCTTGCCCTCAAATGAGAGCCATTTCCAGTAAATATACTAAATGGAGATGTTAATGAATGTTATGTTACTATGTAAGAGAACGGGAAAAAATCAACCACTTTAGCCAGAGGCTGAAGGTAAGCTCAGAAGTTCTAATGATGGAATTCAGATGGGCTCCACCAACATATTAGGTCGGAATCAAGTTAGCTGCCTGTTATGTACCCCCAACCTAAAGACACAATCATATCATCACAGTATGTAGCTGATAGAGTTGCTTCAACTTAAAGATAATGGAACCAAAAGTATTACCAAGGGCCAATTGCTAACTTTATGAAGAGAAATGATCCTATGCTATTGTTAGTTCAGAGCTTACCTATTTGTGGTCAAATTCGCTCATATTAAACTGTTGAATTGGTCATGTGAATCCACATCACTCTTAAGTAAAATTATGGAGTAAAATTGTGGGCAAGAGCTTGGCTAGTGAGATGGATATTATATGAGCGGGTTTGATCATACAAAGGCGAGCTATACAAATTCGAAAGACATTACTAATTATTGTAAACTCTTTTTTTTTTTAGCTTGGGATCATTCCTTCCCTGAAAATGGCAGAGACGAGAAACAACTCTTAATATTTTTGTTACCGATTTGAGTGTGGTCGGCTACAACTCTGCAAACGTGTTTACAATCAAGCCGTCTGTCTCGCGTAACCTCCCGCCTTGGTATTCGAACCAGTCATACCCATCACTCTTCTTGTTCATCATTGGATCCGGCATCACCAGTGGTGGCAAAGGCAACATGCCGGGGACTTCGACCTCTCCCTGCAAGTCCTTGAACTCACAGGGAACTTTGACATGCAGTGTTGGGAGATAGAGCAAAAGCGCCAAGAAGATCGCTCCAGACGTACAGTAGGCATATGTGGGGATGCCAAGCTCTTTGCCAACATCGATCATAGTCATCGCAAAGAAGTCTATAACGAAGGCAGAGACACGCTTAGGAGGTGAAGAAGAAGACAACATTCTTTTGAGGGCTTCTTTGGCATGGGACTCGTGCTTTTCCGCAAAGAGGGAGATGAAAGTTGATGGATTTTGGTTGTTTTTTTTTTTTTTTTTTTTTTTTTTTGTTTTTTTTGTCGGTTACTGAAGCTTTCATTACGAGAAGGAGAAAATACAAAAAGACAAACAACAAAGAGGCAAGAACACAAGAAAGAAGGAGAAAAGAAATACAAACTAAAGGGTAAAAGAGCAATGTACCCCACCCAACCCCAATTACATAATAAAACCCTCCCAATGATAACTTCTATCCACCCCTTGCTTGGCTAAAGCATCAGCCATATTATTGGCTGTTCTAAGCTCGTGACGAAAGACAACATTAATTGTAGTAGTTTTCAAATGGGAAATTGACGAACGGGAGATCGACGAAACGGATTCTTGGGTTGGAGGCGGCGATGGATTGCACATGAGGGGTGACGGTGGTGGTGACAGATTCATCGGAGGGAATATAGAGATGCATGAGGAGGACAGTGATGGAGAGGCATGGTTGTTTCTCAAGAAGGGATTTGGCGAACTCTACTGTGGACATCAAGTGGCCAACTGATGGTTGAGGCAAGAACACTAGTCCTGTTTCTGCCATCTCTGTCTTCTCTATTCTTCCTTCCTTTCCCTTGCTCTCTTTTCTGAGGGAGACGTTATCATTTTGAGGTTGGTATAGTTGTTTGTATGTACGTACCTATCAGGTGAGTTAAGGATATGGCAAAAACAAATGTAATTTGCACCTCAAGTTACCTAATTGGGTTTGATGAATAAAAGCTTAAGATGACTATTCCATATATATTACTAGTATAATGTTCAAGTTACCTAAAAATACCTAGTAAAAACATCATTTTACTAGTAAAAGCTACTCCAGAGTACTAGTATTTGATCTTTTTTTTTTGTTTGTTTGTTTGGGGTCAATGGGTCACTTATGATATATTCAATTTTCCTAAGACCACATATATGCCAAATAATAATAATAAAATAAGAAAGAAAAAAGAAATTCAATCAGAAAAAAGAAATTGATAATCTCCTTCGGCAATAGACAAGTCAATTATGTTACCGATTTGATCACGGTTGGCTCCAACTCTGCAAATGTGTTTACAATCAAGCCGTCGGCTTCGCGAAACCTCCGGCCATGGTAAAGGAACCACTCATACCCATCCTTCTTCTTGTTCATCACTGGCTCCGGCATCGCCGTCGCCGGCAATGGCAACATGCCGGGGACTTCAACTTCTCCTTGAAAGTCCTTGAACTCACAAGGAATTTTGACATGTAGTGTTGGGAGATGGAGCATTAGCCCCAAGGTGGCGGCGCCCGCCGTGAAGAAGAGGTATGTGGGGATGCCGAGCTCTTTGCCGACGTGGATAATGGTTGTCGAAAAAAAGTCCATGATCAAGGCAGAGACACGGGTGGGAGGTGAAGAAGAATTAGATGGTGTTGTTTTGAGGGCTTCTTTGACATGGGACTCGTGCTTTTCTACGAAGAGGGAAATGAAGGCTTCTGCACCTTGGTTGTTTTCAGGTTGGAAATCTATGAGTGGGAGATGTACGAAATGAATTCTGGGGTTGGAGGCGGCGACTGATTGCACATAAGACTCGATGGTGGATTCCTTGGAACGAACTGGGAGATGCATGAGGAGGACTCTGATTGAGAAGCATGGTTGTTTCTCAAGGAGGCGTTTGGCTAATTCTACCGTGGATTTAAGGTGCCCAACTACTGGTATGGGCAAGAACACTAGCCTTAGTTCTTCCATGTCTATCTTATCTCCTCTTCCTTCCCTTGGTCTCTTTTCCATGGAGATCTTATTTAGTATTTCGTGGTTGGTGAGAGTTGGGTATGTACCTATCCGGTGAAAGGAGACGGAAATAACATCCACCAAAAAAGCGATTTCGCAATAACAATGGTAACTTGCTTCTCAAGAGACATAATTGGATTTGATAAATTAAAGCAGAAGATAACTGCTCCATAAAAGTACGGGTAGAATGGTCAGAATATAACCGCTCCATAAAAGTACCAGTAAAAACTACTCTGACCCTAGTGCTTTTTGCCAAGCAAGGGGGCCACTTATGATATATTCAATCCAGCTAACAGATAAGGACATAAAGAAGACATTCAAACAACAATAGAAAAAAAATCTCATGATTGATTGATGCAGATGCTATTGACCGTCTAATTTATCATAATAAATTTGCATGCTGTCTAGAAGCTAGATTTGATGTCAAAAATTAAGGGATAGGATCATTTGTGTAAGAGGGACACCAGATGTAAGATGACTAATCTTGAATAGGCAAGCCCAGAGCTACTATATCATTTTGGGTTTCTCATATCTATGCCCTTTTTCTTATTTGTGAACTAAAAAAATAAAATTTTATTCTAATATCCATTCATCTTGGTAAATGTACAAAAACCCTCATTGAACAATGTTAAACTATTTCTAGCCAGATTCTGGTGTCCCTACTGTTTACCACCTATATGCCGTTCGAAGTTTTTAAGATGTTTTCTCCATTGCCTCTGATACATTTATTAATACTCCCTAGAATCCTGATGAATCAAGCATTTCATCAGAAAACCCTTTCCTTTGGACTATTTATAAATACATCTATAAACGAATCAAGGTTTTACTTTCACAACTGAAGTAAACTTGGTTTCATTACTACTTTCCTAACCCTACCATTTCTAATTAACACAATTGCTACATTCAATCAGTACCAGAGTGCAGAATGATTTTTTTTTTCCATATATGTTTTGTCATGGGTTTATTCATTTATTTATTTTGTTTGTTTGTGTGTGTATCAATTAGGTCTCTGCCCTCAAATGAGAGTTTGACTAAGGTAAGAAACCAAAAGTACCATCATGTGACAATTGCTAATGACCTCAGATTCCTATGTTACTCTAGCTATAAAGAGAAATGATCCCTCACTACTGTCAGTCAGAGCTTAATAAGGCTGTTTAGGCTTGCCTATGTACCATCAAACTTGCTCATGTTCGGCAGTTGAATTGGTCATGTACATAAAAGATAACTGTATATTCTAAGTAAAATTTTAGGAAAGTGGATTGATTAGAAAGATGGGTGTTCTATGGACGAGTTTGATGAAACAAAGGTGAGCTTTGCCAATGCAAAATGAATTTTTCGTTGCTGTCAACTGAGGATCATTTCTTCCCTAAAAATTGTAAGGAGACAATGGTAAAGTCAATTATGTTACCGATTTGAGTGTCGTTGGCTCCAACTCTTCAAATGTGTTCATAATTATGCCGTTGGTCTCGCGAAACCTTCTGCCATGGTAAACAAACCACTCATACCCATCGCTCTTCTTATTCATCATTGGGTCCGGCATCACCAGTGGCGGCAAAGGCAACATGCCCGGGACTTCAACCTCTCCTCGGTAGTCCTTGAACTCACAAGGAACTTTGACATCTAGTGTTGGGAGATAGAGCATGAGGCCCAGGAGGTCCGCGCCTGATGTGAAGTAGAGGTATGTGGGGATGCCAAGCTCTTTGCCCACGTCGATCATGGTTGTCGAAAATAAGTCTATGATCAAGGCAGTGGCAGGAGGTGAAGAAGAAGAAGATGTGCTTTTGATGGCTTCTTTGACATAGGACTTGTGCTTGTCTATGAAGAGAGAGAAGAAGCCTACTGGATTATTTGTGTTTTCAAATGGGAAATCGACGAGTGGGAGATCAATGAAGTGGATTCTGGGGTGGGAGGCGGCGACGGATTGAATATAGGAGGCGGTGGTGGTGGCATCTTTCATGGAGGGAATATGTAGATGCATGAGGAAGACAGTGATGGAGAAGCATGGTTGTTTGTCAAGGAGGCCCTTGGCCAGCTCTACTGTAGGTATCAGGTGGCCAACTCCTGGTGAAGGCAAGAACAATAGTCCTGGATTTTCCATATCTCTCTCTCTTCTCCTTCCCCTTTGTCTCTTTCCTATATAGATTTAGTAATTTGAGCTAGGGGGAGTTGGTTATGTACCAATCATGTCAGTTGACTTTGTCATTCGGCAAAAACGAGTGTAAGTTGCATCTCAAGTTACCGAATTGGATCTGATGAGTAAAAGCTGAAGAAGAATGCTCCATAAAGCCTACCCCAGTTAAACATAACGATTTGTCTTCTCTTGTGATGGTTTATGTCTTGTATGATTTGTTGTTAACGTTGTGTCCTGTCCATGAACTATATTTCATATAATACAATCTCTGTTTAGCAAAGATTAAAAATGATGAATGTCAGTTGCTACATCCGATTAGTTACAGAGTACACAATGAGTTGTTCATATATGCATTGTTCCAATATGATAATTGAGAAAATTTCAACTTGGTAATTCTACACTAACCCCTATACCTTTTTTAATACTAGCTATTAACATGCTTAACCGTTAATATTGAGTATACAGTGATGTCAACTGTCCTTGGTTATTTTATTGCTTAAGCATGAATTTGCAGACCACCGGGGCCGTGAATAAAATGCCTTGCTAATGAGCATTGATGTGTTGCACTGCAAGTTTCACATTTACACCCTTGCCTTAGAAACCTTGCATGTGTACTCTTTTTCAAGTAGCAGAGGGAACTCTGTGCGTGTGTGTGCAAGGTTACAGCCATCCAAGCTATCCATCCAATATTAGAATCATTTTTTAAAGATTTCTTTCTTTGCAAATTTTTTAAGGCATATATATTAGATGTGGTGACATCTTGGATGTCTATTCGCTAAGTCATTGTCACACTGTCACAAATAATGTCTATTGTAGTATGATTGTGGGGTTAACTCTAACTTCGAAATAATTCTGTTTTAATTATTTAATTTAGGTATTCCTCATTTCATGGGGCTAAGATTTGATTTAATGGTTTGGGTTCAAGAGTGGTGGGGTCCATTAGCATGAAAGGAAAGTTGCCCTTAACGAGCAGATGTAGACGCGTGATTGTTGGGTTTATATTGATCGAAAATAATATAGAGATATTATTTTTGGACCCCCTTTATTTGCATTAAATTATATGGAAATTCATAATCAGATGATCTCCAACAAAAGATTATTAAAGAGATAAGGTGTGAATGATATCTAGGGTCAAGGATATAGGGTAGAAGTGTAGACAAGACCTTGACTTTCGTATAAATTATTAAGGGTGATGGTTGGGCATTTATTTCTCATCTTCTCTTGATTCACTTTACATGAAAAAAGGATGTTATGTTATGGTCTTTTTGTCTTCATTTTTAACCAATTATGGCTTAAATACCCATGTGATCCATGCAAATACACATGCACTTAATTTAGAGTTTAATTTAGTGGGATCACATAAATAATATCATAAAAATAAATAAATAATTCTAATCAGTAGTCTTATGATTAGAATAGAAGGCAGTTACTTCTTCTGAATTACTATCTCAATAAACTCAGTTTTTATTCAATAGATTTGAATTTTCACACAAGTGTCTAAAAAGACTTCACAGATTTATTGCTGCATTATTGTGAGAGAATGATATTATTGACAACAATTATGACCCTAGCTCTACTACAAAAAGATGGAGTGAAATTGAAATACAGCAGTCTACTTTACTCAAGTCTTGAGTCGATTCATTGAGGTTTAGAACCATCACTCTGTATATGACCTAAAGATCACATCACATCATTGAAAGTTGGACCTTATAAGATCATGCACTCTGTAAGATCTTGTCTCATTTACAGTTAAACTCAGGACCAACATATGCACAATTCGGTCCCTCCAACAATAAGCAATTCCTTTTAATACATAGGTTTAAGAAGCGGTAGCGGATTCATATTGTGCAGGTAAAATATAGGTTTTTTTTTTTTTTAGGTAAGATTTGTATTGAAAGAAAGAGAGAAAATACAACTCCAGGATGCATATAATTTGTATCAATTCCCAGCAAAACAAACAAACAACAAAGAAGTGTTTTAGATTTAACTTAAGAAATTTAAAAATAACATGTATTACCTGGTATCAACGATTTGTATCTTTCATGCAATTATTTATTGACAGAATCAACAATAATACAAGTATGAATTGGGTATTGAAGTGATAACTTGTATAGTTGTTTCTTAAGTATGATGATGACGACTTGTAACCAAATGAGCCAAAAGAAAGAATGGGATATAGAAGAAAGTGTGAGGACATTAATTTTTTTTTGTAAGGAAAGGGACAGTTCTTTGAAAACAAACAGCAAGAACAGAGAAACTAGAAACAAGTGTGAGGACATTAATTTAGTTGGTTAGGAAATGAATAATTCACCAAAAAACAAACAGCAGTTAATAAGCTTGACTTTGCAGTCTTGTGAGCTACCCCATTAAAGTTTTAGGGATAAATCAGACTCAAAAGTCAAAACAACCAGAAATAAATTTCATATCCAATTATGATAGGGTCCATACACCAATCACTGAATCCATTGAGGGCTTGGATAACTTCCTTATAGCTTCAGAAAGACAAACTCTAGAGAAGCTTTTCTCCTTGGCCACTTTAAATGGGAGGACCACCCTCCTGTCAGCCTTTTTTTTTTTTTTTTTTTTTTTATAAGAGACGACCTTCAGTCCTTGATTGACTCCTGCAACATAATAACCACATCTAGGCTTACCGTAACGTTTGAAGTAGTTATCCATTTGCAGCTTTTAAAGTTGTATCTGAGAGCGCAGTTTCCTTAACAAACACCCTAAAATGTGGGTCTCCACTAATGGTGAATCTGATTTCCTTGTTAGGAAGTATTTTCAACCCTTAAATTATCCGCTTAATTGAGTTGATCACACTAATAGGATTTAAAGGGGTGCCTTTGCACAGGAATTCATTAATGGCTTTCCAGATGGCCCACCAAGTGGTTAGGATCTACATTTTAGAGTGAACCCCTTTCAAAAGGAGAAGCCCAATAGCCTGAGTCATAGTGAATTTTGTTATTCCAAGTATATACAGTAATAGTTTTGTATTAGGAAACAGTTCTTCACAACAGTGAAGTAAAACAATAGAATAGAATTCTAAAATTAAATTGAAATGCACTTACTGTTTGAAGGCAGAGAAACAGTACTCCGTTAGGAGATTGCAGAATAACGTTGATCAAGGCTAGTGTTAAAACACTATGTCCTTAAGACAAAATTCGCCCTCGCTAAGGTGCTAACGAGCTTCAGCAGCGTCTGTCTCCCAGATTATAATGGTCGGACTCACAACAGTTGCAGCACTACAAACTTTGTGATTGGCAAACCAACAATGTAACAGGACTCTCTCTCTTTGGATTCAGATGACTCGAAATGCAATGCAGCAGTAGTAGTGGATTGGATGATCAAAAATGCATGGACAAGATGCATATTTATAGCTTGCATCAAGTCCTTTCAAGGGGGGTTGCATTTGTTCAGAACAGTGACTGTTCAGGTGAACAGATGCACCTCTTCTTTGTCTTTGGACAAACCTCTTGGGGACACACCCTTTCAACTGTGAAAGGACACACCACACCACTAAGGACACATCCCATTTGAAAAAGAAAAAATTTATAAAATAAAATTTCTCCAAAAAAATTGGTAGTGGAACGGGCCGAGCCAGGCCCAACTAGCACGTGAAGCCCAAGCCCAAGCCCAGGCCAGGGCGGCGCGCGTGCGCGTGGTGGTGACCCCACCTTGGTTTAGGTCCTCCCTCCTCCACAAAAGTGGGATGCCCCTTGGGGCTCATCTTATAATACCAAGGTAAGTGTATTTATACCCAAGGAATGTTTTGCTCCCAAGCAATGTGGGAAGCAAGTTCACCACTTCCTTTTGTTTTCATGTTTAACATGTTCAAGTAGTGGTGTTTAGGAGGCAATTTCTCATTCACTTCTTAATGGATTAGAGCAATCCAATACATGTCTCTAATCTACTCATGTAGTAGATTACATACGCATGTATTCCCACCTAAAATGATAAGTGGGTCCCACTTAGTTTTTGGCTCAAAGTTTACAAAAAATAGTGGTTTTCTAGGCCATTTTCTAACAATCCCCCACATGAATGAAATTGACCGAAAGCAATGAAATGATATGCAGAAACACAGAGAGAGTACAATTGGAAATCTTCTGTATAGAGAAAGGTAGTTGTGGCCTTGAACCTTCCCTTGTGAATTACTATCGGATTTACTGGTTGAACAGTGAACATGATGTCTTGAACTGGTCAACCTTTTGCGTAAACCGAGACAATGGAGTTTACACAGAATCTTCCCGCACACAGTTGGTTCTCATGATTGTGTTCGTTTTGGCCCTGAATAATGCCTGGTTTCATGAGTGCTTTAGAGAATCTAGCCTTATTATTCTCATAGAATCGGCCCAGTTCACACTCACATAGGTGATTCTTATTAAGAGTATCCTGCTATACCCCATCTGATAAGTCAAGATATAAGAATCATTAAAAGCTTTGCTTATCTTAATTACCGCTGCAGGTATCACTATTAATATCATAGGAATGAGCAGGAGATTTAATCTTCATAGTGATATCGTTAAGTCACACACAATTTAGTTGTTTCTTTGTACCTAGATCTTGGGATCTCCAGTCAACTAGGTAGGGTTTCCATTATGGCGACTTTTCATTCATAGGCATTAAGCTCATTCCCCTCGATGAACGATTTACTTGCTCTCTCGCTAAACCTTTGGTAAAAGGATCAGCAATGTTATCTATGGACTTTATGTACGCAATTGTCATAATGCCATTAGAGAGCAGTTGCCTCACGGTATTATGCCTTCGACGAATATGTCGAGACTTACCGTTATATATTTTACTCTGTACCCTTCCAATTGCTGATTGACTATTACAATGCACGCAGATAGGAGGCACATGTTTCGACCACATTGGAATATCTTCGAGGAAATGACGAAGCCACTCAGCTTCTTCACCAGCTTTATCCAATGCAATAAACTCAGATTCCATAGTGGATCTAGCAATGCATGTTTGCTTAGAAGATTTCCAGGATACTACTGCACCACCAAGCGTGAATACATATCCATTTGTGGATTTTGAATATTTGATATCTGATATCCAGTTAGCATCACAGTACCCTTCAAGTACAGCTGGATATTTAGAATAATGCAATCCATAGTTTTGGGTGTATTTTAAATATCTTAAAACCCTGACTAAGGCCTTCCAGTGGTCTGCTCCTAGGTTACTTGTGTATCTATTCAATTTACTAACAGCATATGCAATGTCAGGACGAGTGCAATTCATTACATACATTAGGCTGCCAATTATTTGCGCATATTCTCGTTGTGATATGCCTTTTCCATTATTCTTGGATAAATGGATACTAATATCTATAGGTGTTCTCGCTTGACTGCTACTATCTTGATTATATTTCTTGAGTATTTTCTCAATATAATGTGATTGAGATAATATCAGTCCATCCGATGTTTTAGAAATCTTTATTCCTAGTATGACATCGGCAACACCTAAATCTTTCACATCAAACTTATTGTTTAACATTCTCTTGGTAGCTTGAATGTGATTGAGATAATATCAGTCCATCCGATGTTTTAGAAATCTTTATTCCTAGTATGACATCGGCAACACCTAAATCTTTCATATCAACTTATTGTTTAACATTCTCTTGGTAGCTTGAATAATACCATCATTGCTACCCATAATGAGCAAATCATCAATATATAAGCAAATAATGACATAGCCATTGTTAGTGTTCTTGACATACACACACTTGTCACATTCATTGATCTTAAACCCATTTGACATCATCAGACTGTCAAATTTCTCATGCCACTGCTTTGGTGCTTGTTTTAATCCATATAAAGATTTGACAAGCCGACAAACTTTCTTAGTTTGACCTAGAACATTAAACCCTTTTGGTTGTTCCATATATATCTCTTCGTCTAATTCACCATTTAGGAAAGCTATTTTTACATCCATTTGATGTATCTCGAAATTGTGTATAGCAGCAATTGCAATTAACATTCAAATGGATGTTATCCTTGTAACTGGTGAATAATATCGAAATAGTCCAAGCCTTCCTTTTGTTTGTACCCTTTAATAATAAGCCTGGCCTTGTACTTTTCAATTGATCCATCAGCTTTCATCTTTCTCTTGAATATCCACTTGTATCCAAGAGTTTTGCAACATTGTGGAAGATCCACTAGTTCCCATGTATGATTTTGCAAAATGGATTCAATTTCGCTATTTATTGCTTCTTTCCAATATAGTGCCTCGGGACTGGATACCGCTTCTTTAAAGCTTTGAGGCTCAACTGCTAACAGAAATGTTAGGAAATCAGAACCAAACGTTTTTTATGTTCTAGCCCTCTTACTTCGTCTAGGTTCATCAATCTCTTGTTGGTTTTGATTACTGCTACTAGGAGTATCATGAGTTCTTTTAGGAGAACTCGTTTCCTCTGATGGTTTATAAGGAAATATATGTTCAAAGAACGATGCATTCCTTGACTCAATAATAGTATTAGGATGCATATTGGGAATCTCAGACTTGTGAATTAGAAACCGATATGCACTGCTATTATGAGCATACCCTATGAATACACAGTCAACTGTTTTTGGTCATATTTTAACCTTTTTAGGTGTAGGAACCGCCACTTTAGCCAAATACCCCGACACTTTCAAGTATTTGTAAGTAGGCATTCTGCCTTTCCACAATTCGTAGGGGCTCTTATTGGTTTTCTTTTGAGGTATTAGGTTGAGAATATAATTTGCGGAGATGATAGCATCCCCCCACAAATTTTGAAGTAATCCAGAACTTATTAACATGCATTGCTAGATCCACTATTCACCTTAGCACGGTGGCCTTTTGTTTTACGTGTAGGAAGCAAGTTCACCACTTCCTTTTGTTTTAATGTTTAACATGTTCAAGTAGTGGTGTTTAGGAGGCAATTTCTCATTCACTCCTTAATGGATTAGTGGAACCCAATACATGTCTCTAATTTACTTATGGAGTAGATTACATACCCATGTATTCCCACCTAAAATGATTAGTGGGTCCCACTTAGTTTTTAGCAAAACATTTCTTGGGTATAAATACACTCACCTTGGTAGTATAAGATGAACTCCAAGAGGCATCCCACTTTTGTAGAGGAGGGAGGACCTAGACCAAGGTGGGGTCACCACCACACGCGCACGCGCGCCGAGCCAGGCCTAACTCACGCATGAAGCTGAAGCTCAAGCCCAGGCCTGAGCCCGGCCTGGTTCGGTGCTGGGCAGGGCGGCGCGCGCGTGCGCGTGGTGGTGACCCCACCTTGGTCTAGGTCCTCCCTCCTCCACAAAAGTGGGATGCCCCTTGGGGCTCATCTTATACTGCCAAGGTAAGTGTATTTATACCCAAGGAATGTTTTGCTCCCAAGCAATGTGGGAAGCAAGTTCACCACTTCCTTTTGCTTCCATGTTTAACATGTTTAAGTAGTGGTGTTTAGGAGGCAATTTCTCATTCACTCCTTAATGGATTAGAGCAACCCAATACATGTCTCTAATCTACTCATGGAGTAGATTACATACCCATGTATTCCCACCCTTGTAAAATACATGATAACTGTATCTGGGGTGAATGAATGAAGAGCTTATTTTCGTATCTGTATATTCTCAATCTATTGTCTCATCTTTTGAGCACCTGATAGAATTTTATTTGGCATTTTGAATCTTATGAGATTTTGTCTAAAGAGGCCCAAGAGGCAAGTATTATCGTCGATTTCATTTGAAGAGAAAATTAAATATGGAACTATTAGAAAGTGATTGATAAACGTAGAATAATTTCAGATATGAAAACCCTTACAATGTGATTGGAGTTTCCAACATTCTCATTGGAATGATTTCTACCATTGTGTTGTACCTTACTGAGTACCCATGTTGAGTACACTTTTTAGCCAACTTCCAGAGGGATATTTTTGACGAAATATGGGGCTTTCAAAGTCCATATTATGAACCTAAAAACTGCTATTTTCACTTTATTATAATCACGTTTGCCTGCGTTTGGAACTGCCTACTTTTGCAACTCAGTTAAGGAATTCTGCAGGAAGCCTTGCTGAGTACCCCTGTTTAGCACACTTTTTAGCCCACTTCCAGATGGACTTTTTCGACGAAACTGAGGGCTTTCAAAGTCCATATTATGAACCTAAAAACTGCTATTTGTCACTTTATTAGAATCACGTTTGCCTGCGTTTGGAACCGCGTACTTTTGCAACTCGGTGAAGAAATTCTGCAGGAAGCCTTGCTGAGTACCCCTGTTTAGCACACGTTTTAGCCCACTTCCAGATGGATTTTTTCGACGAAACTTGGGTCTTTCAAAGTCCATATTATGAACCTAAATACTGCTATTTTTCACTTTATTAGAATCACGTTTGCCTGCGTTTGGAACCGCGCACTTTTGCAACTCGGTTAAGGAATTCTGCAGGAAGCCTTGCTGTGTACCCCTGTTTAGCACACCTTTTAGCCCACTTCCAGATGAATTTTTTCGACGAAACTTGGGTCTTTCAAATTCCATATTATGAACCTAAATACTGCTATTTTTCACTTTATTAGAATCACGTTTGCCTGTGTTTGGAACCGCGCACTTTTGCAACTCGGTTAAGGAATTCAGCAGGAAGCCTTGCCGAGTACCCCTGTTTAGCACACTTTTTAGCCCACTTCCAGACGGATTTTTTCGACGACACTTGGGACTTTCAAAGTCCATATTATGAACCTAAATACTGCTATTTTTCACTTTATTAGAATCACGTTTGTCTGTGTTTTGAACCTCGCACTTTTGCAACTCGGTTAAGGAACTCTGATGGAAGCCTTGCTGAGTACCCCTGTTTAGCACACTTTTTAGCCCACTTCCAGATGGATTTTTTCGACGAAACTTGGGGCTTTCAAAGTCTATATTATGAACCTAAATACTGCTATTTTTCACTTTATTAGAATCACGTCTGCCTGGCATATCTTGCATAATATTAATGTACTTCTTCAATTGAACCAAATATCATCCCCCTTTGAGGTTCCATTACTACCTCTTCTATGCTTTCGCCTTCCTCCAAGGGCTTCTCCATCTCAACGCTGTTTATTTCCTGACGAGCCGCCCCCAATTCATTTTCATTGTCGTCTCCATCAAATTCACGTAATAATTCATCTTCTTCCATGCTTCTAAAAATAAATAAAGCATTTAGGTGTTGAGAATAATCCGATAAAAGAAATTCAGGTGTTGAGAAAAATGAAGCATCATTTTGTAAGTATAAACTCAAGCATTCAACTATTCTTCTTTTTCATTAGCAACATAACTTAAGCCTACAACCTTGTTGAAAATATGTTTCATTAGCAATAATGTTATTCTTGTTCAAAGGCATCTTACAACAAAGTCAATAGTCCAAAAAACACAATAACTTGAGCCTACAACCTTGTAGTGTTATTCTTTTTACACAACATAGAGGAATTTTGTCTTTTTACTATTTTTTTGTTGGAGATTTCTTCTGCAACTCTCTCTCTCTCTCTCTCTCTCTCTCTCTCTCTCTCTCTCTAGCTTCTTCTAGAAATTGGCCAATGTATATTTCTCTTGCCTCTAGCATTAATTAAGAATAAAATAAAGAGAAATGATTTGGTTGTGTTGGCCTTGATCATGGTCAGAAATATCAATATCACCCTTATGAAATTATCGTCTTAGAAAAATGCAAATGTATATTTCTCTTGCCTCTAGCATTAATTAAGAATAAAATAATGAGAAATGATCTGGTTGTGTTGGCCTTGACCATAGTCAGAAATATCAATATCACCCTTATGAAATTATCATCTTTGAAAAATTCCAATGTATATATCTCTTGCCTCTAGCATTAATTAAGAATAAAATAAAGAGAAATGATCTGGTTGTGTTGGCCTTGACCATAGTCAGAAATATCAATATCTGAAATTATCATATTAGAAAAATGGCCAATGTATATTTAACTTGCCTCTAGCATTAATTAAGAAAAAAATAAAGAGAAATGATCTGGTTGTGTTGGCCTTGACCATGGTCAGAAATATCAATATCACCCTTATGAAATTATCATCTTAGAAAAATGCCAGGATATATACAAATTTAGGGTTTTTGTCGGGATACTATTGGGAAAATGTTGTGGAAGATAAACTATTAGTTAAATACAAAATGGATTTAAATTAATGTTAAAAATTTCATGGTGATTAGTTAAATACAAACTATTAGTTCTGCAAAGCAACAGAACACAGAAAATAAAAAATCTCAGCAAAAAAAAAAAAAAAAAAATCGAGAGAGAGGAAGAGATGAGGGACGTTCAGACCTCTGAGATTTGCAGCGCCTCTTGATCGAGATTGATAGAGACGAAGAGATGAGCTCAATCTGGGTTCTCGAACTGGTGGGCGGGTTCTGCAGAGAGGAAGAGATGAGCTTTGCGCTGGTGGGCTCTGCGCTGCTTGGCGGACTTGCAGAGAGGAAGAGATGAGGAGATCTGAGCTGGGGGGTGGGCTCTGCGCGCTGTTGGGCTCTACGCTGTTGGGCGGACTTGTAGAGAGGAAGAAATACAGCAGCGCTGCTGGGCGGACTTGCAGGTCGGAAGAGATGAGGGTGGACTTGCATAGAGGAAGAGATGAGGAGGTATGGGCTGGTGCGCCGGCTCTGCAGAGAGGAAGAGAGGTGCTGGGTTCTTCCCCTTTCTCCAGACAATTTCAGGCGGGATTTTCTCTCTGCTGAGCGGGCTCTTGTTTTTGTTTCTTTAAACCACGTGAGGTACAACTGGAGACCAGTTGGACCTCCAGGTCGAATCGGGGTTACTTTCGGGCTTCCTCAATCGGGGTAAATAGACTTTCTGTTAAATGAATCAAGAATTCTTTAAACACCTCCTCTCCTGTCTTTTTTATTTATTTATAAACCTTCTAATGCCCCCTTTACCACCAATCGAAATTTAGGGACCATACGTCGCCAAATGCTTGGTGGTAGTTTCATTAAGAATAGCCAATGCCTATTTATAAGGGCCCCTCTCTACTGAGCACCATTGCTAACCTTATGCCCAAAACTGGTCCCTGTGGGGCCCACCTGAGGATTGAAACTTGTTTCCCTGGAACTTGGTGAATAACTAGGAAAAAAAAATTACTAGTTGCAGTTCAAATAATACAAAGCCCAAGCAGGGATAATGTATCACATATTTTGTTGACAGATAAAGAGTGCTTGCACTACAATGTCAAAAGTTAAAACCAAGAGAGCCTTGTAATACCGATATATATACTTTTATTTCAGAAACCCACTTCTTTTACCCAGAGTGAAGAAATCAAACAAGGGCTAGAAATGATAAAGTAACATATTCCAGTACTGGTTTGAGAGGAAATTGAAGTGGCTAAAGTAAATGACATCTCCAGACTCAAAAGCTTCAAGCCACTAGTAGATGATATAAAAATATTTGAAATGGGTTACAACGGTCAGGCCAGTTAGTCCTTAAGGGAAACAGGGGTATCTTAGTGCCATTGAATTACACATGATATGTCAAATGTTTCTTGTGGGACCATACCGGCCTTCGTTATAATGGATGCATGGAAATTTTAAATGTAAAAAGAAATGGACTGTTTATCATTTATGCATGGAATTGGTTCAATGTCTAATATCATCCCACAAACTCAAATCTTAGTAATGTCTAAATGAATGTAGACAGATGGTGTTGTTTTGGTTATTAATAAAATCTACTGTTATAAAAAAAAAAATGTAGATAGTTGGTTGGGATTTTATTGATCAACAGACGAAATGCAATAAAATCACTGAAACTAGATAGATATTTTAGAGCACGTGTCACGACCCGGGCCCGAGGACCCGGCAAACCCGAGCTGCGATCATCATACTTACTCCCACAAACCTCGAATTAACCGAAGTTAAAACGAGATTCACAAGGGATATCAATCTCAAATACCTGCCAAACATAAAACTTTTACGGAAACAATATATATTTGACAATAACAACTTAACATTTACATGTATACAAAAGAAAGTTCTTATACATGTATTGTTTTCAATATACCTTTGACAAATGTTGCATATACAAAAATACTATGCAGACAACCATTAGTTACATTCCCAAATGTTAATTACATTCCCAAAATGAATTATAAACAGTTTATCAAAATATTTCTCCAAAATGTTTCAACTCCCAATTTGCACTCGGATACCACATCAGATGGTATCCCGCCGGTTCCACTCTATCAGACCTCCTGGAGGAACCGGAGCGGTCTCCTCCGCTGGCGCCGGGGGCGCTGCAATGCAGGTAGGGGCAATCGGGCCTATAATGCCATCAATAACACTAATGAACACGACGGTTCAACAATGTATAAACAATTCTTGCAATAGTATATCAATACATTTATATTGCAATAATGACAATTTCAATGCTAGAGAAATCTAGACAATTTTACAATCAGTAATAAACAATGACAGTCAGTACACAAGTACGAATTGGCGACTACCATAGCACTCATTGCATTACATTTCATTCATTTCATTTCCATCTTCCCTCAAAGGAAGGATTATCATATACCATCTCCCCTCAAAGGGAGGATTCATCTTCCAATGGAAGGCATCAATCAATATCCGAAGATACGATCGGAATTTGGTGGGACTTACTAGTGTCCGGGCCAGGGACAACTAGCATCACGACGGAGTTCCGGAACACCTCAATATCTATCTGCTGCAGCGGGATTAGTCATTCATTATTCGTTGAACTCACTTGGAGTTCTAATACAATCGCTAGGTAGTGCCAGACTCAATGATCAACACATTCAGTGAGAAATTCTCTTTATGGATCCAATTAAACTCAATGATTCCTTTCATGATAAAAGAAAGAAATGACAATAATATCAATCTCGTTAGATTGATCACAAAGACACAATGAGAGTAATACTAACCACACATGATTTTACTCAATCCTATTCCAATCATATCTCAATCCTAAACAACCATTCGGGTGTAACCGTTGGTTTCCAAATGCACGTGTTATTCTTGATGGACATCACATTTGTATTTCTAATATGTGCATTTCAAGTCCCCTTAATTAACACCCATGGAGCTTAGGCCATATCCCATTATATGGTTCATCAAAGGAACCCCTTTCCATTCTCTTTAAAACACCATTAATTCTTCATAATTTGATTAACCCGTGATTAGTCTTAGAAACTAATCGGGAACGCATTTACACTTAAGAGTCGTATTCCAAATTCTCGTAAAAATCTAAAACCCAAAATTTTCACTAAATAACGTCACTAGGCCAGTAACAGGTTCGCTTGAGCGGACCCACTGTTCGCTCGAGCGGACCCGGGCAGAATGTTGGTCGCTCGAGCGAACTCACACAACACCATGTTCGCTTGAGCGGACTAAATGTTCGCTCGAGCGAACTCTGCAGAACTCATTTCGTCCCCAAGCAGAGCCTCATTCGCTCGAGCGAACCCCCAGTTCGCTCGAGCGAACTGTGCAGAATTTCAGTCCGAATTCTGTGCAGTTCACTCTTCTTCTCCTCTCCTTTCTTAATCACATTTCTACAACCTGTAAGGCAAAATGGAACCTCCTGTTCCCCCTCATACATCATCCATTCACATTCATTCATAATCACACTTCTAATCATCCTTTAATCACTTCATTAAACATTCATAATCAATCCAAAATCCAATGTAAAATGCATAAAAATCCATCCAAACTACCATACATCTCTATAATGGTCAACATTAATTACAAGGAAAGTTTACACTTGCCTCTTTGGAAGCTATCAATTCAAGTCCTCTTTTCCCTAGCTTGGTTTGAGATTAAACCCCCAAACTTCAAACCCTAATTCATAAAAACAAACAAATGGACTCCCATGAGTTATTGGTGCCAGGAATCACTACTTAATCACTAATAGAGCTTGGAAATCACAAGGGAGATCCAATACTTACTTGTAGCTCAAAGAAAATGGGTTCTTGCAATCTCTCTCAAGCTCCACTCTTCAACAATGGAGGTTTTTCTTGGGGAAGAAGATGAAGTTGAAGATGCTTTCCTCAAACACCACTTCAATCACTCCTAAGTCTCACTCTTAATCAAGAGGAATGGAAAAGGGAAGGGAGAAAATGGAGAGCTCTAGGGTTTCTCCTTGGGTTGTAAGAGATGAAATGAGAAATGAGCTCATTTTCATCCACTTGATTCTAATATAAGAGGTTTTACATCAAAACCCCCTCTTATTTCATCTATTTTCATTTTGAGTCACATGACTCCTCACTTGGTCCATTTGAGGTCAAATGAAATCGTGTTTATTATGAAAGTTGACGTACTCTTCGAGATACACACGTTGGTATCAAGAATTTCCGTATTTGACGAAATACGTGAAAACCCGTATTTACGAAAAAGTCTTTGGTCTATCTTGTTTGAGTCTAAACTCATCTTAATCCATTCTATTTCATTCAAATCCATTTCATTAGGCTTAATGTGTTATTTGAGACTGATTTATCTCTCTTGGGTCATTAATCTTAGTTAATCCAATTATCCATGCTTAATTAGCATCAATCACAATTAATTAGCCTTAAGCACGATTAGTTTGGGTCGGAGTGTAACAACATGAACCTCTCAATTAGTGCTCCAAATGTAGAGAAAGAAGAGCCTCCTTGTGCCGCTGCTTTCGTACTTGCCTTTGCCATCACTTTGGCTCTCTTTCTCACCTTCTGTCCTTTTTCAGACTCTCCCATCAAACACCTCACTCCCTTCTCCAACTCCTCAGCACTAACCCATCCATCTTTGTCAAAATCCACACTCAATTCCACAGTTAAACCGTAGTCCTGCACCAGCTGAAATGCATTGAGCTTTTGCTCTGCGTATGAGGGCCAAGAAAAAATGAGCACACCAAACCATATGCTTTCCATGGTCGAGTTCCATCCACAATGCGAGACGAATCCACCAACAGCCACATGTCCAAGGATTTCCGCCTGTGGGACCCAGGATTCCAACACCAATCCCCTGCCTTTGGTTCGGTCCAAAAACCCATCTGGTAGGATCTTGTCAAGATCTGTGTCAATGGATGAATGGCATTGCAGGGACCAAAGGAAACGGTGCCCACTAAGCTCGAGTCCAAGTGCCATTTCTTTCAATTGTGGGACCGAGAAGGAGCCCATGCTTCCGAAGCACAAGAAGACCACGGGTGAGTGGGGCTGTTGGTCCAGCCATTCCATCATCAATTGGCTCGTATGTGGTTCCTGTGATTTGTTGTCGAGAGCGAGCAAAGGTCCCACAGGAAAGACTGGTGGAGTGGGATGATGGTCAGACAGACATTCACCGTTGGTTATCTGTCATGATCATGAGTAAGATATGACTTTGCATTGATGAATAAGAAAATGAGAGAGGGTTGATGCATGCAAGTTAGTAGAGGGAGATAAGCCGGGATCGAACTTATGTGGGATATCAAACCAACTGGGCTATCTATCCCTTTCTTCTCTTAACTGGGTTCGGATTAGATTTAGAAATTGCAACGAGATTTTGGACCCACGAGGCTTGGAGTTATAAGAAATTCATGAGGCTCTTTAGTGAGGCCCATTTATAAAATCTAAATCACTTAAAACAAATGCCTCCTTTTTTTGTATAGATCTATGCTAAATTTCAGTTCAAAAAAAATCTGAACCCATTGCTAGATTGATCAATACGAAACACTTGAATTCATTCTATTACATTTCATTTATGAAGGTTGGGGTTCATTTTCTTTTGGAATGAAATTTGGTGAGGACGGATTAGACTTATAAGTGGGCTCAACTTAGGAGCCTCAAGAGGATATTCTTGTCTCTGGTCCTCAAGATGAGCAAGTCCTGGACGATTCAAGCCCTTTGATTTAATAATGATCAAAGTCAGCAGTCCATTTTGGTGGCCTTCCTTTTCAAATACTCATTTTTGGATAGTTTTCCAACATTATAATTGAAAATTGGCCACGCTACAGTGGCCACGCACCAAATAATGGAACAAGTCGTCTTCTAATCAAATTATTAGAGAGAGAGAGAGAGAGAGAGAGAGAGAGAGAGAGAGAAACATTCCTAGTCCACAATTCTAATACAAACTTCAGGGACACTTCTAAAAAGTGTTTCCATGATACAATGATATTTGCTAAAAATTCATATTGCACCAGTTTCAGAACACTTCACAATAAAAGAATTTCTTGAGAAAATCACAACAACATAAATTGTCCAATTCGGAAGAAAAAAATTGATGAATTCTGTTACACCCCGACCCGAACTAATCGAGATTAAGGCTAATTAATTGAGATTAATGCCAATTAAGCATGAATAATTGGGTTAATCACGATTAATGACCAAAGAGGGACAAATCAGTCTCAAATGATACATTAAGCATAATGGAATGGATTTGGATGAAATTGAATTGGTTAAGATGAGTTTAGACTCAAACGAGATAAACTAAGGACTTTTTCGTAAATGCGGATTTTTACGTATTTCGTCAAATACGAAAATTCTTGATACCAACGTGTGTATCTCGAAGAGTATGTCGACTTTCATAATAAACGCGATTCCATTTGACTTCAAATGAACCAAGTGAGGCATCATTTGACTCAAAGTGTAAATAGATGAAATGAGAGGGGGTTTTGATGTAAAACCTCTTATATTAGAATCAAATGGATGCAATGGGTTCATTTCTCATTTCATTCCAAGAAACAAAACCCTAGGCTCTCCATTTTCTTCTTTCTCTTCCATTCCTCATTGTTAGTGAGATTAGGAGTGATTTGAGTGATCTTTGGAGTGAGGGGCTTCAACTTCATCTTCTTCCCCAAGCAAATCCTCCATTGTTGAAGAGTGGAGCTTGAGAGAAACCTTAAGAACCCTTTCCCTTTGAACTACAAGTAAGTAATGGATCTCCCTTGTGATTTTCAAGTTCTATTGATAGTCTTGTAGTGATTTTTAGCACAAATGACTCATGGGAGTTTATTTGGGTGTTTTTGTGGAATAGGGTTTGAAAAGGGATTATTTATATCCAAGCCAAGCTAAGTAAAAGAGGGTTCTTGGCAAATAGCTTCCAAAGAAGCAAGTGTAAACCTTGCTTGTAATTAGTGTTAGCCATTCTAATTGTTCATAGATTTTCCATGGGTTATATGCATTTTTCGTTGATTTTTGGATTCATTATGAATGCTTAATGAAGTGATTAAGGAGTGAGTTGAAATGTTGTGTGAATGAATGTTAATGGATGATGTATGAAGGGGGAACAGGAGATTCCAAGTCTCTATGTAAGTTATGGAAATTAATGGAGGAAGAAAGTAGTAGAAGAGAGAGAGTAGCAGAATTTCGGGTGAAATTCTGAAGGGTTCGTTCGAGCGAACTAGGTTCTGTTTCGACTAATAAAAGTTCTGAAGGGTTCGCTCGAGCGAACATTAAGTGCGCTCGAGCGAACATAGTTCTGTGTGGGTCCGCTCGAGCGAACAGTGGGTCCGCTCGAGCGAACAACGTTCTGTCTTAGTCCGCTCGAGCGAACAGTAATCCGCTCGAGCGAATCTGATGCTGGTCCAACGATGATAGTTAGTAAAAATTTGGGCTAATCGATCGGACCAAACGGTTCGACCGATTGTGGGACTCAGTTTGAGTCCAGTGAATTTTGGATTTCGGACTTTTACGAGAATTTGAGGTATGTCTCGTGAGTACAAATGCTTCACCGATTAGTTTTTTGGACTAATCATGGATGAGATTCAGTCATTGAGAATTAATGATATTTTAAAAAGGGTTCCTTGAATGAACCATATTAATCGTTGATTGCCTAAGCTCCATGGGTGATAATTACGGGGACTAGTAATGCACATATTAAACGTACAAATGTAATGTCCATCGTGAATAACACATGCATTTGGAAACCAATAGTCACACCCGAATGGTTGATTAGGATTGAGATAGAATTGAGTAAAACCATGTGTGGTTAATAATATTCTCATAGGAGATTGGTATTATTGTTATTCATTTCCTTTGTCATGAAAGGAATCATTGAATTGAATTGAATCCATAAAAGGATTTCTTACTGAAGGATATTGACCGTGAGTCTGGTACTACCTAGCTATTGTATTAGAACTCTAAATGAGTTCAATGAATTAATGAATGACTAATCCTGCTGTAGCAGATGGATATTGGGGTGTTCCGAAGCTCCGTGGTGATGCTAGTTGTCCCTGACCCGGCCGACACTAGTAAGTCCCACCAAATTCCGATCGTATCTTCAGATATTGATTGATGCCTTCCATTGAAAGATGAATCATCCCTTTGAGGGGAGATAGTAAATGAAAATGAATCCTTCCTTTGAGGGAAGATGGTAATGAAATGAAATGTAATGCAATGAATGCTATGGTAGTGGTCATTTCGTACGTGTATATTGACTGACATTGTGTCTCTTATTGTTATTGTAGAATTGTCTAGATTTCTCTAGTATTGAAACTGTTATTAATGCAATATGAATGTGTTAATACATTATGGCAAGAATTATTTATACATTGTTGAACCGTCGTGTTCATTAGTGTTATTGATGGCATTACAGGCCCGATTGCCCCTGCCTGTGCAGCAGTGCCTCCGGCGCCAGCGGAGGAGACCGCTCCGGTTCCTCTAGGAGGATTGATTGAGTGGAATCGGCGGGATACCATATGAAATGGGTATCCGAGTGCAAAATGGACGTTGAAATGTTTTGGGAAAATATTTTGACGGATTGTCTATAAATTCATTTTGGGAATGTAATTAACATTTTGGACTGTAATTAATTATCATCTGCAAAATGTTTTGTATATGCAGCGTTTGATAAACGTATATTGGAAATGATACATGTATAAGAACGTTCTTTTGTATACATGTAAATTGTGTATTGACATTGTCAATTATATTGTTTCCTCAAGATTTTGTATTTGGCAGGTGTATTGTGATTGATATCCCTGGTGGATTCCGTTTTAACTTTTGTTAATTCGGGGTTTACGGGAGTAAGTATGTGATCACGGCTCGGGGTTACCGAATCTCGGGCCTGGATCGTGACAAATTCAAAACTAGCAATTGGTTGGATGTTCATTAATGTTTATCCATAACCAATATATCATCTTTGAGAAGATTGATCAGTTGCCATTGATTTAAAGGTAGGAAACAAAAAGTACTATGACAGGCCATTTATTGAAGGATTCATAGACTTTACTATGCAACTATATAAAGGAAAATGATCCCATGTTAGTGTCAGCTGGGAGCTTACTTTTGTGTAGTCAAACTCATTTATATTAAACTATATCGAATTGGTCATGTATAAAAAACTATCAATATATTCTAGACATGAATCCAGCACTCCCAACTTTTAAATAAAACTTTGGGCAAATTCCTAGCTAGAAATATGAGTGTCATACGAGAAAGTTTGATCGAACAAAAGTGAGTGCTCCAAATGTAAAGGAAACTGTCAATTAATTGCAGTCAGCTCATGATCATTCCTTCCTAATAATGGTAGAGAGAATAGACAAGTGAATTATATTTACCGATTTGAGTGTAGTTGGCTCCAACTCTGCAAAAGTGTTTACAATCAAGCCATCTGTCTCACGAAACCTCCGGCCATGGTGAACAAACCAGCCATACCCGTCACTCTTCTTGTTCATCACTGGGTCCGGCATCACCAGAGGCGGCAAAGGCAACATACCGGGGACTTCAACCTCTCCTTGCGAGTCCTTGAACTCACAAGGCACTTTGACATGCAGTGTTGGGAGATAGAGCATGAGAGCCAAGAGGTTCGCGCTGGATGGGAAGTAGATGTATGTGGGGATGCTGAGCTCTTTCCCCACGTCAATCATGGTTGTCAAAAATAAGTCCATGATCAAAGCGGCAATGCGGGTAGGAGGTGAAGAAGAAGAAGATGAAGAAGAAGAAGAAGAAGTTCTTTTGATGGCTTCTTTGACATAGGACTTGTTCTTTTCTGTGAAGAGGTAGAAGGAGGTTACTGGATCTTGGTTGTTTTCAAATGGGAGATCAAGGAGTGGGAGATCAATGAAACGGATATTGAGGCTTGAGACTGCGACGGATTTCACATAAGAAGTGGTGGCGGCGGTGGGGGATTTGAGGGAGGGAATATAGGGATGCATGAGGAGGACAGTGATGGAGAAGCATGGTTGTCTATCAAGGAGGCGTTTGGCCAGCTCTACTGCAGAAATCAGGTGGCCAACTCCTGGTGAAGGCAAGAACACTAGTCCTGTTTCTTCCATCTCTCTCGTCTCTTCTTCTTAATTTCTTAGGCCTCTTAAAAATGTAGATCCTAGTATTTTAAGGTTGTGGGGTCGGTGGGCTTGGTTATATTATATATATACACCTATTGGCTTGCGCTTTTGTTTTTTTCTTTTGTTGTTGTTGGTATAAACCTATTGACTTGGCTTGAGAATCAAAAATTCTACTTGGACAAACTTTTTAAGACATACCATAGGATTTGTTTAAGATTCTGACCAAAAAGTTTGTCCAGGTAGCACTACTCCTTAAGAATATAGATGAAACAATTGTAACTTGCATCTCAAGTAGGGGTGTTCATGGGCTGGCCAGGTCCTATGTAGGCATGGCTTGACTTTAGTGGCACATTCCTGCATTCGGCCCAGTCCCACACTGGTCTTATTAGTCAGGCGCAAGCTTGACCAGTTTTAGTAGAGTGGACCAGGCCGAATTTGTGTTTTTTTTTTTTTTCTTTGATTTGTATAGGGTTTCTAGTAATTGGATAAATTATATCTAAATTAAGAGCACTACTTATGTGGGACAGGTCGGGCTAGGCTTTGGGCTTTCTACCATGTAATCCACGCCCGAACCAAATAAATAAAATTGGTCCATATTATATATTCAAGCTCATCCCAAAGCGGACTAGGCCTGAGTTGGGAATGGGTTGGTCTGGCCCATGAGCACCCCTAATCTCAATTACATAAACGGATTTGATGAATAGAAACTGAAGAAATATACCCCACAAAGCCTTACCATTGTGCTTTTCGGTAATTGGTAAAGTCAGGCCTGACTGGGCCTGGATATGCCTTTGCCAGGCCCCGCCCCGTAGCGGGGGGTTGGTTTTTTTGGGTTTGTCACTTATGATATATTGGATCTCTTTAACAAAGAGTTCAGAAAAAATTTTTTTCAAACAAAAGTGGATATTACAAGCTGTCTAATTTTATCATAATAAATTTGCATGAAGTCTATAATTAGTTAAATATGGGGGACACAAAATTAAGGGATAGGGAATTTGTATAAGATGCTACCTTGTCAAAATCTTTACTTCCCTAGTCCACCTTTTCCATCATGCATCCAAGTGGGCATCACAAGAGATGGCATAAGGACAACGGGATTGGTGATTATCATCTATCTTTACGATCCATCATTTTTGCTTCTTATGTTTTTGAGTTTGTTGGAGTAGGTGACCTACTTGATTAGATCCATTATGATTCTCCCAAAAGCATATGGATTATGAAACTTAAAAAAAGATTAAATGAGGGGCTTGATAAATGTGTGGATGATATAATGTAAACCTTTTTTTTTTTTTTTTTAATATATAGTTGGATAAACTCGATTGTCCTTCCAATGTGTTGATCTTGTTATTAGGAGTGCATGGGAGAAAACGGATTGACAATCAAAGTTAGAATGAATCGAAAATCCCCAAAATACAAAAGTAGGCTCAATAACAGGGCCATAAGATGATTTGGTGAGGACCTTGAATAGGGAGGGGTGGGAGAGTAATAAAATGGCTAGCTAGGTTAGCCGGCCAAGGCTCTAATACATGGGTACATTTTAAAGACTAATTCTTAATATTCTATGGTGATTTTCCTAAGAATAATCTGAGTCTTTTTACAAGAATACAATGACTGCCAATCTCCACCTTGTCAAGATGGTTGAAACCTATGATTTGGACCACTACTTCATGGGTTTGAAATATAGCACCAACAAAAAAGAATACAATGACTTAAGATTGGATCATAATATTAATAGCGGAACCTAATCTCATCCAGAAGATGATATCTTTTTTTTTTTTTGGTGGAGAAAATGGTATTCTATTCATTAATTATTGGAGAAAGATACAGTATGATTACTAATGTAGACATCAGGGCCTGTACACAGCTCCGCCCTCGCTACACTATGTGTTTCACTATTAATGCTTCTACTAATCACCGTAAAGTGCACTCTAGTAAAGACATCTTTTTTCTTTTTTTTTTCTAGGATCTTCTGTAATGGGGCATAAATCTCCCAAGGAAAAGGATAGTAAGATTTTGTTATTGAATCGATAGCAATCTTGGAGTCACTAAAAAAACATACTTTCCTCCACCCATGCTGAATTGCCAAATCCAAAGCTTATTCGATAGCCAAAATTTTTGCCATGATAGCGGAATCTCCTTCAATTCTTTTGGATAGCCTTGTCAAAATGCTACGATCTTTGCTATAAGCAATGCATCCAACTCCTAATTTGTTAGCCATTTTATTCACAGCTGCATTGCAAAAAATGCGAACATCTATATCCAGATCTTGATTATTGGTGGAAGTATCCACCTGACCATTCTCGCGATTCTGATCTCCCTGCTTTTTCTCTAGTGAGCTTATCCATTCAATGTGTGCAAGGTTGATTCTTGGAACCACATTCTTTCCATTTGGATCTTGCTGACAAAAGATTTTTGCATTTCTTGCTCCCCATATCCACCATAGCACGAAGCCAAAATATATAATATGATCTCGATGAATTATCCCTTCATTATGCTTCTCTAGCCAATATTCCCACCAAGATATGAATGAGGTATGATTGCTATTATCCATGAAAAAGGATAATGATGTGCCATATCAAAAGGCTCGAGCAAAGTGACATCTTAAAAAAAAGATGTTCAATGGTCTCATTTTGCACCCCATACATGTGACATATGTTATTTACACAAACTTTTTTCTTCGATAAGTTTTCCCCAACTGGTAGTTTGTTGTGTAGAGCCCTCCATAATAAGTTTCTAACCTTTGGCATGAAAGGAGTGTTCTATAGGTGTTTCCATGTCTTCGTAGAAAAAATGGCTGAGGATGAAGCCACTAAATGGGCCTCTATCAAATCAAATAATTATAGGAAACCTAATTAATGGATGCATGGAAATCTAAAGTGCTAAATAGAAAAGGAACCTTTCCCATTTGTGGATCGAATTAATTACGTTTAAGATCAACTCACAAACTCAGATCTTGATATAATGTCAAATTGGGATATAAATCACTAAATAGTTGAAAAGCATTTGAAACTGTACTAAAATTAGGTGAAGATAGTTTAAAGCATGAACTTCTCTGCTAGTAATTCCAATGTAGAGAAAGAAGAACCTCCTTGTGCCAGTGCCTTCTTACTTGCCTCTGCCATCTCTTCAGCTCTCTTTCTCACCTTCTGTCCTACCTCAGAGTCTCCCATCAAACACCTCACCCCCTTCTCCAACTCTTCAGCACTAACCCACCCATCTTTCTCATAATCCAAACTCAATTCCACTGCCAAACCATAGTCCCGCACCAGCTGAAATGCATTGAGCTTTTGCTCTGCATACAAGGGCCAAGCCAACATGGGTACACCAAACCATATGCTCTCCAGGGATGAGTTCCACCCACAATGCGAAACGAATCCACCAACAGCTGCGTGTGCAAGGATGTCCACCTGTGGGGCCCAAGATTGCAACACCAATCCACGGCCTTTGGTTCGGTCAAAAAACCCATCCGGTAGGATCTCCTTGAGATTTGTGTCCATTGATGAACGGCATCGCAAGGACCATAGGAAATGGTGCCCACTACGCTCGAGACCAAGTGCCATTTCTTTCAATTGTGGGGCTGAGAAGGAGCCCATGCTTCCGAAGCACAAGAAGACCACAGATGAGTGGGGCTGTTGGTCGAGCCATTCCATCAATTGGCTTGTTTCTGGGTCGTGCAATTTTTTGTTGAGAGCTAGCAGAGGTCCCACAGGATAGACTGGTGGAGTGGGATGATAGTCAGGCAGACATTCACCATTGGCAATCTGTCATGATCATAAGCAAGAATAGTAGAATGAGTAAGGTTATTGATGAAAGTTCGTAGTGGTTCAAACTTGTAAATGGCTTACGATTAGATTTATCAACGGCTTCATTGAATGGAGATAACTGGATCATGCGGCTGAGAGTTGTGAGAAACTTGCGAGGCTTTATTTTAAGCTCATTTTATGAAATCTAAACCATTTAAAATAGAATGTTTTTTTTTTTTTTTTTTTGTATGGATGTGTTCATTTTCTATTTAAGTTGGAGGCCCCTGCAGCAAGGAAGAAATTATTTTTGAAGCTGAAATTCATGTGGGTATGGCCCCACAGAATGTACTAGTTGGAAAATTGGTTAGGGGCCATACGCAATGGTCAAAATAAGTTTTGGCCGGTTTCAAATACTGTCAATTTCATCACTTCAAATCAAATGGATAGAAATATCTTGTGTTACACAGCTTTCTAATGGCCACTTGTGTCATATAGCTCCCCATGCTAACTGGGTTCAGACCTAGTCAGTAGTTACCCTCCTAAAAGGACTTTGCCCTTGTCAGTTCATGCCCTCTAATAATTACTACATAACATTCAAAGTCAGCAGTCTACTTTTGTTGCCTACCATTTAAAACACTCGTGAAAATGAGACTTTATCAACCTTAGCACATAGCCGCACACCATATTAGTAGAGCACCTTGTGAATTGGTCATATATATCTTTTGTAGGGAGTAGGATGTTGGATGTTGAATGTTGAATGTTGAATGTTGAATGTTTTCTGGACTGGCTATTGGACACGACAAAGTCTGCGTACGCATTCTAGAAGTAAAAAAGTGGCCCACACGGCCACACACACCGAATAATGGTATATTACTTGTCTTCCAGTCAAATTATTTATCATAGAGAGAAGATTCCCTGTCCACAATTCTTAATATATATGCTAAATTCCAGTGTCTATAAAAGTTTTTGATATTTTTTCTTCATCTCTTATAAGAAAGATTCTCTTTGCAAGCTAGTTGTCAAAGATTTGAATGATGCTTTCTAAATAACTATTCCAATGTTATAATGATATTATGTTGAATCGCAATTTCTCAAAAAATATTGCACTATTTTCAGAACACTTCACAATAATAAAAAATATCAGAAAATCACAATAATATAGATTTATGTCCAAGTACACATGAGACTGATGAATTGAAAATTAGCACTTTGGGTTTTTTCTATTTTCGTTCATCATTCAAGTCCTTGCCCTCAAATGAGAGCCAATTCCAGTAAATATACTAAATGGAGATGTTAATGAATGTTATGTTACTATGTAAGAGAATGGGAAAAAATCAACCACTTTAGCCAGAGGCTGAAGGTAAGCTCAGAAGTTCTAATGATGGAATTCAGATGGGCTCCACCAACATATTGGGTCGGAATCAAGTTAGCTGCCTGTTATGTACCCCCAACCTAAAGACACAATCATATCATCACGGTATGTAGCTGATTGAGTTGCAATCATTAATAAACTCGCTTCAACTTAAAGATAATGGAACCAAAAGTACTTCCAAGGGCCAATTGCTAACTTTATGAAGAGAAATGATCCTATGCTATTGTTAGTTCAGAGCTTACCTATTTGTGGTCAAATTCGCTCATATTAAACTGTTGAATTGGTCATCTGAATCCACATCACTCTTAAGTAAAATTATGGAGTAAAATTGTGGGCAGGAGCTTGGCTAGTGAGATAGATATTATATGCGTGGGTTTGAACATACAAAGGCGAGCTACACAAATTCGAAAGACAGTACTTAACTATTGTAAACTCTTGTTTTTTTTTTTTTAAGCTCGGGATCATTCCTTCCCTGAAAATGGCAGAGACGAGAAACAACTCTTAATATTATTGTTACCGACTTGAGTGTGGTCGGCTACAACTCTGCAAACGTGTTTACAATCAAGCCGACTGTCTCGCGTAACCTCCCGCCTTGGTATACGAACCAGCCATACCCATCACTCTTCTTGTTCATCATTGGATCCGGCATCACCAGTGGTGGCAAAGGCAACATGCCGGGGACTTCGACCTCTCCCTGCAAGTCCTTGAACTCACAGGGAACTTTGACATGTAGTGTTGGGAGATAGAGCAAGAGCGCCAAGAAGATTGCTCCTGACGTACAGTAGGCATATGTGGGGATGCCAAGCTCTTTGCCAACATCGATCATAGTTGTCGCAAAGAAGTCTACAACGAAGGCGGAGACGCGCTTAGGAGGTGAAGAAGAAGACTATATTCTTTTGTGGGCTTCTTTGGCATGGGACTCGTGCTTTTCCACAAAGAGGGAGATGAAAGTTGATGGATTTTGGTTGTTTTCTTTTTTTGATTGGTAACCGAAACTTTTATTACGAGAACGAGAGAATACAAAAAGACGAACAACAAAGAGGCAAGAACACAAGAAAGGAGAAAATAAAAACAAACTAAAGGGTACAAGAGCAACGTACCCCACCCAATCCCAAATACATAATAAAACTCTCCCAAGGATAGCTTCTCTCCACTCCTTACTTGGCTAAAGCATCAACCATATTGTTGGCTGTTCTAAGCTCGTGACGAAAGACAACATTAATTGTAGTAGTTTTCAAATGGAAAATCGACGAACGGGAGATCGATGAAACGGATTCTTGGGTTGGAGGCGGCGATGGATTGCACATAAGGGGTGACGGTGGCGGTGACGGATTCATCGGAGGGAATATGGAGATGCATGATGAGGACACTGATGGAGAGGCATGGTTGTTTCTCAAGAAGGGATTTGGCTAGCTCTACTGTGGACATCAAGTGGCCAACTGTTGGTTGAGGCAAGAACACTAGTCCTGTTTCTGCCATCTCTGTCTTCTCTATTCTTCCTTCCTTCCCTTGCTCTCTTTTCTGAGGGAGATCTTACTATTTTGAGGTTGGTATAGTTGTTTGTATGTACGTACCTATCAGGTGAGTTAAGGATATGGCAAAAACAAATGTAATTTGCACCTCAAGTTACCTAATTGGGTTTGATGAATAAAAGCTTAAGATGACTACTCCATATATAGTACTAGTATAATGATCAAGTTACCTAAAAATACCTAGTAAAAACATCATTTTACTAGTAAAAGCTACTCCAGAGTACCCATGCGCTTTTTACTAATACGGGGTCACTCGTGAATTTTTTTTTTTTGTTTGTTTGTTTGGGGTCAATGGGATAAATTCAATCTTCCTAAGACCACATATATGCCAAATAATAATAATAATAAAATAAGAACGAAAAATGAAATTCAATCAGAAAAATCTCATTGATACAGGTCAAAATGATTGACTGTCAAATTTATCACAATAAATTTGCATGTTGTCTAGAGGTTAAATTCCGGTGGTCTAAAATAAAGATCAATTAGGTCTTTGCACTCCGGTGAAAGTCCAATAAATCTTTTGAATGGAGATGTTAATGAATGTTACTCTGAAAGATGGGGAAAAACTAAAATGCCCCTTTGGAATCAACCACTTTAGGTGGTGGATGAAGGTGGACTCTGAATGCCTAATGATGAAGGTGGCCCCCACCAACGAAACATGACTGAATCAAGTTAGATGCCTACTGATGCATACCAGATTGAGGTGTATTATTATGAAACGAAAAGTACTATCATGAACCAAATGTTAGTTAATTCAAAGGAACGAAAAATGATCCTAAGCTTGGAGCTCAAATTAAACTATATATTCTCTACGTGAATCCACGTCACTCTAAGAAAAAATTTGGGGGAAGTCTAGTCAGAGAGATGGGTGTTACATCAGTGGATTTGATCAAGCAAAAAAAAAAAAGCTCATATATATATATATATATATATATATATAAGAAATTGATAATCTCCTTCGGCAATAGACAAGTCAATTATGTTACCGATTTGATCACAGTTGGCTCCAATTCTGCAAATGTGTTTACAATCAAGCCGTCGGCCTCGCGAAACCTCCGGCCATGGTAAAGGAACCACTCATACCCATCCTTCTTCTTGTTCATCACTGGCTCCGGCATCGCCGTTGGCGGCAATGGCAACATGCCGGGGACTTCAACTCCCCCTTGAAAGTCCTTGAACTCGCAAGGAATTTTGACATGTAGTGTTGGGAGATGGAGCATAAGCCCCAAGGTGGCGGCGCCCGCCGTGAAGTAGAGGTATGTGGGGATGCCGAGCTCTTTGCCGATGTGGATAATGGTTGTCGAAAATAAGTCCATGATCAAGGCAGAGACACGGGTGGGAGGTGAAGAAGAATTAGATGGTGTTGTTTTGAGGGCTTCTTTGACATGGGACTCGTGCTTTTCTACGAAGAGGGAAATGAAGGCTTCTGCACCTTGGTTATTTTCAAATGGGAAATCTACGAGTGGGAGATGTACGAAATGGATTCTGGGGTTGGAGGCGGCGACGGATTGCACATAAGACTCGATGGTGGATTCCTTGAAAGGAGTAGAGAGATGCATGAGGAGTACACTGATTGAGAAGCATGGTTGTTTCTCAAGGAGGCGTTTGGCTAATTCTACCGTGGATTTAAGGTGCCCAACTACTGGTATGGGCAAGAACACTAGCCTTAATTCTTCCATGTCTATCTTATCTCCTCTTCCTTCCCTTGGTCTCTTTTCCATGGAGATCTTATTTAGTATTTCGTGGTTGGTGAGAGTTGGGTATGTACCTATCCGGTGAAAGGAGACGGAAATAACGTCCACCAAAAAAGCGATTTGGCAATAACAATGGTAACTTGCATCTCAAGAGACATAATTGGATTTGATAAATTAAAGCAGAAGATAACTCCTCCATAAAAAGTACTAGTAGAATGGTCAGAAGATAACTGCTCCATAAAAGTACCAGTAAAAAATCATTTTACCCGTAAAAACTACTCTTACCCTAGTGCTTTTTTCCAAGTTAGGGGGCCACTTATGATATATTCAATCCAGCTAACAGATATGGAGAAAAAAAAAGACATTCAAACAAAAAAAAAAATCTCATGACTGATGCAGATACTATTGATTGTCTAATTTATCATAATAAATTTGCATGGTGTCCAGAAGTTAGATTTGGGTGACAAGAAATTAAGGGATATGATCATTTGCCTAAGAGGGACACCAGGGCATATGTAAGGTGACTAATCTTGAATAGGCAAGCCCAGAGTTACTATATTATTGAAAAGTATTTCCGCTGCCTCTACTAACGCCTTAAGGTTTTGGTAGAAATGGCTAGCTAAAGAAATTTAAGATATATGATTTTGGGTTTCTCATATCTATGCCCTTTTGTTACTTGTGAACTAAAGAAATAAAATTTTACTATAATATCCATTTCATCTTGGTAAATGTTCAAAAACCCTCATTGAACAAGGTCAAACTATTTCTAGCCAGATTCTGGTGTCCCTAGCTATTTGCCGTTTTAAGTTTTTAAGATGTTTTCTCCATTGCCTCTGATACATTTATTAATAATACTCCCTAGAATTCTGATGAATCAAGCATTTCATCAGAAAACCCTTTCCTTTGGACTATTTATAAATACATCTATAAACAATCAAGGTTTTACTTTCACAACTGAAGTAAACTTGGTTTCATTAATACTTTCCTAATTCTACCATTTCTAATTAACACAATTGCCACATTCAATCAGTACCAGAGTGCAGAATGATTTTTTTAATTCCATATATGTTTTGTCCTGGGTTTATTCATTCATTTATTTTGTTTGTTTGTTTGTGTGTATCAATTAGGTCTCTGCCCTCAAATGAGAGTTTGACAAAGGTAAGAAACCAAAAGTTCCATCATGTGACAATTGCTAATGACCTCAGATTCCTATGTTACTCTAGCTATAAAGAGAAATGATCCCTCACTACTGTCAGTCAGAGCTTAATGAGGCTGTTTAGGCTTGCCTATGTACCATCAAACCTGCTCATGTTCGGCAGTTGAATTGGTCATGTACATAAAAGATAATTGTATATTCTAAGTAAAATTTTAGGAAAGTGGATTGATTAGAAAGATGGGTGTTCTATGGACGAGTTTGATGAAACAAAGGTGAGCTTTGCCAATGCAAAATGAATTTTTCGTTGCTGTCAACTGAGGATCATTTCTTCCCTAAAAATTGTTAGGAGACAATGGTAAAGTCAATTATGTTACCGATTTGAGTGTCGTTGGCTCCAACTCTTCAAATGTGTTCACAATTATGCCGTTGGTCTCGCGAAACCTTCTACCATGGTAAACAAACCACTCATACCCATCGCTCTTCTTGTTCATCAATGGGTCCGGCATCACCAGTGGCGGCAAAGGCAACATGCCGGGGACTTCAACCTCTCCTTGGTAGTCCTTGAACTCACAAGGAGCTTTGACATCTAGTGTTGGGAGATAGAGCATGAGGCTCAGGAGGTCCGCGCCTGATGTGAAGTAGAGGTATGTGGGGATGCCAAGCTCTTTGCCCACGTCGATCATGGTTGTCGAAAATAAGTCTATGATCAAGGCAGTGGCAGGAGTTGAAGAAGAAGAAGACGTGCTTTTGATGGCTTCTTTGACATAGGACTTGTGCTTGTCTATGAAGAGAGAGAGGAAGCCTACTGGACTATTTGTGTTTTCAAATGGGAAATCGACGAGTGGGAGATCGATGAAGTGGATTCTGGGGTGGGAGGCGGCGATGGATTGAATATAGGAGGCGGTGGTGGTGGCATCTTTCATGGAGGGAATATGGAGATGCATGAGGAGGACAGTGATGGAGGAGCATGGTTGTTTGTCAAGGAGGCCCTTGGCCAGCTCTACTGCAGATATCAGGTGGCCAACTATTGGTGAAGGCAAGAACACTAGTCCTGTTTTTTCCATCTCCCTCTTATCTCTGCTTCTTCGCCTTTGTCTCTTTTCTATGTAGATTTAGTAATTCGAGCTCGGGGGAGTTGGTTATGTACCAAGGGAGAAAGGGAGATTCTAAATGCATACCTTCCTAATGCCGTACACAACTACATCTCATTATATTCCACATAAATAGATGTGGTTGTGTACCCCCACATAATGCGGGTGCATTTAGAATCACCCATCTACCAATCATGTGAGTTGACTTTGTCGCATGGCAAAAACGAGTGTAAGTTGCATCTCAAGTTACCGAATTGGATCTGATGAGTAAAAGCTGAAGATGAATGCTCCATAAAGCCTACCCTAGCTGGATGTGATTGTTTATGTTTTTATGGTTTGTTGTTGTGTTGTGTCCTGTCTATGAACTATATTTCATATAATACAATCTCTGTTAGCAAAGAGAAAAAAAAAAAAAAAAAAAAAAATGATGAATGTCAGTTGCTACATCCAATTAGTTACAGAGTACACAATGAGTTGTTCATATATGCTTTGTTCCAATATCATAATTGAGAAAATTTCAACTTGGTAATTCTACACTAACCCCTATACCTTTTTTACTACTAGCTATTAACATGCTTAACCATTAATATTGAGTATACAGTGATGTCAACTGTCCTTGGTTATTTTATTGCTTAAGCATGAATTTGCAAACCACCGGGGCTGTGAATAAAATGCCTTGCTAATGAGCATTGATGTGTTGCACTGCAAGTTTCACATTTACACCCTTGCCTTAGAAACCTTGCATGTGTACTCTTTTTCAAGTAGCAGAGGGAACTCTGTGCGTGTGTGTGCAAGGTTACAGCCATCCAAGCTATCCATCCAATATTAGAATCATTTTTTAAAGATTTCTTTCTTTGCAAATTTTTTAAGGCATATATATTAGATGTGGTGACATCTTGGATGTCTATTCGCTAAGTCATTGTCACATTGTCACAAATAATGTCTATTGTAGTATGATTGTGGGGTTAACTCTAACTTCGAAATAATTCTGTTTTAATTATTTGATTTAGGTATTCCTCATTTCATGGGGCTAAGATTTGATTTAATGGTTTGGGTTCAAGAGTGGTGGGGTCCATTAGCATGAAAGGAAAATTGCCCTTAATGAGCAGATGTAGACGCATGATTGTTGGGTTTATATTGATCGAAAATAATATAGAGATATTATTTTTGGACCCCTTTATTTGCATTAAATTATATGGGAATTTATAATCAAATGATCTCCAACAAAAGATTATTAAAGAGATAAGGTGTGAATGATATCTAGGGTCAAGGATATAGGGTAGAAGTGTAGACGAGACCTTGACTTTTGTATGAATTATTAAGGGTGATGGTTGGGCATTTATTTCTCATCTTCTCTTGATTCACTTTACATGAAAAAAGGATGTTATGTTATGGTCTTTTTGTCTTCATTTTTAACCAATTATGGCTTAAATACCCATGTGATCCATGCAAATACACATGCACTTAATTTAGAGTTTAATTTAGTGGGATCACATAAATAATATCATAAAAATAATTAAATAATTCTAATCAGTAGTCTTATGATTAGAATAGAAGGCAGTTACTTCTTCTGAATTACTATCTCAATAAACTCAGTTTTTATTCAATAGATTTGAATTTTCACTCAATAGATTTGGATTTTCACACAAGTGTCTAAAAAGACTTCACAGATGTATTGCTGCAATATTGTGAAAGAATAATATTATTGACAGCAATTTATGACCCCAGCTCTACTGCAAAAAGATGGAGTGAAATTGAAGTACAGCAGTCTACTTGACTCAAATCTTGAGTCGATTCATTGAAGTTTAGAACCATCACTCTGTATATGACCTAAAGATCACATCACATCATTGAAAGTTGGACCTTATAAGATCATGCACTCTGTAAGATCTTGTCTCATTTACAGTTAAACTCAGGAGCAACATATGCACAATTCAGTCCCTCCAACAATAAGCAATTCCATTTAATACATAGGTTTAAGAAGCAGTAGCAGATTCATATTGTGGTATTTTTTTTTTTTTTTTTTTTTTGCTTTAAGGTAAGATATGTATTGAAAGAAAGAAACAGAGAAAATACAAGTGCAGGATGCATATAATTTGTATCAATTCCCAGCAAAACAAACAAACAACAAAGAAGTGTTTTAGATTTAACTTAAGAAATTTAAAAATAACATGTATATTACCTGGTATCAACGATATGTATCTTTCATGTAATTATTTATTGACAGAATCAATAATACAAGTATGAATTGAGTCTTGAAGTGATAACTTGTATAGGTGTTTCTTAAGTATGATGATGACGACTTGTAACCAAATGAGCCACAAGAAAGAAAGGATATAGAAGAAAGTGTGAGGACATTAATTTTTTTTTGTTAGGAAAGGGACAATTCACTAAAAACAAACAGCAAGAACAGAAAAACTAGAAACAAGTGTGAGGCCATTAATTTATTTGGTTAGGAAATGAATAATTCACCAAAAACCAAACAGCAATTATTAAGCTTGACTTTGCAGTCTTGTGAGCTACCCCATTAAATTTTAGGGATGAGCCACCCCATTAAATTTTAGGGATAAATCAGACTCAAAAGTCAAAACAACCAGAAATAAATTTCATATCCAATTATGATAGGGTACATACACCAATCACTGAATCCATTGAGGGCTTGGATAACTTCCTTATAGCTTCAGAAAGACAAACTCTGGGGAAGCTTTTCTCCTTTGCCACTTTAAATGGGAGGAACACCCTCCTGTCAGCCTTTTTTTTTTGAAGAGACGACCTTCAGTCCTTGATTGACTCCTGCAACATAATAACCGCATCTAGGCTTACCATAACATTTGAAGTAGTTATCCATTTGCAGCTTTAAAAGTTGCATCTGAGAGCGCAGTTACCTTAACAAACACCTAAAATGTGGGTCTCCTCTAATGGTGAATCTGATTTCCTTTATAGGAAGTATTTTCAACCCTTAAATTATCCGCTTAACTGAGTTTATCACACTTATAGGATTTAAAGGGGTGCCTTTGCACAGGAATTCATTAATGGCTTTCCAGATGGCCCACCAAGTGGTTAAGATCTACATTTTAGAGTGAACCCCTTTCAAAAGGAGAAGCCCAATAGCCTGAGTCATAGTGAATTTTCCATCATTCAAACAAATCCCAGCATTGAAAATTATGGGATGGCAAACCAAGGTGTGAGCCAAATCAGATGGCACTAGTATGGTGGGATAGAGGTAAAGTATGGACCACCAACTAGTGTGTGGACTTAAAAATTCTTCTCTTTGGCAGATGATGTGTGTCACTCAAGAGACACAGAATGATTTGGGTTCTTTTGTTCATTGCTTTCCAAGATCACTTTGGATTCATACACGAAAACTCTATTGCCGCGCACTTGCTTTACCTTGATATCTCTGTCAACAAAAAAGCTGGACTGCTGCTTTATACAAAAGATGATGATGACATCAATAGTGGACATATCTTCTTCTTCTACCCTTTTTTGGGACAAAACTTTTCTAATTAGTGGAAGCTTTTCCAAGAGGCCCATCGGGTGAATGGTCTTGACTACCCCCGCGAATTTTTTTTTTTTTTTTTTTTTTTTACTGGGTTTGAATAAAGTAACTACAGCAGCTAATCTTAGAAATGGGAGGATTCACCTCACAAGCACCCACGTGGTTTGTTCACTTCCTCGGCTCGATTGGATTGGTTATGGCCTACATCAAATCCCGTCCTGTACGTGTCCGGGCTGGGACAGGGCAGGGACATGGGCTTAACCTGATCCTAGACAGAAGCAAAACATTCTCTAATTATTCCTGCTGTCACCAGATAACCAGTGTGAACCGGACTTTAAACCCTTCTCTTTTTTTCGGGTTTGAGACCGACAATACAATGCAACAAGCAACATGGAGAAGTTAAAAACTTTTTTTTTTGGCTGGTGATAATAGAAATCAGAAAATCAATAAAAATGAATGAGTATCCTATAGGTTATATGGGTTAAGAAATGAATGAGTATCATATATGAGTCAAGTGAAAGTAATGTAGGATCAATTCAAAACTTTTTTTTTTTTTTTTTTTACGGTGAAAGTAGAAATTTAAAAAATCAATAAAATGAATGAGAATGAGTATCCTATTTTCCTATGTGGGTCAAGTAATTTAAAAAGGAAATGAATAGAAATGTATTGTCCAAACTCAGCCCACTAGGCTCAAATTTTTTTAAAAGCCATGTATTTTAGGGCTTGGGACGGGCCGGCCCTGAACAGGCTGAGCATCCTCTGCCCAGTCCCAGTCCCATTTTCGGCCGGGCTTTAAAATGTCTTGTCCAAACCCAGCCCACTGGGCTCAAATTTCTTTTAAAAGTCCTGTATTTTAGGGCTTGAGACGGACCGAACTGGACTTTTTATCCATTTCATCCCTTCCCATTGACAGGCCTACCAACCAGCCACTACTTCCTGGATAAGCTCTCAATGGAGCCAAAAAAAGGAACCACACAACCACTAACATGGGACGTTTTATCTTTTCAGGATTATATACCTCACATGTTATTACGCATGTCATCTGTTCACTAGCTTAAATAGCATTTGAGCGCCAGAATTTCTGACAAAATAAATAAATAAATTAAGCTGTAGGTCCTGTCCCCAGCTTCCCATGATCTGGGCCCCATCAATCATGGCCGAGGTAGATGATCAAAAGTTCTTCGAGTCAATCCGATCATTCTAAACACCCTGATCTGATCTGTGGCCCTAAAATTTATTGGAGTTAAAACGTAAATTTTTTTTTTTTTTTTATCTCAATCCAACAGATGAGTTATTGTTGATATATGTAAAACATATTAGGGAGGGGATCGGATTGATCATACGACCCACATATAAATATCATATATGTGTAGAGAGAGAGAGAGAGAGAGAGAGAGAGAGAGAGAGAGAGAGATGGAAGAAACAGCACTGGTGTTCTTGCCATTACCAGGAGCTGGCCACCTGGTATCTTCAGTAGAGCTAGCCAAAGGCCTCCTTGAGAAACAACAATGCTTCTCCATAACCATCCTCCTCATGCATCCCCGTATAGCCTCCACAAAATCCGCCATCGCCTCCACCACCACCTCCTATGTTCAATCCATTGCCGCCTCCAACCCGAGCATCCGTTTCGTCGATCTCCCACTCGTGGATTTCCCATATGAAAAGAACATGAACCCGTCAACCTTCGACACTCTCTTCGTAGAAAAGCACAAGCCCCATGTCAAAGAAGCCCTTAAAAGAACATCATCATCTTCTTCTCCTCCTCCTACCCGAATCTCTGCCTTCATCATAGACTTCTTTTCAACAACTATGATCGATGTGGGCAAAGAGCTTGGCATCCCCACATATATCTACTTCCCATCTGGTGCAGCTCTCTTGGGGCTTATGCTCTATCTCCCAACACTAGATGTCAAAGTTCCTTGTGAGTTCAAGGACTACCAAGGAGAGATTGAAGTTCCCGGCATGTTGCCTATGCCTCCGCTGGTGATGCCTGGGCCAATTATGGACAAGAAGATTGACACGTATGCGCTCTTCGTATCTCATGGATGGAGGCTTCGTGAGGCCCATGGATTGATTACAAACACATTTGCAGAGTTGGAGCTGACGACGCTCAAATCGGTAACATATCTGACTTGACCTTTGTTAATTACCAGGTCTTTTTCTTTATCGAGCTCGTATTTGATCAAACAAACCCAATATTATTGATTCAATGGACATTCCAAAAATTTCAATACAAATCAGGTTGAACTGCTCCACATACAAGCAGTTGGGGGCGGTGGTGCCCCTTTCTTTTTGGGGGCGGGGCGGGGCGGGGCGGGGCGCCTGTTGGACCTAGGTCAATTTTCGAAACCAATATAAGAATTTTGGATCCACTTTCAAAATATATCGGTCCATCCCCAAATCCCATATGAAGATCTTGGGCTTGACTCTAAAGACAACTGTACCGATTTGTGGGGGTATTTTTTGGGGGTGGGGCGCCCCCGACTGTTGGACCAAGGTCAATTTTTGAAACCAATATGATAATTTTGGGTCCACTTTCAAAGTATATCGGTACATCCCCAAATTTCACATGAAAATCTTGAGTTTGACTCCGAAACATAACTATATATACTGGTTTCTGTCGGCCCACGTCAAATGATGTGGGATTCCTATCTAAAATATAATTTAGGCCCATGGTGGTCATGAGTCGGTTAGACCAGAGGTGAAACCATACACAAAACCACCCCACACAAGAAAAAAAAAAAAAAAACCTACTCCTTCGGTTTACAATCTGAAACTAGTAAATTGTTGTTCCGAGAATATTCGTTCCAGATATGCATCGTTATAGAATAATATATTTTTTAAAAATATGGTCGACTGACAGATGTGACAGATTGCTAACATAGAGACATCTTAAACTAAAAGAAATAGATAAACTATAGCCATTGAAATTTAATATTACTAATGTGACGATGAATTATTATTTCTTTAATTGATAATTTAATGTGTCACGTACAAGGCATATTCTATTGTCTGGTGTGTGGCTTGGCCACTTACAAAAGTAAGATTGTGAAAGAAAATGCCATTTTAAGAGTGAGTCTTCAATGGTAGGCAGTCAAAATAGACTTTTGACTGTGACAATTGTTTAATAAAAGGGCTTCAACACTCCAGGGCTATTGGCTCAACTGGGCGGAGTCCTTTTAAGTTGAGAATCCACTTAACTAGCCCCATCCATCTCGAATGTGTCATATATGAGACATTTATTGCTAATTTGATTTGAAATGATATCCAGCTGCAGTTTTTTTTTTTTCCTTTCTAAAAGAGAAATTTCATTTAGAGAGAGAGAGAGGACAAAAAAATAAAAAAACCAACATGACACTTCAGCCAGTTCTCAAATCTAGGTAGACAAACACTCAAAACTTTCTTTTACCAAAAAGAAAAGAAAAACTCAAACCTTAACCTATAGTTAGAGTACTTACCAACCCATTACTCAAGACAATTATAAGCATGACCGTTTGAAGATGAAGGGATAAACGAAACCTTAACCAATCATGAGAGTATTTGCCAAAAATAAAGATAGTCGATTTTAATTTGTGAGACCAGCACTGTTTTAACTTAAAATAACATAAGCTTCGGCTTATGAGAGTCTTGTTATATATATATATATATATATAAATTAAAGGATTTTATAAAAAGAAAAAACCAGATTAGGTGACCAGTGGGCCAAAAAGATGATTTTAACTGACCTTGCACCAAATCAGTCATTTAGCCCGAAAACGTGTTTTTTTAGTACTTTCTAGTAGTGTCCAAATCAATATTTGTTTTATAACGTTAAGGGTCCTTAGGGACCCTGCGGTGTACCCCCAAAAGCATAAACTTGGAAATAAATATATAATACTCCATCTTCCCAACTAACCCACAACAACAAAACATTTGCATTTCTTGAAACAACTACAGAAGAAGAACAAAAATAACCATTGGATAGAAGCTTCCAGATTCAAATCCAAAACCCCAAATCTTCAATTCTTTACAAAGGAAAAAAAAAATCTCCATTCTACGCCATTTTTTTTTCTGTGTGATTCGAGCAAACAGAGTTTTAGATCAAGCGAAGTCGAGTTTTAGATTAATGGTCTTTAAGAGGTGGGAATGACTTACAAAGGGGAAGCAAGTCGAGTATCTTCGTTTTTTTTACCAAGAACATGGAATGATTATGAGTTCCGTTCATTTATAAGCATACACCACAGGGTCCCTAGGGACCCTTAACATTATAAATCAAAGGTTGATAGGGACGCTAGTAGAAAGTACGAAAAAAAAATATTTTCAGGCAAAATAACTGATCTGGTGCAAGGTCAGTTAAAATCATCTTTTCGGTCCACTGGTCACCTAATTTTCTTTTTTGTAAAATCCTTTATATATTAAATTCTTGAAAATTGGACAAGTGAATTTGTACATTTTTGTAAGAACACTCTCTAGAGTGTTTTTTTAACATTGTTGATAGGACGCGATGCTCGCACTTGAGCTCTGTGTGCGATGGGCTGTGGGGCCTACTTGAGTTGGGCTGGGTGGTTTGCTATATCTAGGTGCTACCTAATTACCTACTAGGTTTGGGTCCCATTTGATCGTCTTATCATTTTTATTCGGGCCCCATAAATACAATAAAACGTACAGTATATTTGGATAGGTGTCGAGCCAATCCAATAGTGACAACCCATTTGGATGGGTGCAAACTAGACGTAACCCCTGAAACATATAAGGAGGTTTTGGTCCACTACAATGCACCCAGGTGAACTCATTATATGTATAGGGAAATATTCAAGTAAGAACGAGTTCTCATTTATTATATGAGAACTTTTTTGAAATACTCAACTAGCAACCCATCCAAACCTAGCAACTAATAGGGAACCCCGTGATAGTCACTAATTCCAAGGATTGACACACATCCGAATGGACTAAACCGTTGGATCGAGGGTTAAATATTTTTTTTGAATATGAAGCCCTTAAACTTGTGGGCCACGGATGAAGGGGTTAGGAGCATGAGTTTGGGGTCAAATTTGATACTTGAGTGGTCTCACATAGATCTTTCCATCCCCTGGTCTCATCTCCAAATGAGGCACACAAAAAAGTTTTCACATAATATATGAGAACAGTTCTCACCTGAATATATATATATATAGGGAGGTGCTCCAACGAGAGTATCTCTCACCTTACTATAAAAGATAGGGGTGAGGACCTTCACATTTAAGTTATTGGCATTGGATATGGATGTGAGGGCCCCACCCAATCTCTCATTTAAGGTGAGATATTTCTTATAGGAGCATCTCCTATATATATATATATATATATATATACATCACAATCTCTCATTTTAAGGTGAGAGATATCTCTAGTGGGAGCATCTTCATATATATATATATATATAATATATAGATACATAGAGAGAGAGAGAGAGAGAGAGAGAGAGAGAGAGGTAGATGAGATATGGAAGAAACAGCACTAGTGTTCTTGCCTTTACCAGGAGCCGGCCACTTGGTATCTTCAGTAGAGCTTGCCAAACGCCTCCTTGAGAAAAAACAATGCTTCTCCATCACTGTCCTCCTCATGTATCCCCGTCTTCCCTCCACGAAATCCGCAATCACCTCCTCCACCACCTCCTATGTACAATCAGTTGCCGCCTCCAACCCTAGCATCCATTTTGTGGACCTCCCACTCGTGGATTTCCCATATCAAAACAACCAAAAAACGATGACCTTCATCTCCCTCTTCATAGACATGCACAAGTCTCATGTCAAAGAAGCCATCAAAAGAACATCATCATCTTCTTCTTCTCTTCCTACCCGCATCGCTGCCATGATCATAGACTTCTTTTCGACCACTATGATTGATGTGGGCAAAGAGCTTGGCATCCCCACATACATCTACTTCCCTTCCGGCGCAGCTCTGTTGGGGCTCATGCTCTATCTCCCAACATTAGATGTCAAAATTCCTTGTGAATTCAAGGACTACCAAGGAGATGTTGAAGTCCCTGGCATGCTGCCTATGCCACCGCTGGTGATGCCGGAGCCAATTATGGACAAGAAGAATGACGCATATGGGCACTTTGTATCTCATGGACGGAGGTTTCGTGAGACTGATGGCTTGATTATAAACACGTTTGCAGAGTTGGAGCCGACAAAGCTCAAATCGGTAACATAGCTGACTTGCCATTAGTCTCCCCACCTTTTTTTTTTTATTTTTATTTTTATTTTATGTTTTTTAAGGAACGACCATTACTGGCCAAGGCATAAACTAACACATTATCTTATATTTATAGTGCTCATTTTTGTTTGATCAAATTCGCTCTTATAATATCGTTCTCATGGACATGCACTTATCCAAATTTGATTACAATTTGGATTGTCTGTGGATGCCATGGAAAAGAAACCCATGCTCCTCTACCTTGAAATTGCAAGCCTGATCGAAAGGTTCGAGATGGATTTCTTAACTAGCGTGAAAAAAAGATAAAAAAATAAATTTTTTTTTTCCTTGTATAGTTTGTTTGTTCAAAACGCAAAAGAATGGGATGCCTAGAATATATAGGTTCTATTTCCACAGAAATGAGCATGCACAAAACGTGAGATTCCTATCTAAGTATATATCTATATTTTTTAGACATGAATAATTCAACAGCTAATGATACTATATTTAGATTCTAATTTAAGTCCATGGAGATGAGCCGGTTTGACCAACAGCAACAAGGGTTAGCTTCGAGCTGATAGTAGCGTGGGATCATAGAGTAACATAAGAGTCCATGGATTAATTAGAAATTGATCCACAACGGTACTTTTGGTTACCTACCTTTAAATTAAAGCAAGCTTACTCATTCTGCGATATCATTGTGTCTTAAGGTGGTAGGCCCTATTATGATATCATCGATATACAAAGCTACTTTGGTTTTATCACTAGGCATTTAAACATCATTTTAGTCAAATGATCCAACTATTTCTCTGTCATTCAAAGGACTCTAACTGGCCTAGGACATTTGGTGTCTATAACCAACTAAGCAACAATCGAAAACTATATTTAATTGATTTGAATTATAACCATCATTCTATAAAGTTTACCCACGCCTCTTTCATCCAATTCAAGCAAGTAGGGCAAGTCATATTTTTAGTTCGGTTCTTATTCTTACCTATAGTATGGGCCAAATAGGAATCTATGTTCTTATTCCACTGATCCGTCTCCATTACAAGTAGATTTCATCACTGCCAATTGTTACGAGTATCATTCTAAGAAAATTAAGTATCATTCTCAGACAATTATCTTCTCAGAAGAAACGGTACAATATTTTCAAATTTGGGGCTTTTCTTGATTGAAAAGTAAATTATAAATAGTAAAAATGAAAATAAAATGAGAAGCACTATGTTTTTGCTAAATGGAAAGTAAATTATTAACAGTAAAAATGAAAATAAAATTAAAAGCACTATGTCTTTGCTAAATGGAAAGAATGTATTAACAAGGGGATCTAAAGTCCCACAAAAGAACAAATGAATACAAGATAACTAGCATCCACAAGCGCCAAAGATACAAACAAGACCAAAGCTGGACAAAGTGCAAATGACAGGGGATAAAATTACATCCTCAAATAAGTGAGGAGAGAGTGAAGATGCCTGCCTCTAAAACCCTTAGATTTTAATATTACTAAAGGTGATTTTCAAGTCTTCCATTATCTGCCCAATGACTTTGTCCGAAGGAGTACACAAAATATTAACAAAAACAACTTCCAAGAGATCCAAATAGCAGATGCTGCAATAAACATAATAGTCCCCAACCCAGTCCTCGAGCTAGCCTAGTACTTAGAGGGAGTTGGTCATTGGATTAACACAAATTGGGCCCAATAATAATAAAAAAAACATGTTAATATATTTTTCCTGATTTTCCTACTTTTTATTTCAATATTGTTGTGATTTTTTCATGATAGTTTTTTTTACTTCTCTTTACAACCAGCTGAAACTAGTAAAATGTTGTTCCAAATATACATCTTTATATAACAATATTTACAAAAAAAAATAAAAATTAAATGTGACAGCCGGCTAACATAGAGGCATCTTATATAAGAAACTTTAAAAAAATATATAAAAAAATTAAAGCCATCGAAATTTAATATGAGTAATGTGACAAGGAATTATTATTTTCCTAATTCATTATTTAATTTGTCATAAGGCATATTCTGTTGTCTGGTGTGTAAGGTTGTATAAGAGAAGGACATTTCATGAGTGAGTCTTAAATGGTAGGCGGTCAAAATGGACTGTTGACTGTGATAATTGTTTAATTGGACAAGTGGATTTATACGTTTTTGTAAGAAAACTCTGTAGAGTGTTTTTATAACATTGTTGTATAGGGCGCGATGCGTGCACTTGAGCTCTGTGTGCGCTGGGATGTGGCGCCTACTTGAGTTGGGCTGGGTGGTTTGCTATATCTAGGTGCCACCTAATTACCTACTAGGTTTGGGTCCCATTTGATCGTCTTATCATCTTTATTCAGGCCCCATAAATACAATAAAACGTACAATCTATTTGGATAGGTGTCGAGCCAATCCAATAGTGACAACCCATTTGGATGGGTGTAAACTGGACGTAACCCCTGAAACATATAAGGAGGTTTTGGTCCACTACAATGGACCGAGGTGAACTGATTATATACATACATACATATATATATATATATATATATATATAAGAAAATATTCAAGTGAGAACTAGTTCTCATCTATTATATGAGAACTTTTTTAAAAGGTTCAACTAGCAACCCATTCAAATATAGTAACTAATAGGGAACCCCGTGATAGTCACTGATCCCAAGGATTGACATACATTCGAATGGACTGAACCGTTGGATCGAGGGTTAAATATTTTTTTTGAATATAAAGCCTTTAAACTTGTGAGTCACAAATGAAGGGGTTATGAGCATGGGTTTGTGATCAAATTTGATATTTGAGGTGGTCTTACATAAATATTTCCATCCCCTGGTCCTATCTCCAAATGAGGCCTATAAAAAAGTTCTCACATAATATGTGAGAACAGTTCTTACATGAATATATATATATATATGGACGTGCTCCTACGAGAGTATCTCTCACCTTATTATGAGAGATAGGGGTGGGGACCCACACATTTAAATTGTTGGCATTGGATATGGATGTGAGGGCCACATCCAATCTCTCATTTAAAGTGAGAGATATTTTTAGTGGGAGCATTTCCATATATATATATATATATAGATAGATAGAGAGAGAGAGAGAGAGAGGTAGATGAGATATGGAAGAAACAACACTAGTGTTCTTGCCTGTACCAGCAGCTGGCCACTTGGTATCTTCAATATAGCTAGCCAAACGCCTCCTTGAGAAACAACAATGCTTCTCCATCACTGTCCTCCTCATGTGTCCCCATCTTCCCTCCACGAAATCCGCAATCACCTCCTATGTACAATCAGTTGCCGCCTCCAACCCTAGCATCCATTTTGTGGACCTCCCACTCATGGATTTCCCATATCAAAACAACCAAAAACCGATAACCTTCATCTCCCTCTACATAGACATGCACAAGTCTCATGTCAAAGAAGCCATCAAAAGAACATCATCATCTTCTTCTTCTCTTCCTACCCGCATCGCTGCCATGATCATAGACTTCTTTTCGACCACTATGATTGATGTGGGCAAAGAGCTTGGCATCCCCACATACATCTACTTCCCTTCCGGCGCAGCTCTGTTGGGGCTCATGCTCTATCTCCCAACATTAGATGTCAAAATTCCTTGTGAATTCAAGGACTACCAAGGAGATGTTGAAGTCCCTGGCATGCTGCCCATGCCACCGCTGGTGATGCCGGAGCCAATTATGGACAAGAAGAATGACGCATATGGGCACTTTGTATCTCATGGACGGAGGTTTCGTGAGACTGATGGCTTGATTATAAACACGTTTGCAGAGTTGGAGCCGACAAAGCTCAAATCGGTAACATAGCTGACTTGCCATTAGTCTACCCCTTTTTTTTCTTTTTTTTTAAAGGAACGACCATTACTGTCCAAGGCATAAACTAACACATTATCTTATATTTATAGTGGTCGTTTTTGTTTGATCAAATTCGCTCATATAATATTGTTCCCATGGACATGCACTTATCCAAATTTAATTACAATTTGGATTGTCTGTGGAATGCCATGGAAGAGGAAACCCAGGCTCCTCTACCTTGAAATTGCAAGTTTGATCGAAAGGTCTGACATGGATTTCTTAACTAGCATGATAAAAAAGATAAAAAGAAATTTTTTTTTTCCTTATATAGTTTTGTTTGTTCAAAACACAAAAGAATGGGATGCCTAGAATATATAGGTTTCTATTTCCACATAAATGGGCCTGCACAAAACGTGAGATTCCTATCTAAGTATATATCTATATTTTTTAGACATGAATAATTCAACAGCTAATGATACTATATTTAGATTCGAATTTAGGTCCATGGAGATGAGCCAGTTTGACCGACAGTAACATGAAATAGCTTCGAGCTGATAATAGTGTGGGATCATATCTCTTCATAGAGTAACATAAGAGTCTATGAATTAATTAGAAATTGATCCACAAAGGTAATTTTGGTTACCTACCTTTAAATTGAAGCAAGCTTATTCATTCTGCGATATCAATGTGTCTTAAGGTGGTAGGCCTAGTATGATATCATCGATATACAAAGCTACTTTGTATTTCAATATTGTTGTGATTTTTTCATGATAGTTTTTTTTACTTCTCTTTACAACCTGAAACTAGTAAAATGTTGTTCCAAATATACATCTTTACATAATAATATTTACAAAAAAAAAAAATTAAATGTGACAGCTGGCTAACATAGAGGCATCTTATATAAGAAACTTAAAAAAAAATATAAAAAAAATTATAGCCATTGAAATTTAATATGAGTAATGTGACAAGGAATTATTTTTTTCCTAATTCATTATTTAATTTGTCATGAGGCATATTCTGTTGTCTGGTGTGTAAGGTTGTATAAGAGAAGGACATTTCATGAGCGAGTCTTAAATGGTAGGCGGTCAAAATGGACTGTTGACTGTGATAATTGTTTAATTGACGGGCTTGAAGGCTCTATGGCTGCTGGCGCAGCTGGGCAGAGTACTTTCAGGTTGAAAAATCAACCAAGGTTCACTAGCCCCGTCAGAACTCAAATGTGTAATACAAGACAATTCTTGCTTAGTTTGATTTGAAGTGATAACCGGTAGTTTTTTTTTTTTCTTATTCACGGTACTAAAGCTAGTTCTCTAATCTAGTTCTGTAATCCAAGTAGATAGACGATCAAACCATAACCTATAACTAGAATACTTGACAACCCATTGGGGAAGACAATTAGCTCTGTTCGAAGAAGTGGGGATAAATGAAAAGAAATGGGCAAATGTAGGGAACTCTTACAACAGGATGTCTATGAGATCCGAGGGTTGCTCAGTTGGTTGGCAATCTGTCTCTCACCCTGATGTACGTATGTGCAAGTCCTCTTTCCTCACATGTGCGAGTTTCACTTCCCGCATGTGGGGGTTCTCTTTCCTCGTATGTGCGGGTTCTCTCCTCACGCATGTGAGTTTCTCGGGTCTCAACTCTTGTAGTTGAGATAGCAGGGGAAAAAAATGATGTCCACAACTATGAAGTATGGATCAATTATTTCTTTAGCAATAGAGAAGATCGTAACCTTTGTATAATCTTTATCTACTACCACAAATCTTTTTTTTATGTAAACTCATTAATCAAACTCTCAACTCAAACTCAGATTTAACAGCCAGCTTGGGAAGTTATCAAACTAGACCTTGCCCCCAATACATTCCCTTTCCTTTTTAGCCATACAATGAACAAAAGAGTTGTTAGGTCTAGGGATGAAATCACTTTTAGTGCAAAGATGATTGCATGCATTTCTACATCATTTTTTATTGCCAAGAGGTAAGTTGTGTTGAGGTCAACGCCCATTTTTACCACAAAGCGAACATAATTATGGTCGAGCCCTCGCCCTCACTATAAAATCATTGTTGTGCCTTTTTTCATCACCAATTGATTTGGGAATAAGTGGTAGTTTAATGGAGTGTAAGATCCTACTAATGGTATCAAAGCTTGATAGGTCCTAAAATCAATTGAGAGAGGGAGGGATTATTGAGGCGTGCACCCTCGCAACAAGGTAAGCTTCAAGAAGAACAAAAAAAAAAAAAGAGTAGAAAATGCATATGTATTGTATTTTTTGAAAAGATGAAAATACCAGGGAGTGGGTTGCTCCCAAAATATTTATAAAAGGATGCAGAGGCAGGCTCTGAATACGATCAGACAAATTACTAAACATTTCCGACAGACCAAGCCAAAATAGATTGCCACTTGTTATTAAAATCTAATTGATTAATCTTCATATTTTTTTCGTTTTTGTTTTTTTGAGAGTTGGGTTTTAGAAAACCCTTACATTTCATTTAAACTATGCATTTTATTAGAGTATATTGGAACCCACAAAGTCCCATGTGTCTGTCCAACAAAACATTCACCTCCTATCAGTATAAAAGCGCTTTGACTTTATCCTACATCAGTGAAAGATGCATCATCATATGAATCTGCCTAGTATGGATAGCTATGGATTGGGCTAAACTCAAGTCTGATACGGCTCAAGCCCACTCCATTGTTAATCAGGCTTTATATATAGAGAGAGCAAGAGAGAGGAAGGGGGAGAAATGGAAGAAACATCAATTGTGTTGTTGCCTTTACCTGGAGCTGGCCACCTGGTATCTACAGTAGAGCTAGCCAAGCGCCTCCTTGAGAAGCAACAATGCTTCTCCGTCACTGTCCTCCTCATGCATCCCCACATACCCTTTATGAAATCCGCCATCGCCTCCTCCAGCACCTCCTATGTTCAATCCACCGCTGCCTCCTACCCCAGAATCCATTTCATCGATCTCCCACTCATAGACTTCCCATATGAAAACTGCAATAATCCATCATCCTTCATCTACCTCTACATAGACAACCAGAAGCCCCATGTCAAAGAAGCCATCAAAAGAACATCATCATCATTTTCTTCTTCTTCTTCTTCACCACCTACCCGCATCGCTGCCTTCATCATAGACTTCTTTTCGACAACCATGATCGATGTGGGGAAAGAGCTCGGCATCCCCACATACATCTACTTCCCGACCGGCGCTGCCGGCTTGGGGCTCATGCTCTATCTCCCAACCTTAGATGTCAAAGTTCCTTGTGAGTTCAAGGACTACCAAGGAGAGGTTGAAGTTCCCGGCATGTTGCCTTTGCCGCCGCTGGTGATGCCGGAGCCAATCATGGACAAGAAGAATGACAAGTATTCACAGTTCGTTTCCCATAGTCGGAGGTTTCGTGAGGTCGATGCCTTTATTGTGAACACGTTTGGGGAGTTGGAGCCGACGGCACTCAAATCGGTAACATAACTAGCCTACTCCTTAGCCTACTAATTCTTCTTTTGTTATTTTTTTCATTTTTAGTGAATGATCTCATGTGTAGTATCAGTGCCATTGAAAGGCACTTGCCCCAAATTTTTTTTTAGTCGGTAATAGATAATTTCTAAGATGCTCAAATACGATACGGATATGGCTGGGACACACCATAGATACGGCATGGATACGGATTGTTTTATATATAAAAAGTGAAGTATCGGATACGACACGATAGATTATCTATTTTTAAGTATCCGTGCATCATAGGATAATTTCACTAAAAGAAGAATGGAATACAAAGAGAGAAATCAAAGAAAAAAGATAACATGAAAAGACAAGGGAACACAAAGGTATGTTAGCATTGTGCCCCTTTCGCACCCGCAGTACAAAGTATAACTCTTCCGATGAAAAGTCCTCTCAACTCCTTGCTTAGCTGAAAAATCAGCCACGTTGTTGGACAACCTAAACTTTGGAAAGAAGACAACAATCATAATGTCCCAAAAAGCCCAATCTCCCCGATTAATTCCGATCACTTCTAGGCTTTAGATGTAGTACAATTACTTTACAACAAACCTAACAAAGTTTTTTTTTTTTTTTTTTTTTTGTGGGGGGGGGGGGGAGGGTGGCGCATTTCCGTAATGCCATGATAAGCCTTGATTTCGGTAAATGTACCAATTAGGTTTATCATGTTTTCGGTAGCAGTATCACTTCATGCCGGACTTGGAGCTACCTTCGGTAAAAGTACCAGCGAATCTCGTCTCGGTCTTATACAACTCGGTAATGGTACCGACCTTGCGCAGTTCGGCAATAGTGCCGAGATGCGTCGATAAATAAGGTTGTACTTGACTTCGGTATCTCTCTCAGCTCGGTTGACTGAGATAGGTGCTAGATGTCAATAAGCATTAATAAAAGTACAGCTACGTTGCAGAATGTGCTGACAGATAGGATGAACACCGGATTTAAATAAGGGGTTGACCATATCCGACGGTCACATCAACAATCATGCAGAAAGTCAAGGTATGGTCTGATGAGACATTACCTCCACCTACCTCCATTGAGGAAACGAGGTATGGTCTGATGGGACAGTTGCTCTACCTACTTCCACTAAGGAGGGATCCAAGGTGACCACCGCTTATATATATATATATATATATATTTATGCATGAGGTAAAACCACCAAAGGCATGCAAACACAATACACACATAGCTCTCCCTTCATCTCCACTCATTCACCATTTGTTGAGTTGTTGAACTAACTTAGGCGTCGGAGTGCCTTCGGCTGACGGCAGGCAGAGCCTCTAACCTTCTTCTTTTCCTTTCAGGTTTTAGGAGTTACGGTCCTTCCCAAAAACTTTACAACAAATCCTACTTTACAAAGTTCGTAAATTTTAGGCACATACAGTTAGCTATCAGCTCCTAGTAGACTCAGATCATTTCTCTTGACAGAGAAACATATAGGGTCATGAATTAATTAGAAATTGGCCCACAAAACTTCCTTCGGTTTCCTACTTTCAAATAAAATCAGCTTTAGTCAATCTGCTTTTGTCATGATATGACAGCGTCTTTAGGTGGTAGGCACATGATGATATCATGGGTATACAACTAATCTGATTTTTAGTATTAGGAATTCAGAACCCAATTTAGTCAAGCAGCCCAACTGTTCAGTTATTGGAGTTATGATCTTAATTGATTTTTTTTTTTTTTTTTTTTTTAAGTTTTTTACTTTACTAGCAGGGATTTGGTGTGTCCCTTACCAATTAAGATGCAACCGGCTGAGACTATTATTAATTGATTTGAGTGATAACCATCATCAAAGAGAGGGAGAGAGAGGCACGGAGAGGGGGAGAGGGAGACGGTGACAGGCGGGCAGTGGCAGGCGGGGAGAGAGAGAGGAGAGAGTAGAGTGAAGTTGAGAGGGTAATTTAAGAAAAGGAAGTGCGTTGAGAGTAATTTTGATAGTCTATGATGGGGTAAAAGGAAGTGTGTGGAGAGAAAAAATCAGGGTGCATTTAGCAGCTCTACCAGTCTTATCTCATGACGTGTTCTCCATATTTATAATCCTAAACTTGACCCAATCAGAACCAACACTAAGTTGCATCAACAATAGCAAAGTAGTGTAATGACTGATTTAATGCAACCCTTTGCTATTCATACTGGATCATCATCATCAAATGTAAATCAAATGATGCATATCTTCCACATGATCATGACAGATTGCCAATGGTGAATGTCTGCCCGACCATCATCCCACTCCACCAGTCTACCCAGTGGGACCTTTGCTTGCACTCGACAACAAATCGCAGGACCCAGAGACGCGCCAATTGATGGAATGGCTCGACCAACAGCCCCACTCATCCGTGATCTTCTTGTGCTTTGGAAGCCGGGGCACCTTCTCGGTCCCACAATTGAAGGAAATGGCCATTGGTCTCGAGCGTAGTGGCCACCGTTTTCTATGGTCCTTGCGATGCCATTCATCAACCGACCCAGATCTCAAGGAGATCCTGCCAGATGGGTTTTTGGACCGAACCAAAGGCCAGGGATTGGTGTTCCAATCTTGGGCCCCACAGGTGGCCATCCTTGGACACATAGCTGTTGGCGGATTCGTTTCGCATTGTGGGTGGAATTCGATCCTCGAGAGCATATGGTTTGGTGTGCCCATATTGGCTTGGCCCTTGTACGCGGAGCAAAAGCTCAATGCATTTCAGCTGGTGCGGGACTACGGTTTGGCTGTGGGATTGAGTATGGATTATGAGAAAGATGGGTGGGTTAGTGCTGAGGAGGTGGAGAAGGGAGTGAGGTCTTTGATGGGAGAGTTTGAGGAAGGGCAGAAGGTGAGAAAGAGAGCTAAAGATATGGCAGAGAGAAGTAAGAAAGCAGTGGCAGAAGGAGGTTCTTCTTTCTCTACATTGGAACTACTAGCAAAGAAGTTCATGCTCTGAAATATCTATCAATATTTTGTGATTTATCTTCTCTTCATCCATTGATCAACAAAATCCCAACCATCCATCTACATTCACTTTGACATTAATCAGAACTTGAGTTTATTGGATGATCTTAAACATTGGGTTCAATGCACAAATGTGAAACGTTCCATTTGTTATAAGTAAGGCAGGTATTGTCTCCAGCCGCATGGAACATTTGGAATTTCAAGTAATTAAGTGGCCACTAAGGAGCCCTTGTACCCCCTGGGGACCTCTAGGCTGTTGCATCCATTGATTTGTCTTCTGTTTTTAGATATTATTGTTATAATTACTATTATCTATTTAACTATGGTACTAGTGCTAAAAAATCCATATGTTGTCTACGGATTGAAGGTTTTGGTAAGCATCACTATCCCTAGATAAGTTGCAACAGGTTAATGTGGATTATGGAACCAAGGCAACATAGGTTCAAGTGGAGCACAACAAATGATACATTCTCCGTTGTGAACTCGTTTCCTCTTGTAATGAGTTGGGTTAGTGGTGATGATTTTCCCATAATTAATGCCATGGGGTGTTTGCTAGGGTTGTTACTCTGTGGAATTGTGAAGCAGGATGCCATGGGGTTGGTTGTGGCATGTACGTCACTATTTTGGGATGATGCAAAGAAATTATAAGCTATACAACTTATTGGTTAATGAAATTTACTTGTATCTCAAAGCCATTGATTTTGAGATTTTATCACAGGTGAGGGTGTCATTTTATTTTCCTCGTTCTCCTTTTAAAATATGGGGTTTTCTAATAAGATTGAACTATGCGATAGAATCATGGTGAGCCCCATCGGTCTCGTGATAGAATCCATGTTTGCTTCGCTATAATTGTAAGGATGAAAATAAGGCAAATCTCACTCAACAAATGATGATATCACCTGCTACCCCCACCACATTAAAATTGAACCAAATATGACTAAAATGGGTTGAGTTTTGCCATACTACAGTAAAATTCTGTTGTAAAAAAGTTTGTTTCATTTTAACAATTAAAGATCTAAAATAAATCTCAGGGACCTATGCCTAATTAATTTTGAACTGATGGTATCGCTCTAACGAATCAGAATTTACGTCATCCTGCATACAAGGGTAGTGTCAAGGAATTGTATTTTAGAGGGTCGACATGTCATAATCATCATCATCATCAAAGCTTTGTTTCAATTATGTTAGATTCGACATCGGGATCTATCCTAGGACATCTCATAAAATAGTAGGAAGAAATTATCCTGTGGAGGAGCCCCATCTTATTAGAGGGCAAACAATGCAGATGGACTTTCAAAATAATTGGCCTTGGCTCCACCCCTGCCCTCTTATTTCATGATTGATCGCCCCTTCCATCTTAAATCTAAACCATAAGTTGGAATCTTATCTTATAAAATGTAGGTAACTCTACTCATTAGATTCATAATTAGTGGTAGACACGATTGAACTCGTCATGATTCACGTCTCTGCTAGATGTGAGTTTTGGGCATCCAAAATTCCATGGCCTTAACATTTCAATATAATGGTTTGGATTTAAGAAATAAAATGTCAGTGATGACCACCATACTGGCTTGGTTGCCTCTTAAGGCTCTAACCACCCTTGCAATGTTTACAATGTCTAACAGAGCCATGTTCAGATTATGTTAATTAATAGATGAAAATCCACTATAACTAGACAGATAGATTACACCATGAGCTTCTTTGATAGTAGTTCCAACTTCCAATGCTGTGAAAGAACCTCCTCCTTCTACTGCTTTCCTACATGTCTCTGCCATCTCCTCAACTCTCTCTCACCTTCTGCCCTTCCTCAGTCTCTCCCTTGAAACGAAAATGCTATCTGTCCCAGGTTCTGGACAGAACCCGGGACAGACTCCCCCCTGGGGTCCGTTGGATCCCAGGGGACAGAACCCGGGACAAGTAGCAGGTCTCCCCATGAAATGCCTCACTCCCCTCTCTATCTCTTCAGCATTTGCCCAATCATTGTCCTTATAATCCGCACTCTTAACTCCACTGCCAAACCATAATCCCGAACCAGCTGAAGTGCATTGTGCCTTTGCTCAGCATACAGAGGCCTAGCCAATATGGGCACACCAAACCATTAGCTCTCAAGGATCGAGTTCCACCCACAATGTGAAACGAATCCGCCAACAGCCACGTGTCCAAGGATGGCCGCTTGTGGGACCCAAGATTGCAACACCAATCCCCGGGCTTGGGTTCGAGCTAGAAACCCATCTGGAAGGATCTTCTCAAGATCTGTGTCGACTGATGAGCGACATTGCAGGGACCATAGGAAAGGGTGCCCGCTGCGTTCTAGAGCAGGTGCCATTACCTTGAGTCGTTGAACTGAAAAGGCACCCAGGCTTCCAAAGCACAAGAAGTCCACAGATCAAGGGGGCTGTTGGTTGAGCTATTCCATCAATTGGCTTGTCTGTGGTTCTTGAGATTCCTGACTCAGAGAGAGAGAGAGAGAGAGAGAGTACAGGTCTCACAGGATAAACTGGTGGAGTGGAATGATGGTCCGGAAGACAATGGCCGTCGACAATCTGTAAATGATTTAGAGTAAATCTTACCTCATTAATTATATAGGGTACTACATTGAGAGTAGTGATGGAAATGGATCAGGTAAAATCACTACCTCACTACCCTACTCTTATTGAGTAGGCTAGTGGTGACTCTAATTGTACAGGGCGTTGTCTATCAGTTGGGCAATGGTAGGTCACCTAACTACTAGTGGTGACTCTTTTACATTTCATGTATGGGTCAGGGCTTATCTTCATTGGAGCAGACTTCCTCCAACAAGGTTTGGTCTCTCATGGGTCCTATTCCCCCTTGGCTGGCTACCCAATAAAGTGAAAAACAAGTAACAGAGAAAATCAGGTAGGGGTGAAAGGGTCAGGGTCAGGCTATAATTAGTCTAATCTATCTTGGGGGCACGACAAATTTGGAACAAAGTGCGCTCGCATATTCAGATTAGATAGTTGTTTACCCCAACCTGTGATGAAGAACATGGCCCAAACCATGTACATGAGATCAAGGTTGGAGCATGCTTCCTCCAACAAAGTTTGTTCTCTCATGGGTCCTAGTCCCCTTGGCTGGCTACCCAGTAAAGTGAAAAACAAGAAACAGAGAAAATTAGGTAGGGGTGAAAGGGTAAGGGTCAGGCTATAATTAGTCTAATCTATCTTGGGGGCACGACAAATTTGGAACAGAGTGCACTCGCATATTCAGATTAGATAGGCGTTTACCCCAACCTGTGATGAAGAACATGGCCCAGACCATGTACATGAGATCAAGGAAAACTAATGTGCCTGTGGATCCTCTACCCAATCCATACTTGCCGGTGAAGCAATGCAAGCATGTATGGTCTTCATATAGTATTAGAGCAAAGCAATGCAAGCATGTATGGTCTTCATACATGAAAAAAAAAAAACTGATGATAGAGGGAGAAAAGGACCAAAAGTGAAGTCAGGAGAAAAAGGGGAAAGGAATAGTTTGATGGATTGCTATTGTATGATCCTGTCACTCACTGTGGGAGGACAGAAACCCATTTCAGAGAAAGGGTCTCCCACATCGGTTCTTTACAAAAATATTCTTCTCTTTATAATGACTTTGTTGGGAAGTGTCATTTCAAGGGGTGAAGGGGGGGGATGATGGAGAGAGCATCTGTTGATACGCATGCTTCTGTTGAGGTGCTAAACCCTAAACCCACACTCCTTGAGTGGCTCACATTCCTTAAGAGGGTGGTTTGTCCAGTGTTTTCCCCTCACTAATAAAATTGAAAACACTGATGCCTTGCTTCTCCTAATCCCAGTGGCCATGTCCCAAGAAGGCTTGAAGGGAGAGAGCTGCGGCATATCATTCATATATTTAGCAGCAATCTAATCCTCGTCTTCATAGTAACCCTATATTTTTTATTTTTGTTACTTGTTTCATGCTGGCCTACTTAGCTTGAGTATGTACCATGTCATATAATATGTTTATATTATATAAAATGTAAAATAGAAATATTTTTCAAAAATAAAAAACTTTTATGCTTAAAATTATAATCACAGATTGGGAAGGATGCTATGTACCATGTCTTAATCAAGAAACACAGAATAATTAATAGGTTTTCTTAAAAATCACACAATTGAGATTTTAAGTAAATAATTGATATAAATATTTTAAAAGCATATACGAAACTTGAAATATGATATTTTTGTATAAACTTTATTGAGATGGAAAAAACTCATAAGAAGTTTAAAAGTACGATAATATCCAATTAGAGGTGGATTTGGTAGTGAAATGGTTGGGTTTAGGATACATATGGATTTCTAGACTTTAACCAAAGTCAAGTTCAAGGCCGAGCTCGGCTTTGTCCTTGTATAATCTCTTCTTTTTTTTTTTTTTTGGGATCGGGGATCCTTTTACCAAGGATAAATAAAAGAAGGAAAATAAAGAAAAATGGGAGTTATTGAGTGTTGGATATTAGCCACCCTTCGCCTAAAGGTCATTATTAAATATATCATTATCAAATTTAATATTAAATCAAGAGAATCTTAATGATAAATTTATGTTTTGAGTTTTATGGAGATGATATTACGCAACTCCTTATGCTTGGAAGAAGTCTTCAAAACTCCAAAATAAACATATGAGCTTGTAGTATTATCCATGCTTTTTCTTGGGCAATATTGGATACTTTTATCAACATTGTCAAAATTAAAATACTTTTAAATGAAATATATATATAAATATATATATATATATATATATATAACACACCATGCATCCTAAGTGCTAGAAATATAAAACTACTTTTATAAAAAAAAACTATCTTTCATAAATACTGTATTAAAGGGTGATAAGAAGAAGAGAAAGAGGAGTTACGGTTCTTGTAGAAACGGTTGAGAGAATATGAGGGGATAGAGGATTTAAATGAGATCAAAATCAATTTAATAGTCAAAATCAATTTGGTAAATTTCTCAATTAGAGACAGTGGCTTTTATATATAATAATTAGAGCAAGAATGGATTGGGTAGAGGATCCACGGACACATCAGTTATTCATAATCATGTATGGTCTACGCCATGTTCTTTATCAACCCTTTCCTCAAACTTGATATCCTCAGGTATGCTCTAGGGTCAAAATTTGAAAAATAACAATACATTGTAAGATGATATATAACAAAATCACTTCTACTAAAATTATAAATAGATTTAGAGAGAGTCTATTTATTTCATACTAATGCATGCATCTTTTGTCTCCTTTGAATGGATGTCAATGGATTCGGTTAGACCAACTCGATCCAGTAAATCCTTTGAATGGTTGTTAATGAATGTTATCTGTAGCATCAAAAGGTCATGTTTAGTATTACCTTGTTTTTATTTCGTAGAATGGGCCCCACATTCTTAATCCTTACATTCAAACATACAACTCGTACACACACCTATAAATTTTAGCAATGAATATCTGGTGGATGTCAATCATGGATTAATATAAATAAATAAAAAAGTTCACTTTATATACTTGCCTTTAAACTGGGGTTACGATTGTACTTAAAGAATTATCTTGTTAGGATTTTATGCGAATTTGTTATCTTTTGAAATTCTTTAGCGAAAATATGGTTACATTAAAATTGAGCTAACCTGCTCATCTGGATATCTAGGGCATGTTTGGGAAAAAGCAACAAAATTCAGAAAATATTATTTTTATAGACGTACATTTTGCAAGTGTATTCTGTAAATGGTAAAATTTAGATTGTTTTAACATCTAAGAAACATCCTGCACAATTAAGAAGGATTTAGGCCTGAAACTAATCCACTGTATTTCTATTGGTTTTTTTAATCGAGTCAAATTGAGTGGTGTTTTAGGATTTTCATTTCAGGGGTGTAAATCTTATTGCATAGTTTGGTTTTGGGGGCAAACTGAAGATTTTTATGTGGATTTTGAGGGTTGGCCACCATTTTTGCCCACGACCGTAAGGATAGCTGTTATAAGGAAACATATGATGTCCAAGGACCAAGGCAAATGGAAAGGAGAATAAGATCTATATATGGGTGGCTAATATTAAAAATTTTCGCACCAAACAGTTTGGATATGAAAGCAACAAATATATTGAGGCAAATATTTTACCGCTTTGAGCGCTTTCGGTTCCAACTCGGCAAATGTGTTGACAATCAAGCCTTCAGCCTCTCTAAACCTCCGGCCATGGTAGACATACCAGGTGTACTCATCATCCTTCTTGTTCACCATCAGCTCCGGCATTACAACTGGCAGCAACGGCAGCATGCCGGGCACTTCAAGCTCTTTATGGTAGTCCCTGTACTCACATGAGATCTTCTCATGTAGCGTGGGGAGATAGAGCAAGAAGCCAAGAGCAGCCGCACCCGATGTATAGTAGATGTGTATGTGGTGATCCCAAGCTCCACCCCAACATCAATCATGGTTGTCGCAAACAAGTCTAAAATCAAGGCGGTAATGTGGGTTGAAGAAGAAGAAGAAGATGATTGTAGTTTTTTGATGGTTTCTTTGACATTGGACTTGTACTTCTCCATCAAGAGGGAGAGGAAGGTATTCGAATTTAGGTCGGTTTCGAAAGGAAGATCGATTAATGGGACGTAGATGAAGCGGATGTCAGGGTATGATGCAGTGATGGATTGGACGTAGGAGATGATTTTGGATGGTAATGCTGGAGATTGGAGAGGTATGAGAAGGATGGTGAAGGAGAAGTGGCGTTTTTCATGGAAGCGTCTAGCTAGCTCTACTGTGGATATCAAATGTCCAACTCCCGGTGAAGGCAAGAAGAGTAGTTCTAATTTTTCCATCTCTCTGTCTGTCTTGTTTCTTCCTTTGTTTTATTCTCTCAGTCTCTTCTAGGAGAACGTAGCATGGAAACAGAGGAGGGACGGGCTTTAGATATAGGAACAGTGTTATGATTCACATGTGACTCACAGTAGATCACTCCACTAACTCTCCTTGCTTATGATTCATTTACATATTTAGTAAATAGATGTTGAATGTGAACATAAGATTTTTAAAGTATCTCTTAACCTAAAAGGAGTATAGAAATAACCAAAGGAGTTGTACCAATCACGAGTCGTGTTTGACATAAAAATTTCCTAAATCCATTGCACACATTATGGCAAATGTGTATTAGAGCTGTTGCTTATCAACTCCAGCACTTAATAAACCCAATCCATTGCCATCTGTAAGAGCTATGACCTGTATTATTTGATCAATAAAACTTTAAATAGATGAAAGCCAAAGCTCTAATGAGATGAAAAATGTTCTACTATGAGGGACCCACTTAGGCCCACATTTGATCAGTACAACCCCAACTATATTAATCTTTCATCACATGATCTTACATCAAGCCTTACACTCATTGAAACTTCACTCATAATTGGATTTAATCTAAAAAACAATCTACGGTTAAGATTGCATTAAATTTTTATGTCTTTTTAAATAAAGGGTTATGATAATTTGATGGAGCTGACTTTTTTTGACTCCTCCTTATCCATAATAAGACCTTTGTATTTGCCCTCCTCCCACTATCAATAAACAAGCATCTAATTGTGCTGTATGTAAGACAACAGTTTGCTAGCATAAGGATATTCTCCTCAATTAGATTTTTTTTTTTCTATATACATGCAGGCCTGTTTGCTTCATAAATATTATTGTGGATTCTTTATATATATATATATATATATATATATCTCCTCAATTAGATTTTTTTTTTCTGCATTCATAGAGGCATGTTTGCTTCACAAATATTATTGCATATTATATATATATATTTATATATAGGGCCCCACCCCTATCTCTTATCTAAGATGAGAGATATCTCTCAAATGAACATCTCCCGTATGCATACATACAAATATGTATGTATACATAGGGTGATCTCAAGTACATAGGGGGGTTCTCTTGTGAGAGACACTCTCACCTAACTATGAGAGATAAGGTGGAGGCTCTCACATTCATATCCAATTCAATTAAGGAGGGCTAGTCATATTTATAATTAGGTTCTTAATCTTACCTATAGTATGGGCCAAATAGGAATCTATGTTCTTCCGCCTCCATTACAAGTAGGTTTCATCACTGCCAATTGTTACAAGTATCATTCTAAGAAAATTAAGTATCATTCTCTGACAATTATCTTCTCAGAAGAAACGGTACAATATTTTCAAGTTTGGGGCTTTTCTTGATTGAAAAGTAAATTATAAATAGTAAAAATGAAAATAAAATGAAAAGCACTATGTTTTTGCTAAATGGAAAGTAAATTATAAATAGTAAAAATGAAAATAAAATGAAAAGCACTATGTTTTTGCTAAATTGAAAGTATGTATTAACAAGGGGATCTAAAGTCCCACAAAAGAACAAATGAATACAAGGTAACTGGCATCGACAAGCGCCAAAGAAACAAACAAGACCAAAGCTGGACAAAGTGCAAATGACTTTAAAAACAGGGGATAAAATAAGTGAGGAGAGAGTGAAGATGCCTGTCTCTAAAACCCTTAGATTCTAACATTACAAAAGGTGATTTTCAAGTCTTCCATTATCTGCCCAATGACTTTCTCCAAAGGAGTACACAAAATATTAACAAAAACAACTTCCAAGAGATCCAAATAATAGATGCTGCAATAAACATAAGGGATTTTTATGAAATAATTAAGATTATATTTTGGTTTAACAGTTGTATGAAGAAAAACAACTAAAGTACGGGTTAGTTGTTCGTTACCCTTTATTTTGATGAGAATACCCTAGTTGACGATATCGTCATCTCGAAGTTGACGATATTGTCAACTCAGTTCATGATATCAACAACTATTTCAAACATCAGAAATTTTGCATTGCTTTTCCTTTGAAATTTTGATTCATTTAGAATTTGAATATATCTAGATTTGCATCAGTTAGTTAAATTAACTTATGATTCGAAATTGGGGATCAAATCCTCCATACTGATTAATGATATCATCATCTAAGATGACGATATCATCAATTGAGTTTTTTTTAAAAGAGATTTCCATTAACCATCCATAATTCCATACATTACACACTTTATTCATATTTAGACATTCATAGATACTTTCATACATTATTCTTGCAAAAAAAAAATTTTCTTCCAACCCTCATCTTCTTTTTATATCATATATATCAAGCGTACACACTTCATACATACTTTAGTGCATGATATAGGCTTCTAATAGTCAGTAAGCCATTCACATTATGGTCTTAATATTACATCATTCCATACACAATTGTCACTAGAACATAAATGGAGAAGGTCAACATTCATACACATAATGCTGTTGCAATGAATTTTGGTATTATCAGATATTCAACATCTCATGTTTGGACACTCTTCTTCTCAAAGAAATCTTTAGAGACTTGAAGCTTAATTTGATAATTACATTGAACATAATATTTAAAGTCACTCAAAAAGCTCACACCATCAAAATTTACATTATCTTTATCTTTTTAATTGCTCTATAACTAGTTTGAAAGCTTCATCAAGCCTTCTTTCCTTGTGAGCACGCCAGCATGTACCCATAATCCTTGATTGTAGGTTTGATCACGTATTTCTTCTGCATAACATCGAAATAAAATCACCCTTCTTCAAGAAACCCATTATGACTAACAATCACATAAAAGAGCAAAAAAGGTCCCCTCATTTGGAGAAATTTCAACATCTGTCTCCATTTTCTCATACACTTGTATGGCCTCTACTTTATATCCATGTATAAGAAGCCCATGAAGCATGACATCTCATGTTTGGAAACTCTTCTTCTCAAAAGAAATTGAATACTGCAAGTGCATCATCAGTACTCATGTCAGCCAATGTTGTACCAATGAACACTGACAATTTGAATCCTCCCCATTCTCACATAAGCATGCACACAACTCCCCTTCTCTTATAAGCATCCAACCATTTGCATTTCACAAAATGCAGCCAGTGCTATTTCAGGCCGATGATGTTGCAAGTGTGCTTGGATCATTGCAGTCCAAGAGACGACATTTCTTACATGCATTTTCTCGAACAGGTGAATGACGGTATTTAGTGGCAAAGGTTTGATTTGTTTGTTGAGCAGTGGCACCGATAAGATGGTGTGGTTGCTGCCGAAATGGCAGTGTCATGTTTCTCTTTCTCTATATCACTCTCATTCTCTCTTAATCATGATTATCTCTTTCTTTTTTTTTCTGGTTTTTTTTTGTTTTTTGCTCTCTCTAACCACAAGAAAGCACCCTCTTCATCTCTGCATGAAAATTCCTGGAGGGTTGAAAAGCACAAACCTAACAGAAAGTAAACTAAATCCCAGCACAGATACGAATATGGAAACAAGAAACCTAAGTTAATCAAGCAACCAATCAAGAAGATGGACACAAGATTTTTTACGTGGAAAACCCTGGGTAGGGAAAAAAACCACGGGACCTTACACCGGTCCAGAAAGATCAAGCACTAAAAACTCGAAGGTTACAAGAGAAACTCACTCCCCTTTACAGTTGATCACAACCTAAGGACCAAAGTGATTCTTGCTGACGACCACGCCGTGCACCTTCTCTAACACTTCAATTTCCACGCCTTAAGCGAGACGAATTGGCTGGAACATGGATGGGGAATCTCCAGAGGACAAAGCTTTAGCACATAAATCTGTCAAAAGAGCTCTCTGGAAAAGGTTAATCTCTCTTAGGATAATCTAGGGTTTAGATCTGAGAGAGGTGCAAGTTTATGAAGGGGTTAAACCCTTAAATAAGCTTCTGAAATCGTATGGGAAAGTTTTTGTTGTAATAGGATTGAAGAACGGGACTTTAGAAAGAAGAGGCTAAAAAATAGCTAAGACTTCGTCGCTGTCCGATCGATCGGACTGCAGGTCCGATCGATCAGTCTGTCTTTTAACTGAGGCTTTTTTCTGGGCGATCGATCGGACTGAGGTTCCGATCGATCGGTCTGACTTTTTGCTGAAAACTCCCTGCTTCCTGTTGCTTTGGAATTCTTCTTCAATACAAAGTGATCCAACTAAAAAATGCAAATTACATGAAATCTCATGTTTTGTCCACCCAATGAATTAGCCAACACTCAAAAATACTAACACTGCAACTTTAAAATCTTCCATGTAACCTCATCAACTCATCCAAACCATTTAGCCCATACCGAATTTGAACCTTCTCCTCCATCTTACCCTCTCAACCACATAACAATCCACTACACAAAACAAAAGAAAAAAAAAATCACCAGACCACTTTCACGGGCTACCAACCTTGCAAACACTACATCTGAGCAAACAACACCATCTCTCTTTCCTACCCAGTAATACAACCAACTCAAATCCCCATCCATCTCACCACTCTTCACTCAAACCTTCAACCTAAACACCATTGTTACATCTCATATCCAACACACACATCCTTCTCAACACTAAGCATCAAATGCACAAACATATGCCATCCCAAAGTGGGCCAAAAAACTAAAAACAAAAATGAAAAAAAAAAAAGGTCTCAGTGGAGCAGTGTTTGAAGTTTAAGTGGTTTGAATTTTTTCATGAAGGCAGTTGACGATATCAAGACATTGATGATATCATCAATTGGGGTATTTTGGTGAGAAAATTTTGTACGAAACACAAACTCGTGATTTTTATGTTATTCTTCATTAAACCGTCTAATAAGACTTTAAACTTAATTTTTTGGTAAAAATCCCTAAACATAATAGCCCCCAACCCAGTCGTCGAGTTAGCCTAGTACTTAGAGGGAGTTGCTCATTGGATTAACACAAATTGAGTGCACCCATGAAGATATTGGGACCAATAAAAAAAAAAAAACATGTTAATATATTTTTTTGGATTTTCCTACTTTTTATTTCAATATTGTTGTGATTTTTTCATGATAGTTTTTTTTTTTTTTTTTACAACCTGAAACTAGTAAAATGTTGTTCCAAATATACATCTTTATATAATAATATTTAAAAAAAAATATGACAGCTGGCTAACATAGATGCATCTTATATAAGAAACTTTAAAAAAATATACAAAAACCATAGCCATTGAAATTTAATATGAGTAATGTGACAAGGGGTTATTCTTTTTCTAATTAATGATTTAACCGGAAAAAACACTTAATCCAGACGTGTTACGCAATCAAATACTTTAGCAAGTGGGGCAACAATTAGAGCAAATGGGTCTGATTTTCATTTTTTTTTAACCTATTTAATACATCGTTGGCGCCGACCTTATTTACACTGAATAAGGTCGGCAATGACCATGTCCGCGACCCATATTAAGGCTCATATCCCTGTTTTTGCTCATTCTTTTCTTCTCTGGCCCCTCAGAATGTAATGTTTGCAAAGCATATATGGAAGATGGGTTTCAATACAACTTAATAAGTCCAATTTGAGTAATCAGTTGAGTTGCCATTTAAAGACTATACGGAGGACGGTTTAAATTCAACAAATTACCTTGACCATAAGTTGGCCTAAAATTTTCAGGTCCAGCAACAATAGGACCATTTTTCATATAAGAAATAATGGAAATGTAATATAAAAATAGAATAGACATAGGACATCCATGACATACAAGTAGTGCATTTTACGCTTAAAAAAAGCAATGGCTTGCTCCTAGGGGGTGTTTGGATAGCGACAACACACCACATGTACAAATTTTCATTGATAGCTTACATTGGATGTGAGTCATTTTACTAATAACTACCGAAAACAAGCAAACACTCATCTTCTTAACTAAGTGTACGCATTGAGGGAATATACAAAACTGGTGAAAAGGGAGTATACAGAGGTGCTCTGCTTTATCCTAGAGCCAAACTCCCTTCAACAATTTTGGAATCTAATACAAAACTCACCATTAATGATTTTGTAAACATATAAAAACCACATAATAATACATGGACAATTAATATACTGTTTAGTGTTTAAATCATGTCATTAACAAAAGAAATTATAGTATCACTGAAGCAAGCAAAACTTCCGCAAATTTGCTCTCTCAGCAATTGTCACATTCTAGCTGCTAGAAACATGAAAGGCTTTATGATTTTTAAGAACTGAAAACATATAATTGACACCATTTTTTTTTATAACGATAAAATCATGTAATTGACACCATCAGGCAGCTGATACAAGGAACAAGAACGAAAAAAAATAAAAAAATATGCCCCATATGGTGACAGAAGATCATTGAAAGAGCCAATTTTTAAGCATAGACGTACTGATGTAGTATGATCCTATCTTTTGGTTACCAACAAAGGTCAAGAGTGCCCTTTGGAAGTGACCATTTCACAAAAGGTTTATCCATTCCCTGCCCAGCAGCAATGACTCCAATACATACTCCATTTAACAAGGGCCAAACTTATTAGACTCCATATAACTAGTTCCATCGTATTGACTAGCTTCATCTTGCCCTAAAAGTTTTCATGTTCCATCCTTTCCAAGTGTCCCACATTAGTGCAAAAGGAAGGATGATTAATCACACACTTCTCTACCATGAAATGGTTCCCATCATCTTACATTTTGAGGGGTTAGAGAAGAGAAGAATGAGCAAAAACAGGGATATGAGCCCTAATATGGGTTGCGGACAGGGTCATCGCCGACCTTATTTAGACCTTATTCAGTGTAAATAAGGTTATCGCCGACCTTATTCAGTGTAAATAAGGTCGGCGCCGACAATGTGTCAAATAGATAAAAAAATAAATAAAAATCGGACCCAATTGCTCTAATTGGTGCCCCACTTGCTAAAGTGTTTGATTGTGTAACACGTCCAGATTAAGTGTTTTTTCCGGTAAAATCCTCGTGATTTAATTTGTCACAAGGCATATTCTGTTGTCTGGTTTGTAAGGTTGTATAAGAGAAGGACATTTCATGAGTGAGTCTTAAATGGTAGGCGGTCAAAATGGACTGCTGACTTCAATTATTGTTTAATCGAAGGACTTGAAGGCTCTATGGCTGCTGGCGCAGCTGGGCAGAGTGCTTTTAGGTTGAGAAATCAACCAAGGTTCACTAGCCCCATCAGAACCCAAATGTGTAATACAAGACATTTCTTGCTAATTTGATTTGAAGTGATAACCGACAGTTTTTTTTTTTTTATTAAGAGAGAGAAAAAAAGAACACCACAACACTTAAAGCCAGTTCTCTAATCTAGTTCTCTAATCCAAGTAGAGAGACAATCAAACCATAACCTATAATTAGAATACTTAACAACCCATTGGGGAAGATAATGAGTTTTGTTTGAAGCAGGGATAAATGAAAAGAAATGGGCAAATACGGTGAACTCTTACAACAGGATATCCATGAGATCCGGAGGTGTTGCTCAGTTGGTTGACAACATGTCTCTCACCTTGATGTACATATGTGCAAGCCCTCTCTCTTCACACGTGCGAGTTTCACTTCCCACATGTGGGAGTCCTATTTCCTTGTATGTGCGGGTTCTCTCTACACGTGTGTGATTTTCTTGGCCCAACTCTATTAGTTGAGATAGCAGGGGGAAAAATGATGTCCACAACTATGAAGTACGGATCGATTACTTCTTTAGCAATAGAGAAGATCATAACCTTTATCCACTGCCACAAATCTTCTTATATGTAAACTCATTAATCAAACTCTCAACTCAAACTTCGATTTAACAGCCAGCTTGGGAAGTTATCAAACCAGACCTTGCCCCCAATAGATTCCCTTTCGTTTTTAGCCATACAATGAGCAAAAGAGTTGTTAGACCTAGGGATGAAATCACTTTTAGTGCAAAGATGACTTCAGGCATTTCTACATCAGTTTTTGTTGCTAAGAGGTAAGTTGTGTTGAGGTCAACGTCCATCCTCGCTCCTAAGCGGTCGTAATTGTGGTTGAACACTCGCCCTCACCATAAAATCATTGTAGTGCCTTTTCCCATCACCAATTGATTTTGGGATAAGTGGTAGCTCAATGGGGGTGTAAGATCCTAGAAGTGATATCCGAGCCTGGTAGGTCGAGTGTTCGAGTCACGGGAAAGCTTTAAGAAGAACATAAAAAAGAAATAAAAAATGCATATGTATTTTTTGAAAAGATCAAAAATACCGGGGAGTGGGTTGCTTCCAAAATATTCATAAAAGGATGCAGAGGCAGTCTCTGAATACGATCAGACAAACTACTAAACATTTCCAACAGACCAAGCCAAAATAGATTTTGCTCTATTTAAAAATAGCCACTTCTTATTAAAATATAGGAAAAATTACCGTACGGACGTTCCAAAACCCTGCATTTACCCAAGACCAGATGAAAGACTGCAAATTACCTAATAGAAGATCGTACATGAAAGGACGTCCAAAGTTGGATAATTTTACCCTTTTATCCTGCGATATCCTAATCCTGTAGGATATCCCAGGGTTCGATATCCCAGTTCCATAGGATATCGCACCGTCTCCCTTTCTAACTATAGCGAGAATAGGAGGTTTTCCAGAGGAGTTCTCGCTATAACGAGCCCACAAAGGCCAAATCTCGCTATATTTTCGCTATAGCAAGAAAAAATGTCGCTCTAGTGAGACCACCCTTTGACTTGAGTCATTTTCGATATATCGATATAGCAAGAAAAGGTGTGGCTACAGCGAGAATAGTATCCGAACTTTTTCTAAGACTTCAGGGCAAAGGCAAGTGATGGCTGATACTCTATAATAAATTTTTCTCTTAAACTTTCTATTGTTGAAATTAAAATTAATTTAAATTATAAAATAAAAATAAACAAACCAGAAATCATTCATCCACTAAAATCAGACATTATATTATTATTTTTTTATTATGATAATTCCAATTCATTACTTTACAATATCATGGTTAGATTCTTTTCATTAAAAAGTTCTTTTTTGTCATATTTATCACCCTGGTTGGACCCATAATCTCAAGATATCAGTGAATATACTACTGACCAATACATATCAGTCACCTACCAGATATGCCAATGTTGATTAAAGACAAGAAGAATAGAACTAAAGAAAAAAAAAATGGAACAAAAAAAAATCTAATAAACATGTCTACTAAAAACTTGTACACTGTTATTTACATTGCTGTATGATAAACAAAATAATGATTGACCTAAAAAATGGCATTGCCTGAGATAACAAAATTAAACTGGACATCACATATCATACTGAAACTATCATATATAAAAACTTCATACAACCCCTAACTACTCTCTCAGCATGGTTGCCCTTCATCATCTGTTGTACATTCAAGGAAACCACTATTTTCCCATTGCTTGTAATATATGTCATGCATGATCTTTTGTCTGTAAAACCATATGTCGCTCTGTATGAACTGCATGGGTCGGCCAAGTAATAGATGCTCAGCATATGCCATCACAAATACTCCACAATCATCCCTGCACAAATTTTCGCATATGAGAACATGCATCCCATCATCTAATAATGCAAACATTCAACATTTGCAACTTAAACTCACGTATTATCTTGTTTAGGACATGCATGAGGTATAATTGGCCAGTGTGCAGGATTGTCCCAACCAAGTTGGGAGAAACAACAGCGAATGAATAAAACCTATACAAATAAGATTACATATGTCAATGCACAATGACATGAAAATCTAAAATATATAATAAATATATTTAAGTAGCGATACACTTACAAAGTGGCGAGTATATTTCCAGTCAGCGTCGCTATCCAAACTGTTATAAAACTCCCATTTTTCTCTTTTTGGATATCCAACTAAGAGGAAAAAATGTGATTGATGCCATATTGGAAAAGACAGCATTTGATATTCACTATACTCTCTAAGTCCCTCTTTCCCAAATACAATACAATAATAATCTGTCAATTTTTTCTGCTCCCAATGCTGCATGATAAATAAACAGAAATGTTACTACGACCCACATCATAATAATATAGGTCATCAAGGACAAAAAAACCTTCCATACCGCCAAACCAGATGGAAAGAAATGTGCTGTTGGGACATTGGTCTCAAGAATTTCAAACCAGCAATCCATTATCTAAGACACATGCACCATAATCAACTCATTTGACACAATTTATTCATTTACATGAAAAAATAAATATTGAATACAATATTACTATCCATAATTGCGACATACAGTGGTATCAATCCAATATTTACGCAGGCACTGATGCAAACTCTCAATAAAAACCCTTGAACAAATTTGATCTAATTCTGGTACCCGGCATATATAAGATCATTATATATTGTATTGCCCAATCCAATAATGCACACTTAAAAAAATAAATTATACAAAATACTTTTTTTAATAACTGTTCCAATACATGCTATTAAGATCTTATCTTCTTTAGGTGTAAGAGAATATTGTGGATTGGGCAGATTTGGCCGTGAGCGTTTGCTTGTCCTTTTCCTAGGATTACCTTTCACTCGGCCAACCATTGAAGATACGACGTGTGTTGGACTTGGGATAACGATTGGAGGTGGATTGAGTGTGAGACTTTGGATTACGAAAGGGGTAGCTTGGGGTGTTGGACTCTGAATCACAGAGGGATCAAGTTGGGGTGTGAACCTTGAGGGTACCAATGGGGGTGGTTGTGTTGTTGGGCTTGGAATCATATATGGAAAAAGCCCGGGTGTAGAGCTGGAGGCTACAAACGGGGGTGCTTGTGGTGTTGGACTTCGAACCACAGATGGAGAAGGTTGGGGTGTAGCGCTTGGGGTTACGAATGTGGGTGGATGGGGTGTGGGACTGGGGTTTGAGAATGGGGAAGGTTGGGGTGTGTGGACATCAAGTGGAATTTGTCCCATTTCTTCCTCTTGATTTTCCTGTCGAACACCATAGATATCTCACAATAATATTATATTCAACAATAGAGTTAAACAACCAATGGAATTAAATTCAGTTGTAGTATACAATGAAAGAATTGTTAATATATCAAAACTAACCTTATTAAAATTCTCATATGACATTCTATTAATACATTCCTCTAAGTTGAAATTTTCAAATCCAGCAGAGCAAGCAGCCGAGAATTTCAAACATTGCTGTTGAATTGTTTGCATAATTTTATACAAGAACCATAAATCATATTTCTCATTCACACTCTATCTACGGTAGCCGCAACATGTTTGAGTGTTCAACATTTTAAGCCTGAAAGTAAAACATGGAAAGTAATGGAGTTTTTCATGGAAAAATGATAAAATAAGCAGACAGCAGCACCAATACTAAATTTTTTTACAAGGGATTTCCAATACTCACAAGAGTGGAAGAAAAAAAAGATTCGTAGCAACATCACACGATGCAGCCCCTAAATAACAATAAAAACCCAAATGCCCAGCCTCTAAACAAGCCCTAATCCAGAAAAAGACTAAAACAAATAGAGAGATAAATGAAAAATAATACTTCTTCCCCATACCTTAAACTTCTAACGATTGGGTATATTTCCTGCAATAAAACCTTAGATAGTTGAAGATCTACCACGTTGCAGCTACTAACGAAGGAGAATGGAGTGGAAGAATGTGTTCTTGCAGTATCCATAGCAAGACGATGAGAAAAACAAAGAGGAAAAACCATGGGATAATCGAAGAAGGAAGATGATCACAGTAAAATGGGGTTTTTACCGAGTTACCTGCGTGTTGTTTTACCTGGGTAGAAAGGCGTTTGGTGAAAATTTTTCGGAGATATCCTCTATATGTAAGATATCGGTGTGATATCCTAATGGCGTGGGATATCGAAAACTGGGATATCCTACACGATTAGTATATCCCAGGATAAACGGTAAAATGGTCTAACTTTGGATGTACTTTCATGTACGATCTTTTCTTTGGTAATTTGTAAATTTTCATATTGTCTTGAGTAAATGTGGGGTTTTAGAGCGTCCGTACGGTAATTTTATCTAAAATCTAAGTCATTAATCTTCAGAGTCCATATAATAGAGATGAGATGGAAGAAGATTGCAACTGCAATATTTCTTCCAATGTCATCTATACTAAAAGTTAAGGCTTTCCAAATTTTACCAGCTAAGAAGCTTGTGAAGGAGGGGCTGACCCATCGATTATGAGAAGCCAACACCATGGGGAAATGATATAGGAAGATCCAAAGAAAAAGAAAAGGTAGACATCAGATTGTACAAATTTTTTTTTTCTCTTTTCGAGAGTTGGGTTTTAGAAAACCCTTACATTTCATTTCAACTATGCATTTTATTACAGTATATTGGAACCCACAAAGTCCCAAGCGTCTGTCCAACAAAAACAGTCACCTCCTATGAGTAAAAAGGGCTTTCACTTTATCCTACATCAGTGAAAGATGCATCAGCATATGAATCTGCCTAGTATGGATTGGGCTAGACTCAAGTCTGATTTGGCTCAAGCCCACTCCATTGTTAATCAGGCTTTATATAGAGAGAGAGCAAGAGAGAGAAAGGGGAAGAGATGGAAGAAACATCACTTGTGTTGTTGCCTTTACCAGGAGCTGGCCACCTGGTATCTGCAGTAGAGCTAGCCAAACGCCTCCTTGAGATGCAACACTGCTTCTCCGTCACTGTCCTCCTCATGCATCCCCACATACCCTTTATGAAATCCGCCATCGCCTCCTCCAGCACCTCCTATGTTCAATCCACCGCTGCCTCCTACCCCAGAATCCATTTCATCGATCTCCCACTCATAGACTTCCCATATGAAAGCTGCAATAATCTATCATCCTTCATGTTCCTCTACATAGACAACCAGAAGCCCCATGTCAAAGAAGCCATCAAAAGAACATCATCATCATTTTCTTCTTCTTCTTCTTCTTCACCTCCTACCCGCATCGCTGCCTTCATCATAGACTTCTTTTCGACCACCATGATCGATGTGGGGAAAGAGCTCGGCATCCCCACATACATCTACAACCCGACCGGCGCTGCCGGCTTGGGGCTCATGCTCTATCTCCCAACCTTAGATGTCAAAGTTCCTTGTGAGTTGAAGGACTACCAAGGAGAGGTTGAAGTCCCCGGCATGTTGCCTTTGCCGCCGCTGGTGATGCCGGATCCAATCATGGACAAGAAGAATGACAAGTATTCACAGTTCGTTTCCCACAGTCGGAGGTTTCGTGAGGTCGATGGCTTGATTGTGAACACGTTTGGGGAGTTGGAGCCGACGGCACTCAAATCGGTAACATAACTAGCCTACTCCTTAGTCTACTAATTCTTGCTTTTTTTTTTTTAATGAATGATCTCATGTGTAGTATCAGTCCCATTGAGAGGCACTTGCCCCAATTTTTTTTTAGTTGGTAATAGATAATTCCACTGAAAGAAGAATGAAATATAAAGCGAGAAATCAAAGATCAAAGATTAAATGAAAAAGACAAAGGAACACAAAGGTAGGAGAGCATTGTGCCCCTTTCGCACCCACAGTACAAAGTATAACTCTTCCGAAGAAAAGTCCTCTCAACCCTTTCCTTGGCTAAAAAATTAGCCACGTTGTTGGACGACCTAAACTTAGGATAAAAGACAACAATCATAATGTCCCAAAAGCCGAATCTCCCTGATTAATTCCGATCACTTACAGCCTTTAGATGCAGTAAAATTACTTATCAACAAACTTAACAAAGTTAGCTATCAGCTCCTAGTAGCCTGAGATCATTTCTCTTCACAGAGAAACATCTAGGGTCCTTGAATTAATTAGAGATTGGCCCACAAAACTTCTTTCGGTTTCCTACTTTCAAATAAAATCAGCTTTTGTCAATCGGCTTTAGTAATGATATGACTGCGTCTTAAGGTGGTATAGGCCCGTGATGATATCATGGGTAGACAACTAATCTGATTTTTAATATTAGGAATTCAGAACCCAATTTAGTCAAGCAGCCCAACTGTGCAGTTTTTGGAGTTATGGTCTTAATTGATATTTTTTCTTTACTAGAAGGTATATGGTGTGTCCCTAACCAATTAAACTGCAACCGGCAGAGACTATTATTAATTGATTTGAGTGATAACCATCATCCAAAGAGAGGGAGAGGGGGATAAAGGCATGGAAAGGGAGCGGAGACAGGGCGGGCGGTGGTGGGTGGAGAGAGGAAGGGAGTGTAGAGTGAAGTTGAGAGAGGATAATTTACCAAAAAAGGGAGTGTATAGAGAGTAATTTTGGTAATATGAGATGGGGTAGAGAGAAGCAGTGTGTGGAGAGAAAAAATCAGGGTGCATTTAGCAGCTCTCTTAGTCCTATCGCTCCATATTTATAATCCTAAACTCGACCCAATCTGAACCAACACTTAACTTGCATCAACAAGAACAAAGTAGAGTAGTGTAAGGACCATTTAATACAAACCTTTGTTATTCATACTTGTTATCATCATCAAATGTAAATCAAATGATGCATATCTTACACATGATCATGACAGATTGCTAATGGTGAATGTCTGCCCGACCATCATCCCACTCCACCAGTCTACCCAGTGGGACCTTTGCTTGCACTCGACAACAAATCGCAAGAACCACAGACAAACCAATTGATGGAATGGCTCGACCAACAGCCCCCTTCGTCAGTGGTCTTCTTGTGCTTTGGAAGCATGGGTGCCTTTTCAGTTCAACAACTCAAGGAAATGGCACTTGCTCTAGAACGCAGCGGGCACCCTTTCCTATGGTCCCTGCGATGTCGTTCATCGGTCGAAACAGATCTTGAGAAGATCCTTCCAGATGGGTTTCTAGCTCGAACCCAAGCCCGGGGATTGGTGTTGCAATCTTGGGTCCCACAAGCGGCCATCCTTGGACACGTGGCTGTTGGCGGATTCGTTTCACATTGTGGGTGGAACTCGATCCTCGAGAGCATATGGTTTGGTGTGCCCATATTGGCTTGGCCCTTGTACGCGGAGCAAAAGCTCAATGCATTTCAGCTGGTGCGGGACTACAGTTTGGCTGTGGGATTGAGTATGGATTATGAGAAAGATGGGTGGGTTAGTGCTGAGGAGTTGGAGAAGGGAGTGAGGTCTTTGATCGGAGAGACTGAGGAAGGGAAGAAGGTGAGAAAGAGAGCTAAAGATATGGCAGAGACAAGTAAGAAAGCAGTGGCACAAGGAGGTTCTTCTTTCTCTACATTGGAACTACTAGCAAAGAATTTCATGCTCTGAAATATCTATCGATATTTTAGTGATCTATCTTCTCTTCATCCAATGATCAACAAAATCCCAACCATCCATCTACATTCACTTTGACATTAATCAGAACTTAAGTTTATTGGATGATCTTAAACATTGGGTTCAATGCACAAATGTGAAAAGTTCCATTTGTTATAACTAAGGCAGGTATAGTCTCCAGCCGCATGGAACATTTGGAATTTCAAGTAATTAGGTGGCCACTAAGGCGCCCTTGTACCCCTTGGGACCACTAGGCTGTTGCATCCATTGATTTGTCTTCTGTTTTTAGATATTATTGTTTTAATTACTATTATCTATTTAACTATGGTACTAGTGCTAAAAAATCCATGTGTTGTCTACTGATTGAAGGTTTTGGTAAGCATCACTATCCCTAGATAAGTTGCAACAGGTTAATGTGGATTATGGAACCAAGGCAACATAGGTTCAAGTGGAGCACAACAAATGATGCATTCTCTGTTGTGAACTCGTTTCCTCTTGTAATGAGTTGGGTTAGTGGTGATGATTTTCCCATTATTGATGCCATGGGGTGTTTGCTAGGGTTGTTACTCTGTGAAATTGTGAAGCAGGATGCCATGGGGGTGGTTTGTGGCATGTACGTCACTATTTTGGGACGATGCAAAGAAATTATAAGCTATACAACTTCTTATTGGTTAATAAAATTTACTTGCATCTCAAAGCCATTGATTTTGAGATTTTATCACCGGTGAGAGTGTCATTTTATTTTCTTCGTTCTCCTTCTAAAATATGGGGATTTCTAATGAGATTGAACCATGTGATGGAATCAAGGTTAGCCCCATCGGTCTCGTGATGGAATCCGTGTTTGGTTCACTATAATTATAAAGATGAAAATAAGGAGGATCTCACTCAACAAATGATGATATCACCTGCTACCCCCACCACATTAAAATTGAACCAAATATGACTAAAATGGGTTGAGTTTTTCCATACTACAGTAAAATTCTGTTGTAAAAAGGTTGGTTTCAATTTAACAACTAAAGATCTAAAACAAATCTCAGGGACCTATGCCTAATTAATTTCGAACTGATAGTATCGCTCTAACGAATCAGAATTTACCTCATCCTGCATACAAGGGTAGAGCCAGGGAATTGTATTTGAGAGGGTCGACATGTCATAATCACCACCATCAAAGCCTTGTTTCAGTTATATTAGATTCGCCATCCCAATCTATCCTCGGATATCTCATAAAATAGATAAAGAAATTATCCTGTGGAGGAGCCCTATCTTTTTAGAGGGCAAACAATGCAGATGGACTTTCAAAATAATTGGCCTTGGCTGCACCCCTGCCCTCTTATTTCATGATTTATCGCCCCCTCCTTTCTTAAATCCAAACCATAAGTTGGAACCTTATCTTATAAAATGTAGGTAACTCTACTCATTAGGATCATAGTTAGTGGTAGACACAATTGAACTCGTCATGATTCACGTCTCTGCTAGATATGAGTTTTGGGCATCCAACATTCCATAGTCTAACATTTCAATATAATGGTTTGGATTTAAGAAATAAAATGTCAGTGATGACCACCATACTGGCTTGGTTGCCTCTTAAGGCTCTAACCACCCTTGCAATGTTTACAATGTCTAACAAAGCCATGTTCAGATTATGTTAATTAATAGATGAAAATCGACTATAACTAGTCAGATAGATTACACCATGAGCTTGTTTGATAGTAGTTCCAATGCAGTGAAAGAAGAACCTCCTCCTTCTACTGCTTTCCTACTTGTCTCTGCCATCTCCTCAACTCTCTTTCTCACCTTCTGCCCTTCCTCAGTCTCTCCCATTAAATGCCTCACTCCCCTCTCTATCTCTTCAGCATTCGCCCAATCATTGTCCTTATAATCCACACTCAACTCCACTGCCAAACCATAAGCCCGAACCAGCTGAAGTGCATTGTGCCTTTGCTCAGCATACAGAGGCCAAGCCAATATGGGCACACCAAACCATAAGCTTTCAAGGATCGAGTTCCACCCACAATGTGAAACGAATCCGCCAACAGCCACGTGTCCAAGGATGGCCGCTTGTGGGACCCAAGATTGCAACACCAATCCCCGGGCTTGGGTTCGAGCTAGAAACCCATCTGGAAGGATCTTCTCAAGATCTGTGTCGACTGATGAACGACATCGCAGGGACCATAGGAAAGGGTGCCCGCTGCGTTCTAGAGCAAGTGCCATTTCCTTGAGTTGTTGAACTGAAAAGGCACCCAGGCTTCCAAAGCACAAGAAGACCACAGATGAATGGGGCTGTTGGTTGAGCCATTCCATCAATTGGCTTGTCTGTGGTTCTTGAGATTCCTGACCCAGAGAGAGTACAGGTCCCACTGCATAAACTGGTGGAGTGGAATGATGGTCCGGAAGACATTGGCCGTCGACAATCTGTTAATGATTAAGAGTAAATCTTACCTCATTAATTATATAGGGTACTACATTGACACTAGTGATGGAAATGGATCAGGTAAAATCACTACCTCACTACCCTACTCTTATTGAGTAGGCTAGTGGTGACTCTAATTGCACAGGGCGTTGTCTATCAGTTGGGCAATAGTAGGTCACCTAACCACCCATGACTCGATCCCTAGTGGTGACTCTTTTACATTTCATGTATGGGTCAGGCTTATCTTCGTTGGAGCAGGCTTCCTCCAACAAGGTTTGGTCTCTCATGGGTCCTAGTCCCCTTGGCTGGGTACCCAATAAAGTGAAAAACAAGGAACAGAGAAAATTAGGTAGGGGTGAAAGGGTCACGGTCAGGGTCACGTTATAATTAGTCTAATCTATACGACAAATTTGGAACAGAGTGCGCTCTCATATTCAGATTAGATAGGAGTTTACCCCAACCTGTGATGAAGAACATGGCCCAGACCATGTACATGAGATCAAGGAAAACGAATGTGCCTGTGGATCCTCTACCCAATCCATACTTGCTTGTGAAGCAATGCAAGCATGTATGGTCTTCATATAGTATTAGAGCAAGAATGGATTGGGTAGAGGATCCATGGACACATCAGTTATTCATAATCATGTATGGTCTGCGCCTTGTTCTTTATCAACCCTTTCCTCAAACTTGATATCCTCAGGTATGCTCTAGAGTCAAAATTTGAAAAATAACAATACATTGTAAGATGATATATAACAAAATCACTTCTACTAAAATTATAAATAGATTTAGAGAGAATCTATTTATTTCATACTAATGCATGCATCTTTTGTCTCCTTTGAATGGATGTCAATGGATTCGGTTAGACCAACTCGATCCAGTAAATCCTTTGGATGGTTGTTAATGAATGTTATCTGTAGCATCAAAAGGTCATGGTTAGTATTACCTTGTTTTTATTTTGTAGAATGGGCCCCACATTCTTAATCCATACATTCAAACATACAACTCGTACACACACCTACAAATTTTGGCAATGAATATCTGGTGGATGTCAATCATGGATTAATATAATAATGAAAAAAAAAAAAAGTTCACTTTATATACTCGCCTTTAAACTGGGGTTACGATTGTACTTAGAGAATTATCTTGTTAGGATCTTATGCGAATTTGTTAGCTTTTGAAATTCTTTAGCGAAAATATGGTTACATTAAAATTGAGCTAACCTGCTCATCTGGATATCTAGGGCATGTTTGGGAAAAAGCAACAAAATTAAGAAATTATTATTTTTATAGACGTAACATTTTGCAAGTGGATTCTGTAAATGGTAAAATTTAGATTGTTTCAACATCTAAGAAACATCCTGCACAATTATTTCAGTGATGGACCACCATACTGGCGAGGTTGGTCTTAAGGTCGAAGAGCCTGACGACAAGGTGTCAATGACAGCCTTTCTAGGAGGCCTTCGCTCATCGAGCTTCCTCTTCTCGGTTGATGAACGTCCGCCAAAGAATATGCCAGAGCTACTAGCAAAAGGCTCAGAAGTATATGAACGCTGAAGACATAACCAGAGCCAGGCGGGGAGAGTCCTCCAGAACAGGGGATAAGAGAAAGGAGGAGCGAGACAGAGATGAAAATGAGGACATTAGCGACAAGCGAGGCAGGACAGAGAGGGTACCTGTTAGAGACCGACTCGGTCCTCCTCCGCACAGAGACAGACAAGTATTCACTCCTCTCAACACCACTATTGGACACATCTTGTTCCAAATACAAGATGACCCCGCCGTAAAATGGCCCGGGAAAATGAAGTCCCCTCCAAATCGCAGGAACCTGACTAAAATACTGTCGCTTTCATCGCGACCATGGCCATGACACTGACGACTGCTTTGAACTCAAGAAGCAGATTGAAGATTTCATTCAGCATGGTTACCTGCGCCAATATGTTGCTGGAAGAGGGCAAGCCCCACCACCGCCACCACCCCGGAAATATCGAGGACCCGCAGCCGATTGGGGAAATCCGAACTATCTCAGGAGGACTAGCATAGTCACTCTCCGCCCTGAAGGCTCATGCCAGAAAGGCAAAACATCCTGATGAAGCACACCCGTCTAAGGCGCCCACGCATGAAGCTAACGAAATCATATCCTTCTCGGATAAAGATTTGGAAAGGATGACTCACCCCTCTTGTATTAATTGAAAAACATCAGGACAAAAGAGTATACATTGGCTTTTCTCTTTCAGAAGTTAAACCTGCCTCTCTGCACTATTTTTAAACATGTAATCTATCTCCAGCTTAGCGGCTCTCTCGCGGGTCGCCAAAAAAGCTTGGCCTACCTCTGCACTGTTCTCAAACAGGCAGCCTATCTTTAGCTTAGCGGCCGAAGAGCACAGTTTCAAAAGGATCTTGAAACTCAGGTCATCTGCAACCCGAGGGACTACATTAAATTAGCGTACCCAACTGTCTCATCTGAAACTCTGGCCGCTCAAATAAGCCAACCCAGCATCCACAGGGCAACCAGACCCCCTTAGCTCGCCCAAAGTGGCGACTCTTGATACCTGCACGCCACGGCCAGCCTCCTCCATAGCGCCCAAAGCTCCCTCTCACGGGCCGCTCATGAGCCGCTGTAAGATCAGCCTTCATGATGTACCCTCAGTTTCAAACTTGCCTTCGCAAGTTCAGACGCCTGATGGACACTACTGCCCTTGCCCGGACAGCGGGCGACGCTGCTGGTGTCAGCGCCCAAGCTTCCCTCTCCCACTGCAACAACATCCTGGCTTGGACAGGCGCCCTGGCAGCGGCGCTACCAGCGCCCAAGGGGGCGCCCCGCTGCAGTGCCCGCACCAACAGCAACAGCGCCCAAGGGGGCGCCCCGCCGTCCGATGTCCAGCAACTCCATCGCCTGTACTAGTAGCAGCTGCAAGGGCGCCCTGGCTAGTGCCCCTGCCCAATTCTCCATTGTGCGCAGCGGGGGCCACTAGCGCCATGCCCGCAGCAGCGGGGGCGCCCCGCCGTTCATAATCCGCTCGCCAGCAGCGCTTGCTACCTCTCCAAGCTGGGCGCCAGGGGCGCCCGGATCTGCTGCATCACCACGTTTGGCGCCAGGGGCGCCCGGTCCCTCTGCTGCCATCACACCTCGCCTCTCCCTGCCCCTGCCAGGGGCGCCCACGCCCAAGCCAGGGGCGCCCATGCCAGGGCGCCCGCTCCTCCATCGCTGCTGCTCCCCTGGCTGGGCGCCCAAGTCAGGGGCGCCCATGCCAGGGCGCCCGCTCCTCCGTCGCTGCCGCTCCCCTGGCTGGGCGCCCAAGTCAGGGGCGCCCATGCCAGGGTGCCCGCTCCTCCGTCGCTGCTGCTCCCCTGGCTGGGCGCCCAAGTCAGGGGCGCCCATGCCAGGGTGCCCGCTCCTCCGTCGTTGCTGCTCCCTGGCTGGGCGCCCAAGCCAGGCCCCCAAGCCAGGGGCGCCCATGCTGGGGCGCCCACTGCCACGGCGCCCGCCGCCTCTGCTGCCTCCTACAGACCACCTTGAATTATATCACCTGCTGCAACCCGGAATCTGAGAGCAAGATCTGTCCAAAGCTAGGAGGACTCTTCCTTAAAAAAAAAAAAAAAAAAAAAAAAAAAAAAAAAAAAAAAAAAAAAAGGACAGATACAGAAGGCAAACAAAAATCAAATCTGATCCTTACAAAACCCTAGGTCAAAATTTTTGGTCGGGGGCGCTGCCCCTGGGCCCCCGCGAGCTGACCGGTCAGCTCGACCACCGCCGGGGGACACCCCCGGACCCCCTCTGCGAAGAGCATATTATTTCGAAGTGGCAGCATGTTTTTGTGAGATACTAACTTGCAGGTAATAATGTCCTCTCCATAGCCAGGACTCCTCCAAAAAAAAAAAAAAAAAAAAAAATTGATATTTGAAAATGTCTCGCTTTCAAAACTTCCTTTGGCGCGAGACATTGAGGGGCAAATGACGGGTCAGGCCCAAACCATGATGACGGGTCAAGTCCAAGAGATTCAGTTCATGATGTTGGGTCAGGTCTGAATGACCCGGGTCCGTGTCGAGCCCAGGTCCAGATCCACTCGTCATGGGTAGGTCCGGGTCCGAATCCACGAAGTACGAAGTCAGAGCGTCGTTACCTCTAACCTGCTTTTACCAAGTCTTGCGGAGGATATCTTATCTGCCTCGTCACTTGAGGGCGGTTCGGAGACTCCGCCAAAAGGTAGCGTCCGCTGCTGAAGAGTCTCCCCATCTGTTAGGGGACAACTATAAAACAAGAGCCCCACCCACACTGAGGGGCAAGAAAACTGTGGCAATCAACCTTTACCATCTTTCCATCTGTAATCGCTACACACTTGATAAATACAATCTTCACCTTAAAGTGGACGTAGGTCACACTGGACCGAACCACTATAAACCTCTCTCTGTTATTTTCTCTCTCTATTTCTCACATTAATTTTCTAAACTTGACCGGTGGTGCCCGAAACCTATTTTTGGCATCATCAAGTAGTTTTGTTTTGGAGGCAAATGTGGATTTTGAGGGTTAGCCACCATTTTTGCCCACCGTGGTAATGATAGCAGTTATAAGGAAGCATATGATATGATGTCCAAGGACCAAGGCAAAAGGAAAGGAGAATCAGAACTATGTAAGGATAAGAAAGCAACAAATGTATTGAGGCAAATATTTTACTGCTTTGAGTGCTTTCGGTTCCAACTCGGCAAATGTGTTGACAATCAAGCCTTCAGCCTCTCTAAACCTCCGGCCATGGTAGACATACCAGGTGTACTCAACATCCTTCTTGTTCATCATCAGCTCCGGCATTACAATTGGCAGCAACGGCAGCATGCCGGGCACTTCAAGCTCTTTGTGGTAGTCCCTGTACTCACATGAGATCTTCTCATGTAGCGTGGGGAGATAGAGCAAGAAGCCAAGAGTAGCCGCACCCGATGTATAGTAGATGTATGTGGGGATCCCAAGCTCCACCCCAACATCAATCATGGTTGTCGCAAACAAGTCTAAAATCAAGGCGGTGATGTGGGTTGAAGAAGAAGAAGAAGACGATGATTGTAGTTTTTTGATGGTTTCTTTTACATTGGACTTGTAGATCTCCATCAAGAGGGAGAGGAAGGTATTCGAATTTAGGTCGGTTTCGAAAGGAAGATCAATTAATGGGAGATAGATGAAGCGGATGTCAGGGTATGAGGCAGTGATGGATTGGACGTAGGATGTGATTTTGGATGGTATTGCTGGAGATTGGAGAGGTATGAGAAGGATGGTGAAGGAGAAGTGGTGTTTTTCATGGAAGCGTCTGGCTAGCTCTACTGTGGATATCAAATGTCCAACTCCCGGTGAAGGCAAGAAGAGTAGTTCTAATTTTTCCATCTCTCTCTCTCTCTCTATCTCTCTCTCTCTGTTTTGTTTCTTCCTCTTTTTATTCTCTCAGTCTCTTCTAGGAGAATTTAGCAGGGGAAGAGAGGAGGGAGCGGCTTTAGATATAGGAACAGTGTCCCTATAATGGATAAGATCACATGTGGCTCACATCAGACCACTCCACTAACTCTCCTTGCTTATGATTCATTTACGTATTTAGTAAATAAGTATTGAATGTGAACATAAGATTTTTTAAAGTATCTCTTAACATAAAAGGACTATAGAAATAACCAAAGGAGTTGTACCAATCATGAGTCGTGTTTGATATAAAAATTTCCTAAAGTCATTGCACACATTATGGCAAATGTGTATTAGAGCTGTTGCATAGCAACTCCAGCCAGCACTTATAAACCCATTCCATTGCCATCTGTAAGAGCTATGACCTGTATTATTTGATCAATAAAACTTTAAATAGGTGAAAGCCAAAGCTCTAACGATATGGAAATTGTTCTACTATGAGGGACCCACTTAGGCCCACATTTGATCAGTACAACCCCAACTATATTAATCTTTCATCACATGATCTGACATCAACCCTTACACTCATTGAAACTTCACTCATAGTTGGATTTAATCTAAAAAAAACTCTACGGTTAAGATGCTATTAAATTTTTATGTCTTTTAAAATAAAGGGTTATTATAATTTGATGTGGCTGATTTTTTTGACTCCTCCTTATCCATAATAAAACCTTTGCATTTGCCCTCCTCCCAATATCAATAAACAAGCATCTAATTGTACTGTATGTAAGACAACAGTTTGCTAGCAGAAGAACATTCTCCACAATTAGATTTTTTTTTTCTATATTCATACAGGCCTGTTTGCTTCACAAATATTATTGTGGATTCTTTATATATATATATATATATCTCCTCAATTAGATTTTTTTTTTCTATATTCGTAGAGGCATGTTTGATTCACAAATATTATTGCAGATTATATATTTAGGGCCCCCACCCCTATCTCTCACATAAGATGAGATTATATATATAAGGCCCCCACCCCTATCTCTCACATAAGATGAGAGATATCTCTCAAATGAACATCTCCCATATATATACATACAAATATATATGTATACATACATATATCTATCTATATATATGTGTGTGTGTGTGTGTGTGTATAAAGGTCGGCCAACACTTGGTTTTTGAAAGAATGTCTTATTTAGGGATGTCAAAATGTCACACGACCTATTAACACGACACGAACACATTCGATATTAACGGGTTCGAGTGGACTCTTAATGAGTTGGGTCGTTAACGGGTCAAACCCGTTAACACATTAAGTTAACGGGTCGTGTACGAATTAAACCAGTAACCCGTTAATAACCCGCTTAATCAGTTAAAATTTTTTTTAGTCCCTAAATAGCTATAATTAATTTATATTTATAAGGAAGAAATTGAAATTTATTACTTTATAATAGGGTTTTAGGTGGGATCTACTCGAGATCTTCACTTACAGTTTCATGTGACTTATATATTTTTGTATGAATTTTATTTTAAGTTTTGAAATAACTTAATTATTTAACGGGTTAACGGGTTGGGTCGTGTAACCCGTTAAATTAACGGATCGTGTTTGGGTTAGATTTTTTTAACCCATTAAGTTAACGAGTCGTGTACGGATTTAGGTGATTTTAATATAAATTCATTAACCTATAATCCAAATTCATTATCGCGACACGATTTACATCACCAATCGTATGAAATATCTTTTTGGTTTTTCTAAAAGATGGAAGGGAGACAAGTCGTAATGTTGGGTAGCGGGCTCAATTCAGGTACTCAGGCTCTTGCCCAACACTTGAAATGCCCTCAGAATGATCTCAAATTTTGGAGGTTAGTTCAGATTTGGGCCCAATTTACTTGTATGGGCCATTTTCGGCCCCACTTTCTCAAACGTATACTAAGGGGCATCAAAATGGCCCAAACTGAACGTGAGCCTTTCCATAGGTCTAATTTAGATAATCATGATCGAAATGATCCTTAACCAAAGGATTTGGACCTCCAGTAGCCAACATTGATTTTCATGACCCTGGAAATTAAGGGCCCTAAAATAGCATCACTATGACCTAAAATCGAGGAACCTAAAATCGAGGAAAAACACTCTGCGAGCATCTCTACAGCTTGGAGATGCCAAATTTCTCACTAATGTGGCAATTTGATCCTTTGGAACTTCACATTTCTAAAAGTGGCAACTCCATCCCATATACCAAATGTAATATTTTATTACTTTTTTGGATTTTTCATTAAACCCAATCCATTTTCAATGGTCCATTTTGAAATAAATTAATTTTAAATATGATTTGACATCTCCCTTATTCACATGTTATATTTAGCATTTCACTCTCATATGTCAAATGCCACATCATTTTTATTATGGCTATTGAAGTAAAAATCCTTGCCAAAAATCCTATGTACGTGGCATGTCCACCTTTGTGGAGATGCTCTAATCAGCCAAAACAGGGTAATGACAAGATAAATAGGCAATTGTCAAAGGATTTGAGTGCTAAATAGCTAGCATCAACATTTGTGGGGCCTGCTAATTATAGGTCTTCATATATACTCAAAAGGTCTTGAAATCAAAGGAGCAGCCTTCAAGAAACCTAAATAAATGATTTATTGTTTTAAAAGCCTCAGATAATGTGTTTTTGACTCTGTTGACATACCCACTTTTTACGGCTTTCTTTGACGTATATGGGACCCTTTAGTCATTCTGGAAATCTTTTAAAGTCACGAATGAGGCTAAGCATTTGGATCCAATAAACTTCATAGATTGTAAATCAGGGATCTATGAGCCTCAAATGATAAGAAATTGGCTTTGAACCACTAGGTCACACATCTATGGTGTTGGGGAAACCCTGGGCCCACATTGGAAGACGAGAGTTTATTTTTCATGCAACAATACATCGAAATGGAAGTTCTTTGCAAGTTTTAAGAGAGATGACATCTATGGAGGAAGTCCAGTGCTCAACACCGGACTTGGAACATTCTGACTGCATTAAGTTAATTTGAATGAGTTGATCTGGTAACAAATGAGATTTGGCACGATGGAGTCCCACATATGATTGAGTGTAAAATCTTACAGGATTTTATAAGATCTCCTTCGATTAGGTGTTATGAAATAATACATGGGAGGGGCCCAACTTCGCCAAAGGGTTTCAAAAAAATTTCCCCAGGCTCCAACTCTGCCCTTGTATTTCATGATTGATTGCCCACCATTCTTAAATCCAAACTATAACTTGGAATCTTATTCAATAAAATGTAGGGGACCCTAGACTCATTTGGATCAGTGGTTGTCAAAATTGGAATTATCATATGTGTGAAAACATGATTTACTTTAGTAGTGTCAAGTGTGAAACTTGAAAGACACAACATTTATTTGTGTCAGTGATGACCACCGTACTGGCTCGGTTCTCTCAAACACTTCTGAAAATGTTTATCACGTCCAACAAAGCCATATTCAATCAATGGCTAACTCAATCCAAATAAGATAATTCAGATCATGTTCATTAATGGATGAAAAGCAAACTAAATCACTGCAACTAGATAGATGGATTACACCATGAACTTGTTTGATAGCAGTTCCAATGCAGAGAAAGAAGAACCTCCTCCTTCCACGGCTTTCTTACTTGCCTCTGCCATCTCTCCAACTCTTTTTCTCACCTTCTGCCCCTCCTCGGTCTCTCCCATCAAGCACCTCACCCCCTTCTCCAACTCCTCGGCACTAAACCACCCATCTTTCTCATAATCCAAACTCAATTCCACAGCCAAACTGCAGTCCCGTACCAGTTGAAAGGCATTGAGCTTTTGCTCTGCGTACAAGGGCCAAGCCAATATGGGCACACCAAACCATATGCTCTCTAGGGTTGAGTTCCACCCACAATGCGAAACGAACCCACCGACAGCCATGTGTCCAAGGAAGGCCACCTGTGGGACCCAGGACTGCACCACCAATCCCCAATCTTTGGTTAGGTCTAGAAACCCATCTGGCAGGATCTTATCAAGGTCTGTGTCGGTTGATGAGCGACATCGCAAGGACCATAGGAAACGGTACCCGCTGTGCTCAAGACCAAGTGCCATCTCCTTCAGCTGTTCAACAAAGAATATGCCCAGGCTTCCAAAGCACAAGAATACCACAGAGGAAGGGGGCTGTTGGTCTAGCCATTTCATTAATTGGCTCGTCTGAGGCTCCTGGGATTCCTCTTCCAAAGCAAGCACAGGTCCCACTAGATATAGTGGTGGAGTGGGGTGATGGTCAGGAAGGCATTCGCCGTCGACTATCTGTCAAAAACCATGTGTGAGATGTACCACATTAGATTTACATTGATGACACCAAAGCATTGGGAAGGCAATGGGTCAGATTAGTGTAGTGAGGCAGGTTATTAGTGGTTCTAAATGGATAAGGGTGAAGGGTCAAAGGTCTTCTTGGCTGGTTAACCTTTATCGGCAACTTTAAAGAGAGTGGTTCGAGTCGGTTCAGAGTGGAGTTTACCCCTACCTGTAGCAAGCCCAATTCTTCTTTTGTGTGACAGATGGACCATGTTGAAGTAGTTCGAATATAGAACAGAGGAACCTACCTTTTAATGAAGGCAAATGATTGAAATAGGAAGCTTCCTCTTTGATTTGCAATGGGAATGGTATCAGACTCAAATAGAACTCCCTCGATGCTGGATTGAATCATGACATGAGGTGGTAATGGCATATTCCTTTGTTGGATGTAACAGAAATTGAAAGTAATGATGCTTATGATTTATTTCAATAGAAACTTTTGAGGGTTAGTAAGGTTCAAATTCGGTCTCTTACTATTGTTATATGTATTTAAATCATTAAAATTACCATCTATGGAAAACTGTCAGGATACTTTCAAATTTAGGATTATTGTTGCTATAATCAGTATGTAATCGAGAAAAATGTTGAAAGTAAAATAATTTTTGGTCAGTAGTTTAATGCATTCCATACATTGTACTGGACCTCATATTGCATATGTTGTAGGTAGACAGGGTAGATCTACTAGCATTCTTTTTTTAATGTAGAATTGGTTCCTAGAGTTCTTTACTATCTTAAGAAATTATTGCATTATGTTTTAAACGTTGTTGGATATCCTCTTTTAAACATACTACTCTCTGAAATAGGACACTTTTCAATTTGACACTAATCCCGTTACTTCGCAGTCATTGGATGAATATAATAGAAGAAAACTGTTATACCATTAAACTGTGACTAATTAAAATCAAGTGTTACAATGATTCGATAAGAGTGATATTTGTAAACTAACCCCCCAATCTATACCACATCCTTCTTATTCCCTTTCCCTAGTGATTTAACTTTCATCCTGGTTAGGACTTAATGGACAACGGGACTCTCCATGGACCAAGATTTCATTTTAAAGTTCAAATTAATCATGTGGAGCTACGATCATAAATGTGAAGGGATGACCAGGATACTCATGACTGAAATCCACTTATCTAGTGTATGTGCAGGAAAAACCTACCAAATTCACAAGCTCGTGAAATCCACTTGGTATTTCATTTTTATTTTGGATATTTTGGATGTGGATTCAGCAAGCCGTAAAATTTAAAATTTATATTTGGTAGGAGGAAACAGATACATAGATATATAGTACTGATAAAAATATAAATAAAAAACACATAGATATGGAGCAAAAAATATTTCCTATGCTTTTCTACAATCTTTTGCACCAAATACTGGATTTTATATGTCAGTGAGAACTTTATTTTTTGAAGAAATATCAAGGGGGGTATGTATGAGTGAGGCATATATGTTACCGCTTGAAGTGCTTTCGGCTCCAACTCTGCAAATGTGTTCACAATCAAGCCCTTGGCCTCTCTAAACCTCCGGCCATGGTAAACGTACCATGTGTATTCATCTACCTTCTTGTTCATCATCGGATGTGGCAACACAAATACCGGGAATGGTGACATGCTTGGGACTTCCACCTCTTCATGGTAGTCCTTGTACTCACATGGGATCTTCACATCCAGCGTGGGGAGATGGAGCATGAAGCCAAGAGAGCCCAGACCAGATGTGTAGTAGATGTATGTGGGGATGCTTAGCTCCAACCCCACATCAATCATGGTCGTTGCAAACAAGTTTATAATCAAGGCGGCGACAGGGGTTGAAGAGGAAGAAGAAAAAGAAGAAGTTGGTGACGATAATGTCTTGATAGCTTCTTTCACATGGGGCTTTTGCTTCTCCATAATAAGGGAGACAAAGGTAATCGGGTTTTGGTCCTCATTGGAGGGAAGATCAACAAATGGGAGATTGACAAAGCGAATGTCGGGGTGTGAGGCGGCGATGGATTGGATGTAGGAGGTGGTTTTGGATTGTAAGGATGGTCTTTTGAGATAAATGAGAAGGATCGTGATGGAGAATTGTTTTTTTTCATGGAAGTGTTTGGCTAGCTCTACTGTGGATATCAGATGTCCAACTCCCGGTGAAGGCACGAAGACTAGTTCCGACTTTTCCATCCTTACTGTCTCTCGTTTTCTTCTTTTTCTTCTATTAATCGCATTTCCTTCCGTGACCTTAGAAGATGGAGGGGTTGCATATATATACTTATATTTATATAGGGAAATGTTCAAGTGCATCCATCCCTCACCATAGGGTGAGGGACACTTCCCTTTTTGGGAAGTTTCAAGTACAAAAGAATGTCTTTCCAAAAAGTACAAAAGTGCTTTTGTACTTGAAACTTTCCAAAAAGGGGAGTGTCCCTCACCCTATGGTGAGGGATAGATGCACTTGAACATCCCCCATTTATATATATATATATATATATACGAGGAGTATTCAAGTGCATCTATCACACATCATTTGTGGTGAGGAACACCTTTTTTTAGAGTGTTTCAAGCACAAAAGGGCTTTTGTACTTAGGGCTTTTGTACTTGAAGGAAAGATCTCATTTTGTACTTGAAACATTCATGTGCAACTATAGGGTGAGAGACACTTCCATAAATGAGGATTTTCAAGTAAAATTTTTTTTTTTTTAAATACATAGGATGAGGTACACTTCCTTGTCTTCATATGCAAAAAGGAAAAGTGCCCATCACCCTATGGTGAGGGACACTCCCAGGGGAGTGTGGTGAGGGATAGATGTGTCCCTTATCCTATGATGAGGGATGGATGTACATAAATGTCTCCCTATATAGGGTGAGAGCACTTTTCCTTTTTTGCACCCTTTTATACTTCACACTATGCACTTGAAATCCCCCCTTTGTACTTGAAAATTTTCATTCATAGAAGCATCCCTCACCCTATGTCGAGGGATAGATGCACATAAATATTCTCCATATATTTATATATATATATATATATATGAATAGAAAGGAGGGGTTCGATACATAAGAATCATGTTCCTTAACATAAGAACATGGAGAGCATCTGACTTATACAAGTGGTTTCATGAGAGGCCCTTGCCATTAGGTGGTGTGGTTTTGTGAGGTTAGGTGCTGGTATTCGTTCCTAGGTCTTGATTCCAGTTGGGTATTGGTATTGGATGACTTCGCTAACTCTACTAATCTGTGAAATTTTTTTATATAATGATTATTCATTTATTTATTTTTGCTATGATTAGAATGCATATGTGATATCAAGGTGCTAACATCACTCAACCATAAGTGATTGCGAGTCTACTCCAACATATATAAAACACGATCACTGCCATGCCTAAAGAGTCACATATGATCCAAAGATTTATGAGACATAATATTCATACATGTGTTCTTTTGCTACACAAGTACTTTTGAATATTTTTTCTTAAAAAAGACAAAACAGAAATTGGGACGCCCCGGAGTCCCACATCGACTATAGAGAGGAAAGTGAATGGGGTTATATGTAGAGCTTACACCCTTACCTTGCATGAGGCCTTTTGATGGGTTGAGGCTCATCAGAAGCAAAACCGTGAGGCCAGTGGGCCAAAGCGGATAATATCATGCATGGGTATGGGTGGGGTGTTACAAATGGTATGGTATCAGAGCCGACTCTCGACAAGTTCGAGTGTGCTGCACAGGGACGAGGGCGGATTGTGAGGCCTTTTGATGGATTGAGGCCCATCAGAAGCAAAACCGTGACGCCAGTGGGCCAAAGCGGACAATATCAAACATGGATATGGGTGGGGCGTTACAGAAATTAGCTTGTGGAGCTCATTCAACTATTGGAAAAAATAACGTCTTTGTTGATTTGCAATTTAGATACTCTTCGATCGATCTAATTGTTGACGCCTCATCTAAGGTCAGGTTGTGAAAGAGATGGTGATAGTAAAAGCTACTCTTTCAGTGATTTTTTTAGCTAGCAAATTTGGTACAAAGAGATTATACCAACATTATACTCTCAACCTTGGCCTAACAGCCAGTTGGGTGTCATTTTATGGTTGGCCTAGTTGGAGGCGGCTGTGCATGCCTTGACCTGTTGTAAACTGGCAGTGGTTTGCTGTATTAAAAGCTAAAGTAATGGCCCTAGGACTAGAGTCTCTCTTGACCTTGGAACAAAAAGTACCAAAATTTGCACATATTTAATTCTAGGGTCCTTGGATTTTAGCAACCTTCGAGTCTGTTAGCTGGTAATATTAGTGTACTAAGGTAGGTTATTCGTGGTTTTTGGGTATGGGTGAAGGGTCAAAGGTATGTTACGTGGTTAACCCTTCGTGGTGTACTGTAAATTTTTTAAGTGTTCCAGTCGGTTCAGAGTGGAGTTTACCCCTACCTATAGCAACCCCAATTCTTCTGTTTTTGTGACAGCTGGACCATGTTGAAGTAGTTAGAATATAGAACAGAGGAACCTACCTTTTAATGAAGGCAAGTGATTGAAATAGGAAGCTTCCTCTTTGATTTGCATTGGGCATGGTATCAGATTCAAATAGAAAGCCCTCGATGCTGGATTGAATCATGACGTGTGGTGGTAATAGCATATTCTTTTGTTGGATTGAATCATGTCAAGAAATGTGACAGAAATTGAAAGTAATGATGCTTATGATTTATTTCAATGGAAACTTTGAAGGTTAGTAAGGGTCAAATTCGGTCTCTTACTATATGTATTTATATCATTAAAATTAACATCTATGGAAGACATACCTCATACTAATGTTGCTATAATCGGTATATAATCAAGAAAATGTTGTCAGAAGTAAAATAATTTTTGGTCAGTAGTTTAATGCATGTCATACATTGTACTGAACCTCATATTGCATATGTTGTACGTAGACCGGGTAGTTTCACGAGCATTCTTTATTTAATGTATTGGAATGTTGTTCCTACAGTTCTTAAAGATCATAAAAAATTATTGCATTATATATTAAACTTTGTTGGATATCCTCTTTTAAACATACTACTCTGTGAAATAGGACACTTTTCAATTTGACACTAATCCGGTTAGTTCGCAGTCATTGGATTGCACAGAATAAAAGAAAACAGTTATACCATTAAACTTTCACTTATTAAAATCAAGTGGTAGAATCGTTTTGTAAGTATTCTTTTGTTGACTAATTTATGGGTTGGACAAAACTCTGGATCTATTGAGTTGTGTTTTTTAATTTATTTTAGAATGGACTGTGGTTGTGTCGCTGGAAGAGCTAAACTGAAAAAAAGAGAAGATCGGGCGATTCCATGAGGACGCACTGTGCTCGGCTATTTTGGGTTGTCCAATCGATCGGATACACTGTGCGATTGATCAAATGGCATAGGAAGTTCAGGAAACAGTCTAGATCAGCTATGAATTAGTTTCATTTTGAGACTATGTTTCCCAGGTTAAGTCTTAATTGTATTCTAATTACAAGGCATGAATTTGGGGCTATTTATAGGGGTTTGCTCTCAACCCTAAAAGACATGACAAGAAGTTAATTCTTTCTCTTTAACTGAGGTTAGAATACCATAAGAGAGATTTCCTTGTTTCTCTAGAGCCATTGAGAGATTGTTCTGAAGGGCTGCTATAGAATGTCATTATTGCTATAGAAGATAGTTCATCTTTGCTGACAAGGTGTGAAGAGATCAAGTAAAGAGAACGATGCACGGTGGAAGCCATAACAATGGAAAGTTGTGCAAAAACAACTACAGTCCTTAGGTCGAGGTACTGACTGAGGTAAAGGAGCTGTGAGTATATCTTGTAACTGTTTATGAGTTCTTGATTTCTGGTTTTTGGTTTTTTTTCCCTGGATATGGTTTCCATGTTAAATATTGTGTCTACCTTTTTTGTGATATGTGATTGGTAGATTGCTAGTTCCATCTTTTTTATTTAGTTATGTCCGCTGCATTGGTTAATTAGAGCTAGTAACCTGCAAAACTTTCAAATTTGATAAGAGTGATAGTTGTAAACTAACCCCCCACCCCTAATCTATACCACATCCTTCTTATTTCCTTCTCATTCCCTTTTACTAGTGATTAACTTTCATCCTGGTTAGGGTTTAACAAAAACAGGACTTTCCATGACAAAGATTTCATTTGAAGGTTCAAATTATTCATGTGTATAGAACACTTAGAGTGAATGGCTTAGATCAAGAACAACATAATCAGTCCCATACTTCATACAATATAAAGTCAGCACACAGCCAACCTCTCTACCTCATTCATGGCTACAATCAAGTAGATGGACTAAATCCTCTTGAGAGTATTTTAGGAATACAGCTTTCTTATACATATTTTACCTTTCTTTCTTAATTATTTCATAAGGGAATTTTCAAAAAAGTCCTTAACTTTTGGGTGATTTTTAAAAAAATGGTCCAAAGAATTTAATATTTCAAAAACGTATGAAAATTTTCAAGATTTATTTCAATCAGGTCCAATCCAGCCATCTATACCCATCGCCGGCAATTTTGTATAAAGAAAAACTCAAAAGGACAAAAGTGCCCTTAGTGAGTAGTAAGTATGTAAAAAAGAAATTTTCAAAACAGTCCTAAACTTTTTAGGTGGTTTTCAAAAAAGGACCAAGGAATTGAATATTTCAAAAAGGAATGAAAGTTTTCAAGACTTCTTTCAATTAGGTCCTATTGGGAGATCTCCATCCACTGTTGATAGTTTTTTTTTTTTTTTTTTAATTGAAAATGAAAAAAACCCATTTGATTTCATTCATTTTCCAAAATGTCGGACCAACTATAAGATCACTTTTGGTTGTTCCAAGTCACTTATATAACACAATGCATTGATTGCAATGAAATTTACGCTAATAATTAGAGTGCCCAAATATTGGATTGATCAAGACGTGAAAACTGAAATTAACTATTGACTAGGTTAATAATCAGAGTGCCCACCTAAAAAGTTTAAGACTGTTTTGAAAATTTTCTTTTTACCTGTTTACAACTCACTAAGGGCACTTTTTTCCTTTTGAGTTTTTGTTTATACAAAATTACCAGCAGTGGGTATGGAATGCCGGATTGGACTTGAGTGAAAGAAGTCTTGCAAACTTTTATACGTTTTTGAAATATTGAATTCTTTTGACCCTTTTTTAAAAATCACCGAAAAGTTGAAGACTTTTTTGAAAATTTCCCTTATTTCATATCTTTGACAGATTTTTTTCAGCCGTAACCAACACACATTTTTGAGGATTTTACGGGAAAATTCTCGGTACGTGGGCGTTGCACGAAAACATGCAATATAGTTTAGGTAGTACAAACGGGGTCCATCAGACCCTATTACGTTTTTTTTTTTTAAATGAGATAAGCAACGCTAGCGTCTTTTGTAGAGAGAAAATGGTTGATTCCTCTGTCACAAGCTCTGTCCTTTCTTTGGGTCATCACAGCCGCTCGATGACGGACACGCAAACTTCCACACCCCTTCCACCCTCCCCCTACGAGCCGGCTCCTTCGGCTCCACTCCCCAAAATAATGGATGGATGAGGACCGTATTACATATAGACAAATCAATGCCATTGGCTTGCATGGCCATCTGATGCGTGATGTTGGTGCCGGTACTGTCTCCATCCAACATCAGGTTGGAGAACTCTGATCAGGATCTTCCCCGACCTCCCAAATCTTATCACCTTCACCCATGAAGATCTAGAATCACTGGAGACCTTCACCGGAAGTGACATCTCCAATCAGAGAGCCTTCACCATTGAAGACATTAGTTTTTAGTTAGGCACCAAGGGAGAGACTTTCCAAAGCCCAGATAAGAAATATAAAAATCTTAAGCAAAGAAGAAACTAGAAGAACACTTCTACAGGTAAGAGAGTTCCTAACTACAGGAAATCTCCTTCTCCAAATTCCTTGGTTATCATCAAAGGAGAAGGACCTTCTGAACACAAATCTCCATATAGCAAGTTTGAAAACCAAACTGTTAAATGGAAAAGTAAGAAGTGATCTCTAAGAAGTGCTTCATCAGCCAAGGGTCACTGTCGACGGCGACCCACTGGAGGGAAGCCTAGGAGTCATCGTAGGCGGCGAGGACGGGGTGTTCTGGGGCACGGCGGTAGTCGACGGAGATGATGAGGACGTTGGCTTCTACGACGAGGGAGTTGAGGTAAGGGTGGTAGGTGCCTGGGCAAGCGCTCGGCCGTGCAAATAGACGAGGATGGGGAGCTTTTGGGGTGGGGGAGATGATTTGGGGAGGTGTATGATGAACAAGTGTATGATGTGACGAACAGGTGTATGATGCGATGCTCGGGCCTATAAGGGGCCGAGGATGATTGCAGTCACGTTCCACGAGGTGGTGATCTTACTAAGGCATGGGAAGGAGTGGGATTGGTTCTTCAATCTCAGCGCGTTATATATTAATATTGAGAAGGGGATGATAGCGTCATAGGGGTTTTATTCTTTTGGCGACGCTATCATCGCTGAACCAAAACTAAAAAAAATATACCGAGAGGACGAAACCGTGTTGCCCAAACTACGGGGCATATTTTCGTGCAACGGCTATGTACTGAGAATTTTCCTGTAAAATCCTCCACATTTTTTCTACATAAGAAGACATCATTCTCTCTCTCAAAAGTATGTGAGAGAACTTCACCCATTTGAACATTGTTTTCTTTTTTGTATCATAGCCTTTCACTCTATTGAGCTACAATCATAAATGTGAAGGGATGACTGGGATATTCAACTTTTGCCTCAGGCAAGCTGATCCAATTATCTAGTGTATGTATAGGAAAAACCTACCAAATTCACAAGCTTGTGAAATCCACTTTGTATTTCATTTTTATTTTGGATATTTTGGATGTGGATATTCTGCAAGCCGTAAAATTTAATTGGTAGGAGGAAACAGATACATAGATATATAGTACTGATAAAAAAAAATACATAGATATGTAGCAAAATATATTTCCCATGCTTTTCAACAATATTTTTATGAATTTTTTTGGCACCAAATATTGGATTTTATATATCAGTGAGAAGTTTTTTTTATGAAGAAATATCAAAGGGGGTATGTATGGGTGAGTACCGCTTGAAGTGCTTCCGGCTCCAACTCTGCAAATGTGTTCACAATCAAGCCCTTGGCCTCTCTAAACCTCTGGCCATGGTAAACATGTTAATCCGAGTACAATCAGTAATAGTTCAGTATCTAGTAGACAGTTGTTCTCAACAGTGAATGAAATCAACTGAATAGAATTACTGAAAATAATCTAAAAGAAATTAAAATTCACTTACTGTTTGAACGCAGAAAAACAGTAGAAATTTAGAGAAGGGGGCTGATCAAGGCTAGTGTTTAACACTATGTCCTTAAGATAAAATTAGCCATCAATAAGGTGCTAACGAGCTTTAACAGCATCTGTCTCCCAGGATACAATGATCTGTCTCACAACAGTTGCAGCACTACAAACTATGTGACTGACGAACCAACAGTGCAACAGGACTCTCTCTCTCTGGACTTAGATGACTCGAAATGCAATGCAGCAACAGTGGATTGGATGATCAAAAACGCATGGACAAGATGCATATTTATAGCTTGTATCATGTAACGCCCTACCCATACCCATGCATGATATTGTCCGCTTTGGCCCACCGGCCTCACGGTTTTGCTTCTGATGGGTCTCAACCCATCAAAAGGCCTCATGTAAGGTAAGGGTGTAAGCTCTACATATAACCCCATTCACTTTCCTCTCTATAGTCAATGTGGGACTCCGGGGCGTCACAATCCACTCCCCTTAAGGCTGCACATCCCTGTGCAGTAGCCTGCCAGTCTCAATAGCCTACCAGCCCTCTTGGCCCGCCCCACATGGAGACCCGCCCACTTACACCAGACCACGGCAAGGGACCCACACTCGAACTAGTCGAGAGTCGGCTCTGATACCATTTGTAACGCCCCACCCATACCCATATATGATATTGTCCGCTTTGGCCCACCGACCTCACGGTTTTACTTCTGATGGGTCTCAACCCATCAAAAGGCCTCATATAAGGTAAGGGTATAAGCTCTACATATAAACTCATTCACTTTCCTTTCTATAGTCAATGTGGGACTCCGGGGCGTCACACATCATGTCCTTTTAATGCGGATTGCATCTGTTTAGAACAGTGACTGTTCAGGTGAACAGATGCACCTCTTCTTTGTCTTTGGACACACCTCTTGGGGACACACCCTTTCAACTGCGAAAGGACACACCACACCACTAAGAACACATCCCATTTGAAAAAAAAAAATTTATAAAATAAAATTTTTCCAAAAAAATGGGTAGTGGGCTGAGCCAGGCCCAACTCGCGCGTGAAGCCCAAGCCCGGCCCGGTTCGTGCGGGGTGGCGCGCGCGTGTGTGAGGTGGTGACCCCACCTTGGTCTAAGTCCCCCCTCCTCTACAAAAGTGGGATGCCCCTTGGGGCTCATCTTATACTACCAAGGTAAGTATATTTATAACCAAGGAATGTTTTGCTCCCAAGTACTGTGGAAAGCAATTTCACTACTTCCTTTTGTTTCCATGTTTAACATATTCAAGTAGTCGTGTTTAGGAGGCAATTTCTCATTCACTCCTTAATAGATTAGAGCAACCCAATACATGTCTCTAATCTACTCATGGAGTAGATTACATACCCGTGTACTCCCACCTAAAAAGATAAGTGGGTCCCACTTAATTTTTAGCTCAAAGTTTACAAAAAATAGTGGTTCTCTAGGCCATTTTCCAACAAAACATACCATGTGTATTCCTCTCCCTTCTTGTTCATCATCGAATGTGGCAACACAAACACCGAGAATGGCGACATGCTTGGGACTTCCACCTCTCCTTCGTAGTCCTTGTACTCGCATGGGATCTTCACATCCAGCGTGGGGAGATGGAGCATGAAGCCAAGAGAGCCCAGACCAGATGTGTAGTAGATGTATGTGGGGATGCTTAGCTCCACCCCCACATCAATCATTGTCGTTGCAAACAAGTCTATAATCAAGGCGGTGACAGGGGTTGAAGAGGAATAAGTAAAAGAAGATGGTGACGATAATGTCTTCATAGCTTCTTTCACATGGGGCTTTTGCTTCTCCATAATAAGGGAGACAAAGGTAATCGGGTTTTGGTCCTCATTGGAGGGAAGAACAACAAATGGGAGATTGACAAAGCGAATGTCGGGGTGTGAGGCGGCGATGGATTGGATGTAGGAGGTGGTTTTGGATTGTAAGGATGGTCTTTTGAGAAGAAAGATAAGGATCGTGATGGAGAATTGTTGTTTTTCATGGAAGTGTTTGGGTAGCTCTACTGTGGATATCAGATGTCCAACTCCCCGTGAAGGCACGAACACTAGTTCTGATTTTTCCATCCTTACTGTCTCTTGTTTTGTTCTTTTCCTTCTTTCAATTTCTTTTTTCTTAGGAGACCTTACTATTGAGAGAGAAGATGGAGGGGTTGCATATATATAGGAATAGGAAGGAGGGTTCCATACATAAGAATCATGTTCCTTAACATAAGAACATGGAGAGCATCTGACTTATACAAGTGGTTTCATAAGACGCCCTTGCCATTGGTTGGTGTGGTTTTGTGAGGTTTTTCTCAATATTGGTTTTTTCTTACCTAAGTAAGTCCTAGAGATATGATAATTATTGGTTTTGTGTGGTCTTGAAATATGATTCGACAACTTGGTGTCGGAGCCTCCTTTCTAGTAGAAGAGTTACGGAAAAGATAATTATTCAAGTGACTTGACAAATGAGTCAAGTTATGGAGATCTTTGACAACAGAGTCAATATATATATATATATATATATATATATATGAGATGTTCAGATTAGAAATATCTTTCACTTTATATAAGAAATATAAGTAGGACTTTCATATTTTAGTTGTTGGCATTGGATATGAATGTAAGGGCTCCACACAATCTCTCATTTAAGGTGAAAGATATCTCTCAATAGAGAATCTCCATATATATATATAATTGATCATTGGTAAACTCACGGATACATAGAATCACCGACTACGAACTAACGCTTTTTACACCTAGTCAGCACTGTTTCTTTTTGATTAATTAATCCTTAAGGGCATACTAGTAATATTTCTGGAGAAACAAAAGTCCACAGAATACTCCACCTTAAATGAGATACCAGTGGATCCAAAATATTGATGGGGAATTCAAAATGTGTATAAAGAGAGGAACTGTTATATCTTTCGATAGGTTAATCTGGTACAAAAGATAGCTAAAGTTCTCAATAGCCCCAGCTCAAATTGGAAGCCACTTTCATGGCAAAAACCACTTTAATTAGACTAACATAACTCTTGAATTCAAGGATTCAGTTTTAATGGTTTTATTAGTGCAATCTTATTCTCATTCATGGATGTCGATAGTGGTCAAATTAATGCCAATTTGGATGTGTGTCAATTCAACGGCAGGGTGGACCTTGGGACAGGGGTTCGGCATGGCCGCACCAGAGTTTTTTGAAAATCTAGTGCTTTTGAACGTATATGGCCTCATAAGACACACACACACACACACACACAGAGAGAGAGAGAGAGAGAGAGAGAGAGAGAGAGTACGGATTTAAAAACTCCTCAATTGGAATCATACCCCATAAAATGTTAGACCATAGTCACTTGGATAAGAATGGGAGTCACAAGTGGATTCATCTTGTAGAAGAAAACATGATTTTTTCATTGCCTAACTAATTGTAGATAGATAGCAAATTTTGCTTATTCAATAGATGAAAAGGTACTAAATCACTACAGCTAGACTAGATAGATCGATTACATCATGAGCTTCTTTGCTAGTAGCTCCATTGTAGAGTATGAAGAACCTCCTTCTTCCACTGCTTTCTTACCTGCCGCTGCCATCTCTTTAGTTCTCTTTCTCACCTTCTGTCCTTCCTCATACTCTCCCATCAAACACCTCACTCCCCTCTCCACCTCCTCAGCAGTAACCCACCCATCTTTCTCATAATCCATACTCAATTCCACAGCCAAACCGTATTCCCGCACCAGCTGAAAAGCATTGTGCCTTTGCTCTGCGTACAAAGGCCAAGCCAATATGGGCACACCAAACCATAAGCTCTCGAGGATTGAATTCCATCCGCAGTGAGAGACGAATCCGCCAACAGCCACGTGCCCAAGAATGGCCACCTGTGGGACCCATGACTGCAACACCAATCCACGACCTTTGGTTCGGTCAAGAAACCCATCTGGTAGGACCTTCTCGATATCTGTGTCAGTTGATGAATCAAATCTAATGGACCATAAGAAGCGGTGTCCGCTGCGTTCAATACCCAGTGCCATTTCTTTGAGTTGTGCAATTGAAAATGTGCCCATGCTTCCGAAGCACAAGAAGACCACTGATGAAGGTGGGTGTTGGTCGAGCCATTCCATCAATTGTCTCGTTTCTGGTAGATGAGATTCCTCAGACAGGGCGAGCACGGGTCCCACCGGATAAAGTTTCGGGGTGAAATGGTGGTCTGGCAGACATTCGCCATCAACAATCTGTCATGAACATGAAAATGTGTAAGGTGCACCTCATTAAATTTACAATGATGATGAGAATACAGGGATGTCTATGTGCATGGGACTCCCTCTCCAACACCACCTGGAGATTGATTCCAGAGTGGTAGGTTTACGTAGTACCTCTTAGCCACTACCTTCAAGTAAGCCCCAAAAAAACAAAGAAAGAAAGAACAAAAAAAAAAAGAAAAAGATTTGCTTAGATGGCATCTAGGAATAGAGATGACAATGGATCCAATAAAATGAGTGCCCACACTACCATACCACCTCCTTCTACTCACATGGCAGGATGTAATTAGATAGTGCAGTGGCAAGGCATTTTTCTCTCTCTGTCTCTCTTTCAAGAAAAAAAAAAAGGCATTTCTCTCCTCATATTAGCAACTAGAGATCAATTCCTCTTGTAATTTTGTTGGTCGGAGCCTTGGGTAGCATGTGGAAACGGAGTAAGTAGTTGTTCAGTTTTCTACCAGTGTAGGGCCTAGTCAGGGTCAGGGTCAGGGTCAGGCTTATAAATGGGTAACCCATCATAGAGTACTACCAGTTTGGAACAGAGTGGTTCTGAGTCAGGTCAGAGTGGAACTTACCTCACACCCCAATAGCAACCCATCTGTTTGTTTAAATTGGGGAAAGAGGAACCTACTTTAAATGAAGGCAAATCATTGGATGAAAAACCCCCTGTTTGATTTGTGATGGGCATGGCATCAGGTTCAATTGGGATGTTATTGCACTCTGAATTGAATAATCAGAAGAGGTGTAATAACACAGAATTAGGGGTAAAACTAGAGAGTTATATGTAATTCATTGCCCTTTATTTTTGCCAAACTAGGTAGAAAAACACTGATGAAGTGGAAGGATGTTAATGAAGTAGGTCATGTCAATTCCATCAAATCCTTTGCATGGATGTTGATGAATGTCACCTGTGGCTAGGGTTGTAAACGGGTCGGTTCCGATCCGGGTCCAAGGTGGAACCGGAACCGGACCCGGACCCGGTTCGGAACCAGAAAATTGGATTCGGAACCGGAACCGATAATATTAAAGGGAACCGGAACCGGAACCATTTGTGAAGCAGTCTGGTTCCGATTCCGGGTATGAGATGTAGAAAAGTAGAAATCCTAATGTAGAAAAATAGAAAAGTAAAAAGGGCTTTGTTTTCACATACTAAAGTTACCTTATGTTAGTGTATATTGGGTCGGGTCCTGAGTCCACGGGTCTGAACCACTATGGATCCGGGACAGGAACTGTTTAGGTATCGGTTCCAAAAAAAGGATCCGGAACCAGAACAATTTGCTAATTGGGACCAAAATAAGGACCCAGACCCGGAACCTAACGGATCGGAACCTTCTGATAATCGGAGAATCGAAGACCCATTTACAACCCTATGCGTAGCATAAAGAAGGCCACGATGCTCCTTTTTATAATCCCAAACCGACAAAAGCACTTTGAAAGACCCATGCTTGTAGGTTCTTTAGAATCGTCCCACATGTTCTCACCATCATTCAAACACCAACCTCTGAATTGGCACACATACCAAGGTGGACCCATTGGCTAAAGATGGAACCAAGGTGAGCTTGAGCCAATAATGGGTATCCAAGTGGACCTCACTAGACTAAAGTCGGGTGGACGCTAACTTATGATTGATACAACCAACTTGGGATTTAAATCAGTCACTGTTCGATTCACCTTGTGATGTAAACTAATTATGTGTAAAATCATGTGTTTTACGGCTCCCAAAGTTTCTATATGATGATAGGAGTAGACTGACTTTGATGATCATTGGAGATTCACATTGTGATGTAAACTTATTATATGTAAAATCATGTGTTTGACGGCTCCCAAAGTTTCTACATGATGATAGGAGTAGACTGACTTTGATGATTATTGGAGTCTTTTAACACTTAACAGTTTATAGGCTCATTGGAGTCTTCTTCCCTGGTTTTGATGACGTTTCTTTCACCCATATTTCTGAGTCTTAACGTGTTGCTCATCATCTTGCCCGAAACTCGGGCCTGTTTGCTCATGGAGTGGAGTAAAATAAATTAATTTTGAGTGTCAAAGTGAAGTGAAGAGAAAAAGAAATTGAGTGAGTCCCGATTAAAAATACAAAAGGACAAAAAATGTTGTTCTAATTTAGTTGCACAAAGTGTTAAAAAAAAAAAAAAAAAAAGTGCTTTTAGAAAATGCAAAATAACATATTAGGTACTCTTAAAAAAACACTATAAGACAAATAAGGTACTTTACTCCAAACTCCTTTTGCTCTTAATGCGACACTGAATTTTATTTCATTTTATTCTACCTTACAAACAGATAGGCGTACAATTTTGTCGGCGGGTTGGGAGCCTATTATTTGCGTTGGGTGGTTGCTATTTTGTTCTCCTTTGTGGTGGTGGTTTTCTTCCTTTTCCTAATGAAATTATCTCTTTTATCAAAAAAAAAAAAAAAAAAAGATAAAGAAAACACTCATTGCACTCCTACCAAAAATTAATGGAGTTTTTACATATTAGTCCTTTTTAAACCCGAATTTTCCAATTTCAAGACCGAAATTTTGGTATTGTCACTAGAGTCGTTTGACTCTGATCAACATTAATTTTTTTTAATTTTCTTTTTCTCATCATGTCCCATGATATCATGGGATAGTCCTATTATATCAAGGGATTTATCAATTTTTAAATCATACATTTTCTTCAACTAGCAGATGAATTCTTTTTTTTATAGAATAAGAAAAATGATATTTTGTGAAAAGTAAATGCACAACTGGCTCTATTTATCAAGTTTTATCTTTTAAAAATATTCTTTTTAAGATGCTGCATAAAACCCATGATATCATGGGATAGTCTCATGATATTATGAGATTTATCAATTTATGTGGCATACAGTGTTACATGATCTCGGGCAATAAGGTTTAAAAAAAAAAAATTTGACTAGAGTCAAGCGACTCGTGATATATTATCTGAACTTTGGTTAGGAAATCGAAAAAAATGGGTTCAACGGGGACTAATATGTCACAAACCCAAAATTAAAATTAAGAAAAACAGAGGAACTTATTGGAGAAAGACCACTTTTGATGCCTCAGATTTAAGAATTCATGAGCTACATTCATATCTATTGGGAGGGGTGACCAGCATACTCATTGGTCGACCCTGACCACCTGATCCAGACATCAGGCCATCCGGGGCATGTTTAGACAAAAAAAACAGAGGAATTTGTAGCGTGCAAAGTTCACAACGATTTTTCCTTTTTTTTTTTTTAAAGACTTGTGGGTGTGGATTTTTCAAGTCTGAAAATCTACAATTTTCATTTGGTGAGGAAGGAAGGTGCTCACTGTTGCATCCCTAAGGCTGTGGTTCAAGTTGCTGCAGTGACAAAGTGAGTCCATAGGTAGTTAGGTATAACCATTTTAGTGAAAAATCTTTACACCAAACATTGGATTTGTACGCATCTATGAAAACTTCTACTTTCCCACAGAAATGTCACTGCACCAAAGGTTCTTCCTTGGGAGAATGAAGGGTTTATAAGGCAAATATATTACCGCTTTAAGTGCTCTCGGCTCTAACTCCTCAAATGTGTTGACAATCAAGCCTTTGGCCTCTCTAAACCTCTGGCCATGGTTTACGTACCATGCGTAATCCTCGTCCTCTTTGTTCATCATCAAATCCGGCATCACAACAGGCGGCAACGGCAGCATGCCAGGGAACTCAACCTCCCCTTTGTAGTCCTTGAACTCACATGGGATCTTCACATGTAGAGCAGGGAGATAGAGCAAGAAGCCAAGAGCAGCCGCACCCGATGTAAAGTTGATGTATGTGGGGACGCCAAGCTCTACCCCCACATCGATCATGGTCGTGGCAAACATGTCTATGATCAAGGCAGCGACACGGGTTTTAGAAGAAGAAGAAGATGATGATGATTGTGATGTCTTGATGGCTTCTTTGACATGGGACTTGTGCTTCTCTATGAAGTGGGAGATGTAGGTTAATGGACCTTGGCCATCTGTGTAGGGAAGAATGATTAACGGCAGATCGACAAAGCGAATGTCCGGGTGGGACGTGGTGACAGATTGGATGTAGGAGGAGAGTTTGGATTGTAAGGATTGTATTTGGAGATGAATGAGGAGGATGGTGATGGAGAAGTTGTGGTGCTTTTCACGGAAGAGTTTGGCCAGCTCTACTGTGGGTATCAGATGTCCAACTCCTGGTGAAGGCAAGAAGAATAGTTCCAAGTTTTCCATCTCTCTGTCTATTCTGAATTCTCTTGTTTCTTCTTCTTTCCTTTGGGACTCTTTTACGTGAAGTACTTGGTATTGAGAGAGGGTGAGGTGGGGTTAGATAAATACAGAATTCATGTCCCTTCACATGTGGGGCATGGACAAAGCATGTTATCAGAGGCCTATTGGTTCGGTGTGATTATGTCCGATTGGTGCAGGTCTATAGACTTTGGCAAGAAACATGTGGTGCACCATTAACTCTATCTGGAACCACGATGGAGTTTCAATGACGTGGCTATGAAATAGCTGCGATAGGGGATCAAAACTCTCTTTAGAGAAGAAGGGGCTTCACTATAATTGAGCTATGGGATTGACCAACTCTCCTCAATTATAATTATTAAATTATTTAATAGTAAATGTAAAAAAAAAAAATTAACTAAAACTATTTTGTCCTTGATTTTAAATCAAAAGAGAATAGAAAGCCCAAAAAACTAGGGCAGTTTGATACAAAAATATCTTAAATCTATCATACTTATTTAGTATTTTCTTGGAAAATGTGTATCTAATAAGGGCAATGTCTGTTCCGCAAGTGGTAGAATAAAATTTATAATAAAATAATTTCAGCCACCAAGATTTTAACTTTACCAAGTTTGATTGATCAAGAGAAGTGGAAAAGTGAAGTTTCAGCTATAAAAAAAATTTACTTTTGTTTTAGCAAAACCCAATAATTTACCTCATAAAAGATAAATTTACTTTGCCATTTGTTAACTTTTTAAATTGTGTCACTTTACCTTATTCTACCCGATGAAAATTAAACAAATGTATCCTCACCTTACTGAAAAGACCCTTATCATTAATTTTTTTTTCATTCATTTGATATCTATTTTACCTTATTTTATAAATAAATAAAACATGTGAGGACATCTTATTTAATATTTATTCAATAAAACTTTGAATAGGTGAAGCTTAATGCTACATTACGATTTGTTTTTTCAAAATTCGTACAGGTGTCTATCAGCTATATGAAGTACTCTCCCAATTTTTTTTTCCCCTTTTTTTTTTTTGGTTTTTTGTGAGGTGGAAAGTGCAAGACCCTGGAACTCACTCACCAACCCAAAAGAAACGAAATTGAACTTTATCTTCTAGATAAACCACTTACAAAAACTTGAGTTATTGTGGACACAATGTATCCCTTGAAGTTTGAAATCGACACTGCCACTTTGTTTCTGTCGATTGCGAATTAGGAAGATGCTCTATCTTTGCCTCAGTTTCGGCTGGATTTTGTTGGATTGTGGATTGTTGGATTGTGGAGTGTTTTTGGTCGTTTACTACCAACATTTAGAAGCACCAAGTTACTAGGCGCGTGAGTGAGTTTGAGAGGTAAGAGTGTCAATGGGATTTGAAACGGGTAGAAAGTCCGGCCCGGCCTGTCCCAAGCCTGAAAATATAGGGGTTTTATAAAAAATTTGAGCCCAGTGAGCTGGGATTGGACAATACATTTTAAAGCTCGGCCGAAATGGGACTGGGACTGAACAGAAACAACCCAGCCCATTCAGGCCCGACCCGGCCCGCTGCAAAGTCTTTTAAAAATAATTATTTATATATTATTGAAACTACCCCTCACTAACAAAAAAAAAAAAAAAGGCTAATTAGGTTTTAACCTATCCTACATTACTTTAACTTGACTCATATAGGATACTCATTCTCATTCATTTTATTGATTTTCTACTTTCACCGGCAAAAAAAAAAAAAAAAAAAAAAGTATTAATTGTTCCTACATTACTTGACCCATATAGCCTATATGATATTCATTCATTTCTATTGATTTTCTACTGTCATTAGCCAAAAAAAAAAAAAAGTTTTTAACACCGCTATACTGCTTGTTGCATTGCAACGCTGATCCCAAGCCCGGAAAAAATGAGGGTTTAAAGTGCGGTTCACATTGGGTATCTGGTGACAATAAGAATAATTAGAGAATGTTTTGCTTTTGTCCAGAATTGGGCTAAGCTCGGGCCCGACCATGTCCCATCTCTAGCCCGTACGGGATGGGATTTGATGTAAGCTCGTTCAATTTAGGGCCGGAATTGGATAACACCTAGAGAGCCCGTCCTATTTTCGGGACGGGATTGAACAACCCAAGCACAGGCCCGGCCGTCCCATTGACAGGCATCTTGAGAGGTGAATTGCAAGTGCCAAAAGGTATAGATAAGAGGAGACCAGAACTTGGGATTTGAAAGAGATTCTGCAAAATGGTTTTTTAAACCTTCAATGCAACTGTAACATGATAACTGATCTACTTTACAGAGCCTTGAGTCTCGTTATGTTGGGTAGCGGGCTCGATTCAGGTTCTCGATTGTTCAAGGCCTGAGATTCAGGTTCTCGATTGTTCAAGGCTTCAGGCCTGAGGCTTGATGCAGAAAGCACGAGTTTTTCATGACGCTAGACAGACGCTTGGTATAGGTTTTATGGCACATTTGGCAATTTAATGGGTTCGTAAAAGTAGCGTAAAGCCTTCATTTTTCATATAAGAGTCAAATCAAAAATACATATCTTTAAAATTTCATTGTTATTTTTTAGAAGTGAAAAAACAACATTCTTTCTCCATTAAATGACAAAACGAACTTTTTTTTCAAAAGAGATTTCCTTCCAATCTACTAAAGATAAAATACCATCATATTCATTTCTTCCAAAAGAGATTCCCTACCAATCTACTAAAGACAAAACATCATCCTAACTTTATTATATTTATTCTCTTTATTCTCTATTTATTTGATGCTTTACATCACTTCTACTTTAATAGTAAATTGCCAAACTAGCCCAAGCAATGAGTTGGGTGATGTGATTATGAATTATTGTCACTTCCAAGTTAGAAAATAAAGGACATTATAACCTTAGCACCTTAGGACCTTAGGGAGGGCTTCAAATGATCTTTCATATTGGGATGAATGGTGTTATTCTTGAAGTAGACTATATGTGGACCGTTGAGGCATTTGAATTCTTCCACTCCAAACTTGTCTACACATACCTGTTTTTTGAGGAAATCAAAATTTTGTTAAAAACATTTTATCAATTTTAAAGTGCATCATCATGTGGGCAGACAAGGAAATGCAGTAGCTCATAAATTAGCTAAGCATTATATGGTATTGTGGTTCATGATACGGTGGTTTGGTGGCATTCTACCCTGGCCTGATTAAACAACATGTACTTATTGATTCTACGTTGGCATCTCAATAATATATTTATAAAGTATTTTTATTATAAAAAAAAAAAAGGTTAGGCTTGACTTGGAGGGTAGGAGCTGAACCGTAACTCCAATTATTCAATCCAAAGTTGTATTTTCATGTAGGCTGGGACATGTATGTTAGGGTATGGCCAAGCCTAAGTTGCACCTTGACTCAAATCTGTTGTATCAAATGCATCTCATCCGCTTAATAGCAAGCACACATGTAAGGGAATTCTCAAGATCTGTGTTTGTAGGGGCGGAACTAGGGACAATTGCCTCTCCTCATAAATTTTAGAAAGCCCCTATGAAAATTTTACAAGTTTTCACATGTGCGGTCTGCCTCCTAAGAATATTTTTTTCACCTAAGAAAGATATGATGACGACTATAGACAGCAGTGCCTGCTAAGGTTAAGACTAAAGAATTTCAAAAATAAATTCATTACTATAATATTACCGTATTAGTCAATTAAAAATAATCTCAATTTATACAATGAACAGCAAACCTAATTAGCAATTATTCAAGATTCCTGCAAGCAACCGTTTTGTTTCACAATTACTTTTTTAAAATTTCTTTCTTACATGAAAACAAACCAACATGCATTCCTAGGGAACTCACGGTCGGAAATAAAGGACTTCGTAGAGTGACTATTTATAAAAAGGGTTTTTTTACGAAAAAAATAGTTCTAAACCTTAATTATACAAATTGATTAAGAAAGATACTAAAACATAGGATTAAGGTGCCGTATGTAGCCAAAAGACCATTTTGCCCAAGAATGATACCATTAGGCTCTTTTTAAAAATCCTTATCTTTCTTCCCCAGATGATATCATTAGGCTCAAACTTTTTCCTCTTCTTACCCAGACAATATCATTGACTAATCTTCATTTCCCGCCTAGAAAATAGTTTATCATTTTCTTTCGCCACTCCTCTTTTTCTCTCTGCGAAATAAAACCTCGCTTTTCCTAAAATCTCTTATTTACAAAAAGATCAATGATTGGAGAGTGGTGGCGAGGAAGAATGACAAAGAGCACATCGGGGAGCACAAGTAATGGGAGAGAAATTATAGTGCAAGTTGGACAATGAGCACGGGCAGCCAAATATGAGGAGCATTAAGGAAGATTATCGTCGTCTGTCAACCACCGACCTAGAAATCGTGAAAAAGGGGAGAAATTGAGACCGATGAAGAAGAGTGGAAAACTCGCCAAGAGGGCTTTTTTTAAACGGGCACTAATGATATTGTTCTGGGAAGAATAGAAAAATTGGAAAGTGACTTTTGCAAATGAGAGATTATAGGAAGAAAGAGGTTTTGAATTACAAACAAAAACAGATTCATTTTTTCTGTATGAGAAATAAAGACCGGCGAAGGATATCTCTAGGGACGAAAACCGGGGAAGAAGATGAAATAAGAGGGGAACAACTTAGAGCCCTAAGGATATCTCTAAGGAAAAAGGATAAGAATTTTTAAAAAGAGCCCTAACGAAATCGTTTCAGGGAAAATTGGTCTTTTAATTACGTACGGCAACCTAAATTGATGCTTTAGTGTCTTTCTTAATCAATAAATTTAATCAGAATTTATGACTAATTTTCTCGTAAACATCCCTTTATAAAAATTCAGTTTATTAATAAACAGGCCATATATCTTATTTAATGCTATAAAATGAATGATGATCCTTTGTAACTGTAGTTCACCTGAATACCATCCGGTAAAAACTACAAAGGTGGCCATACTAATTGCTACTCATCTTCTTGTAAAAGGTGAGGAAGCTAACTATGAAACTTTTTGAAATTCTGATTTAAGTTTCTTATCTAATACTATAAAATAAACAATATTCCTTTGTCGTCGCTGTTCATTAATTTTGCTACATATGGGAAGGTGGGACCCTACTAATATCTGCTTATCTTCTTCGGAAAGGTGTGAGGCTGAAACTCTATATCAGGCAGGATAAGATACAGAGGATCAGACCCCTTGAGAGATTCCTACTGGATTTTAGTTTAGTATGGAATATTAATATATTTCTTCCTTACCGACACTAGAAGCCTCCAAATAATGAATGAAGAACAACAATGAGAGAGAAGTAAAGTGACTACAAAGGAATTCGTGACCAGATACCACATATGGCATGTTGATGAGAATCTCTAATTTCACTAAGGGCCGCCAAATTGAATCAGTTTACTTATGAAAGTGTCGTTGGTCATCCAATTTTTTTTTCTTTTTCTCTTTGTTAAAAGAACTTGAATTTTCATTTTAATCATCTATTTGATTATACAATAGCAGTGTCCCCCATTCAGTTTCATTTTAATCACACAGTCAATATGCAATTGTACAGGGTGATGACTGGCCATCCTGCATGTGGTAATTGTGTGATGTGAGGTCATACAATCCCAATCTCCTCTTTGAACGTCTCTTGATTTTGAAGGTTTTTTTTTTTTTGGTTAATTTCATCTTTAGCTTCCAGTTATGTATTGGGGGTTCAACACTTTGGAAAAGTCTTTTTACTTATTATCATAGATAGAAAACCTTTCCATGTTGACTTTTGAATCTCCTAAGTCATCACGTCTTGACAAAGGTTCGAGTCAAAATAGGAGAGACTCGGCCAAGTCATCTCATTTTAATAAGTTGTTTGTATTTCAAACCATTTACTAGGCAAATATAATTCCAAACAATGAGAGTTCATTTATAAGTAATTATACATGGGGTTTGGGTCAATAACTTAAAAAAAGATGGCTGGAATGTAATTTGAAACTTATATGTGATAATTTACATTTGATATTTTTGGACTAACAAATTATGTAATATGAAGTATTTCTTTTATTTTTCTGCTTGTAGTACTTTTCTTGCATATATAGATTTATTAATTTGGATCGATTATCATGAATCCGTGTAAATAAATGTATCTTTATATTTTATAAGTAATGATTTTTAAAAAAAAACATGACTCTCCCGGGTCTCCGCGTTGACTTTATCCAAGTCATTTTTTTTTTATACATTGGACGAGTCAATTCCAAGTCACTAGTTTTTCTGCCATGCTTTTTACTTAAGAAAAGTATAATGAAATAAAGGAAAAGGATTAAAAAAATGTACATTTTCCCGCCAATCGACTTGTAGCCCAAGAGGTGAGGCATCTCCTTTTGCACAAAGAAATAAAATAAAAAGTGATGAGAAGCAATTCTTGATTTGTTGGACAGGGACTCGGATATATAAGTGAGCATGTAGGTGTATGAGTATTTCTTAGAGAAAAAGAAAAGGAAATTCCACCCAACAATAAACAAATGAAGTGCAGAGTAATTAGAAAAAAACCGGTGAATTTACTAATCACTTATCGAAATTGCCTAAGACCTGTTCATAAGTAGTATATATTTTCAAGCAAGTTTCTCTACAATCTTGTCAAAGTTTTGGAATCAAGAGCTCAGTGTATTTAAAGGCACATGGAATGTTTAAAGGAAAGCATGCTCAACTCCTTATTCCATTCTCCTTTATATAGCTTTGGTTCACTTGGGACCAAGAAAAAGTAAATACTCTTAACATGTTTGTCACATTTACCGGTAAAGTAATATAAAATCAATGGGAAAGATAATGATATTTAGATAAAGGTGAAGTATATATGCTTTTTGGTATTAATTTTCATAAGGTAAAGCAATTTAAAGTGAGATTCGAAGTGAACAAGTGGTAAAGTAACCACTTAATTATTAGCTTAACTTTTATGAAGTAATTAACTAAAAGAAAAAAGAAATTAGTAACTAAAACTTTACTTTTCCACTTGTAATCAGCCAAATATGGTAAAGTAGATTTTTTGGCAGCTGGGATCACTTTAGCACAAAGTTTACTTTACCTATTGAAACACGAATATTACCTAAATTCTTAAAAGATTGTGGGGCCAAAAAAAAAAAAAATAACGACCTGTTACTAATGTTAATGTGTTTTTTTTTTTTTTTGGGGTAAAAGAATGTTAATATGGTTGAAAAGCAATGATTCCAATACATGTCCCTCTTAATCTTCACCTTTTCGAAACAGTATGGTAACTTTCTCAATACATCTTTTTTTTTTTTTTTTTTGTTAGTGATGTAGCTCATTTGGACATGGACCACGTGTGAGCAAGGGCTCCATCAATACTAAATTGACTATCACAATGCATCTTAAGAACAAAAGCGACAATAAAAAAATTATTAATAATACTCGTGAAAACCGATGATCAATCAAAGTCAACAAACTACCTATTAAAAATAAAAATGAAAAAGAAGAGCTCAATGACAAGAACATAAAACACTGTAATTCAAGATGTGTGTAATACACGAAGACATTATAGCATGGCATACCAGCACAACAGAATTTGTGTTCAAAGAACGGCCTCTTATTCCCGAGGCATCAATTCTTACCTTATTGCAAAGGATTCGAATCTGGGCTGCCACCTTTCCTCATCGAGGGCAAATCTACCTTGATAGTTTTCTCACCTCACTCAAGATCTACTTTTCTCACCAAAAGTTTGGGTTCCCTGGACAAGGGCCAGAATCCGAAAGCTCCAATGAGGCTACAAAGCCGTAGAAGAAAGGGAAGATCATCGCTAACGAGCCAAAACTGGTTGATGTGGTAGGTCACACATAACAACAGGTTCACGGTGTATTGGGCCGCGAGGAAGGTGCTGTCGGGCCAATGGGTGCGGGCCCATTTCTTATTGAATTGGTAAACGGGCTGGGCAAATAGTGTTACAACTGAGAGGAGAATGGGGCTAGGTAAATAGTAGTTTCCCTGTCCATTGATCTGTTGGGCCGGCCTCATTGTAGATGATCAAGAAACCATCTGCCAATGATGATATTATGAGAAAATGTTTGAGTTGTAACATCCATCCAAATGGGTCAGAAGGTGCCACAGGCCACAATAGACTAATATATTCAGATTTGGACCAAAAATGAGCCATGATCCATGGTATTGGTTCGTTTAATGTCGCACATGTAGTTGGACCAGTGAATTGTAGTGAAATGATGGTAATGGAGTTGCTGACTGCGGGGCATGGAGGAGTCTGATGTGGTGATAAGATTCTGTTTGTAGATTATTCTACAACCAGTTTGCTCCCACCATGGACTGAAAATTGGAGCTAAATGAGTTGTGCTTATTCTCGTGCTTCTTTCAGTCTTCTTCCCTATATCTTTTCTCAATTAGTGAAGGTACCTTTTCTTCTCTATTACTTTAAAGAGAAGATTAAGTATGGGGAGTCAAATTATGTGATTGGCTCACCAACACACTGATAGTTGAGTGGTGTTCGCACCTCAGTATCACACATATGCTAAGGGAGAAAACCTCTTTTTGTCTAATAGGTTTCCATTAGATTCTAGATTTATACTGTTTTCTACTTTTACTTGATTTCGGTAAGTTAATCATCTGCATTTGCCAATTTGACTGACATAAATTTCTATTTCAATGCAGAGTACAATCTGGCAGAGAGGATAGACAATGTATTCTACTATGTTGGAACTTGTTTTGTCACAATCATATGAAAATTTTGTTCTTCCCATTCTTCTGCATTTAATTTATTGTGTGAAATAAATGGATTGTTCATATAAATTTCGGGATTCCTATTCTGGAGCAGTTACTTCACTGGTGGTTGGGCAAAGTAAATATAATCCGTTTTTTTTTTTTTTTTTCCTGACGAGGGTGTTCGAATTCTTTGAAAACTGACTATGCTTCCTAATTGACCTTATCTTTGGCTTAAATTTTAGTGGATTGAGGATTGTTTTGTATTTCTTCTTTACTGCGTACATTGAGAAATTACAAGTAACGATGTGTGTGTGTGTGAGAGAGAGAGAGAGAGAGCGAGAGGCGCTACAACTTGCAAGGGCCAATGAAATACAGAAGAGACCAGAACTAGGGACTTGAAAGAGATTCTGCAAATAAAACTTGTTTAGACCTTCAATCCATTTGTGACGTTATATCTGATCCGCTTTTCAGATTCTACTCTCCTTTTGTTGGGTAGCGTGCTAGGCTCCATTCGGAATTTCAGATGCTCCAAGTTCAAGTTCAAGGCTTGCTAAATTTTTTTGCGCTTGAATGATTCAAGGGATTTTGACCCTACGACTTATTACATGTAATATCTATTCTTGAATGGTTGAAGTTGAAATATTTTTTTATAGAGCTATTGGTACAACAAATGTGCAATATTGTATGGCTATAGAATATCGTATATTGTGATGTGTTTGATATCACATCGTCCTAGAATATCGCATGAGTGGAGGATATCGAAAGAATAGCCCCGTTGGAATTTGTTAAACTTCAACGGTTGACGGGACAAATACCAAGTCTTAGGGCAGCTACATGGGCGAAATCCAATTGTTCAAATCTCAAACCGTTAGAATTCATGGTTTCTTTTTTTTTCTTTTTTTTTTAACCCAATCTAGATAGCTAAAAGAGCCCACGCAAGTGGGAAGAGAATACAAAAAATGTTGGAAGAGTGGCATATTCAGGGATTCATTTCTAGGGGACGAGGTGACATGTGGGATTGCCAACCAATTGGGCAACCTCTTGTTGTCATCTGTTGGAATTCATTATCAAATAAGTTGATTTTTTCGCATGAGATTGGAATACTTAGGAATTAATTGTCAAATGAGCGTGTTTTTTGTATGGAATTATGAGCCTATTGATTCTCTTGGAATTGGGTTACATGGGAAACAATTGACTCAAATGGGCCTTTTTGTTTGCATGAAGTTATAATAAATAGGAAGTAATATAATTGATTTAGATGGATCTATTTGTTTGCGTGGAATTGGAATACAAAGGAATACATTGCCAAATGACCTATTTATTTATCTAAAATTAGAAGACATAGGAATTCATTGATTGAATAGGCTTATTTTCTTACATATTGAAATGCATACGAACTAATTGATTTAAATAATCTTATTTGTCTATACGGAATTGGAATACAAAAAATTCTTGTCAAATGAGTTTCTTTACATGCATGGAATTGAATACATGTATAAATGATAAATATTCGTAAATATTTAATATATAGTTAAAAAAATAGTTTCATACATTTACATGCACACACATGTCATATAAATAATGCATAAAGGGCATACATACATTATGTATATATAACATGTATTGTATAAATGGATAAAGGGCCGGGCCTGGCGGATTTGGTCAAGCCCTAGCCCACTCTCAAGATGATAGGCTTTTTAGAATAGTTTAGTTAAGCAGCAGCCACTCTATTACCATCTCATCAGCAAATGTCGATCTCCCACCATTGGAAGTGGGCCAAACATTCTATCAGTTTTGTAGCTATTGAAAGGGACTCAACCAAATGAAATCAATCCCCTTCCAAGGTCATCTTTTGTCAACCCAAGCTAACACAGACAACTAGCTAGACCTAATAAATATAATGCTTGCAGCTCTGCTTGAAGAGGGTGCTCTTCCTGCAGTCCATCAAAATTTGGGTTAACATGTTGATGAGGTGGGGAGTCTGGTGGCCAAATGTAGAACCTGTTGATGGAACCATATGAGGCAAACATTAGCGACATTAATTTATAAATGGAGTTGTTCTAGGAATCACAATTTTAGGAATGATAGGTTGGTAATTGAAAATGTAAGAATTTCTCATTTTCCAAATAGATAAAGATACCATCAATACCTACATGTCTCTAATGGTTAGGAGCCTTGAATTAAAAACCATTATTTGATGAACAGAACCACAATGTGTATTCAAATGGAGATCATAACTGGACAACATGCAGAACAATGGTGAAAAACAAGTAAATTATTGAAATTGGACAGACTTTAGAGCATGAGTTTCTCAGTTCTCAACCAATAGTCCCAATGCAGTGAAAGAGGAGCCTCCTCCTACCAGTGCTTTCTGACTTGCCATTGCCATCTCTTTAGCTCTCTTTCTCACCTTCTGCCCCTCCTCACACTCTCCCATCAAGCACCTCACTCCCTTCTCTAATTCCTCAGCACTAACCCACCCATCTTTCTCATAATCCACATCGAATTCCATCCACAATGCGAAAAGAATCCCCCTACAGCAACATGTCCAAGGATGGCCACATGTGGGACACAGGATTGCAGCACCATTCCGAAGCAAACCACAGGATTGCAGCACCATTCCATAACCTTTGGTTCGGTCTAGAAACTCATCTGGTAGGATTTTGTTGAGATCTACGTCGGTTGATGAGTGACATCGCAAGGGCCATAAAAAATGGTGGCTGTGTCGCGACCCCAGACCGAGGCCGCGACTGATGATGGTGATGAGATTGAAAGATGATTAAACCTTCCACAGGTTCCCGCGGTGAGGGTTCCGAAAAACACACGAGGAACAACCAACTCACACGATCAAGTATGCGGAAGCGCGTGGCAAATCACATCTTATTGAATCATGACAGAATATGAACATAATGTCATCAAGACTAAAATATCAGAATGAAGACATAACAAGGCATTCTCATAATAATTCAAGTTGCAAAGTTAACAAAGTATGTTAAGTTATTACAATCCCCCAAAATACGAGGCCAACATAGGCCAATACAATACCAAAAGTAATATAAAAGCCCAAAATGTGATACATCGGAACTCATGACCCGTCCCAACGTCTAGATGACGTCGTCGGGTTGCCACTCATGGGCTAAGGTAGGCTCAACAGCCTCCTCCTGGCACTCCTCCTCAAGGGGATAGCCTCCTGCACCTGGTCACCAAAATACAAGCATCAAACACGACGGTTTAGCAAGAAATCATTTTAAGTGAAAGCATGTAAAACAATGTTTAATCGAGAACATAAAAAAATACTTTACTGAACGTAAAACAAATACTTACGAAACACTTTTCTAAATCAAAGACAACTAACATGAATGCATAACATATATATAATGAATCGTAAATCCACAAAGAGCCCATCCTTTCTCTATCATTTATAAATGAAAAGAGTAAGCACGCACGACAAGCACGAATATACATAGTATAACACGACACGATTCCCACAAATACGGGATTCCGGCCGCGGAACCGGACACGCACGATGTGTAATAAATACACGACTAATCTGCAGTTAGTTCACATGTTTAAGGACCCCCAGACAGTGGATCAGACTGAAAGGGCAGTCCAAGCTCTGTGGTGTTCACTTGAGTTCATGAATGCACAAAACACGCAAAAAACGATTCAAACATATCAAAAATAGAAGGGGAAATCACTTGTCACGGCAAGACGAGGCACGACTAGCAAAATGCATAATATATATGCTCACAACTTATAAAAGTGATCCTCATTTTATACTTGAAACACATCTTAGAACGAGCTTAAATACTTGACTTCAAAGCGAGTACATGATATGACTTGCGGTATTAAACCAACGTTCAAAACACGATAATTTTATCAAGTACATGCTTAGGCTATTCATTGACCCTTGTGTGATTGGAACTCTATCATTAAAATACAAGTATTGGTGTCCCCGAAGTTGGTACATATCATGGAGTTCCATTCACACGATGTCAAGTTAAAGTCCTTAATATAGCCTAGTTTTGTAAATTTTAAAAGAATATATAAATGGGCAAAATCCTCTTAAACAGGGGAAATTCCAGTTGGGCAGGTCGACCTGGCCCATGGCCGGTCGACCGCGTACACAGTGAGCCCGGTCGACCTGCAGTTGTAAATTTAAATCAGTGCACAGTGTTTTAGTCAAGTTCCAGAGAACCTGACCCTGTGTCGCCGGTCGACCGCGCCCTTGGCCGGTCGACCGCGTGAACTAGGGAAACAGTGATTCTCGCAGTGCAGCAGGTCATCCAACTGGGACCAAACCCAGTGTGCCCGGTCGACCGCGCCCCTTGGCTGGTCGACCGCGTGAACTGCGGAAACAGAACCTAGTTCTGATTTCTGCAGTCAGTGGTCCATTCATTCCACCCTTCCTTTTCTACATTCTTTCCCACCTAATTAGCAATTTAAATACATGAATATAACAAGCTAGTAAGGCTCACAATGGGGCATTTATTTCAAACTTAAACAAGCCATTAACATAAAACCCATTTCATAATCCTTCAAACCCATTCTTATCAAAACAAACCCAAACTTCAACAAAAGCAAGGCTTAATTAAAAGTAATGAAATCTGAAAGTTTGGAAAGCTATTTGGCATGCTTGCATTCTCTAAAATAAGATCACAACATGAAAGTCTAGTAAAACAAAGCATTATTACAAATGACAATCCATAAATCCACATGCACAAACAACCTAAATAGATTACTTGCCTTGGTCAAATGATAACAAGACTCTTCTTCAAGCACTCCTAACCAAAAGCCAAGCCAAGAACTACAAAAATCCCATGAAACCCATTCAAAAACTCACCCAAAAATGCAACCAAGCAACCCATTTCGAAATGGGTGCTACAAGTTAGGAAAACATGATCTTTAGGAGTCAAAAGAACTCCATTGAAGAGATGGGTAGAAGCTCTTACCTATGGGTGCCCAACAAGAAGAGAGGAAGGAAATGGAGATCTTTCCCACCAAGAAACTTCAAGAAAATGGCATCAATGAAAAGCTTGGCTTGAGAGGAAGAAGATGATGGTTTTAGAATTCCATTTGGAAGCTCCTAGCTCATGCATTCAAGAAGAGAAGAAGAAGAGGAAAAGAGGGTTTTCAGCCCTAGGTCAAGAAAATGTGCAGAGATTTGTGGAATGGGGAAAGGGAGAAAGGAAAGTAGCTTAAGTGCTTGTCAAGTAGGTCCCTTAGGTGCAAATCTTGCATGAGTAAAAATATGGTCTTGCGGGCCTCAAATGAAGTCGTCGAAGAAGGATAAAACGATCCTTGAAATATCTAGTTTCCGAAAAGTATATTTTTGACATGGTTTTGGGATCTCGAAAATTGTGTCCAGATTTGAGTGTGAAAAGGCTATTTTACCCTTTTGGTCCAAAACTTGAGTTTCTGGGCTACAAACATAAACGGGCTAAACACGAAAGTTGTACATAATCATAAAACCAATCAAATGAAATGAAAATCACGATTAACACAAAACCAAACACGATCTTCCCACGCTTGCACGTACACCCAGGCCTTCCTAAGTGTGTCTAGTTAACACTAAACGTTCTCGAACTCCCCAAAGCTAAAATCATGACTAAAACTAATCACACTCTAACCCACGATAACTAAACCCGATTAAGACTAAGCACACTAAGAAAACACTATTGGGTTAATCCTGGGTTGGGGTTTGATAGGCTGGGCTGAGGAGGCTGGGCCCGTTGGCCCGTTTGCCCCTGGCCCGTCAGGCCCGCCTGGCATGTGGGCTGGCCATCTGGGCCCGCCAGGCTTGCTAGGATCGGCCCGCCTGGCCTGCCCAAAAATGGGTATTTAAAAAAAAATCTTCATTTTAACCCCCCAACAGCCATAAAACGGTCATATAAGAGGTATTTTGTGTCCTTTTTCAATTTTACAAAGTCTATAAATACTCTAACCCCCCATTCTTTTTCTTTTAATCAAAGTTTTATTTACCAAAAAAAAATACAAAGGATGTCAATCATTATATAACAGGTGGGCCCATTGTGACAAAATCACTGTCGAAATTGGGCCCAAATAGAACACAAACTTCTATTGTGCATTTTTTATTTTGGCACCTACCAAGCATCACAATTTGCCCATCGTGTGTTAATACAGCTCATTTCCACACAGAAATGTGGAAATCATAATAACAATGAGAAACTTTATGGAAAAAATTGTAGATAAGGTAATAATATGCAAATAGCTGCTTTTAAAACCAATGCATTTCTGTTGATTAAATTAAAAGTATGAGAAGCAAGGCTACAATCGTGGACATCTGGATCAGCATTTAACTTGTGAACTTTCTTCACCGCCTCCTCCTCAGATACTTTCTTTTATGAACCTGTCATCAACATCATCATCATGTAGGCTTGTCTGATTAACTGAGATCGGCTTTAAGAGTTCTATTATTAGACCATAAGATATATTATTAGACCTTAGCTAGGAGGTGTTGGTTTTGATTTTGACCATCGATTATAATTTTGACCTACGATTATATAACTACTCATGCGATTACCCACCTTTTTTTTTTCATCAAGCCACCTATGTTTTAGTTGTTACTATGTGACTGTATCATTTTGGTTGATTATAATTCTGACCGATGATTGTGTAACTCCTCATGCAACTAACCGCTCATTTTTCCATCAAACCACTTATGTTAAAGTTGTTTCTAGTAATTATATCCTTTTTAGCTCCTATTTCTCCATTTCTATTTTATCCAACTTATTTCATGGAAAGAGGTAAATTTTTTTAATATGTGATTATTTATTTTTCAATACAGTGCAGTGTAAGAAGATACCGAGATGAACACGGATTATTGGGCTAGTATGTATTATGTAGGGTTTATCTTGGATCAATCAAATTAATCCTCATTCGCTTTATATTTCCTCCTTGACTTAAAAATTATGATAAATTATTCTACCCTAACCTAGCTTAATCTATTAATCTAGGGTCAGTTCGGTAGTGACTGACCCATAATCTTCGTGTTTGATTTTAGAGGCAAATTGAGGATCTTCGCATAGATTTTAAGGTACACACTTCCCAAGTACACACCCTCCATCTTGTCATTTACCTAAGTACACTACTTGGGGTCCCCTAACATGTGGGTGAAAACTGAGAAGTACTGCTTACTTTTATTTTAAATTATGAGGTAGAAATATGGTTGGGAATAATTAGGTGGACAATACATTGTCTCACAATAGACCATAAGATAAAAATAAAAATAAAAATAACAATAAAAAAAAGAAAAAAATATGAAAAAAATGTGAATAGGCCCGCCAACTTCAGGCATATTGGAGTGGGTGATAAGAGAGATTTCTTTGATTTCTTTAATGGGAAGAAATCTCTTTATATATGGTTTTGCGGTCCTCTCTCTTAACTTACGAAATCTAAAAAGTATCCATCAACTTCAGGCATATTGGAGTGGGTGATAAGGGAGATAGGAGAAAACCCTATTTGAGAAACAAGATATGCTCATCATCAAGATCATGGAGCAAGGTATGCTTTTATATTATTTGAGATCATATATTGTTTAAAGCATAAATCTAGATCCATGGGTTTGTTTTGAATTGCAAACCACATCAGATCTCACATACCTTATATCCTTCACTCTCCCCTTATGTCTTTAACGCCGTACATCTTTAATAATCCTCCCGTAGAGCTATAATTTCATCATGAAATCATACTTATTCAAATCCTGTGTTCTATGCAAGTAAAGAGCTCTAAAAGTTGTTCCCAAGTAGTAGTTCAGGTGGTAAGGGACATGGTGTGTGTGAGTTCAATTTCAAAATAAAATAGCCCTAAAAGTTTGTTGTTTATTTAGGGCACGTTTGGAAAACAGAGAGGAATCTTCTATTTAGAGGATTCTCTCCATCTCCCTAGAATCAACACATCCTCATATAGGATTTTTAATGAGAATTCTATGTTTGGTATTGAGAGAGGATTCCTATCATTTTTAAGATGTATGATCCAATGGTTGTAAGCCTTTTTGAAAATTTCTCAATATCCATGAAAATCAAGACCTTAACTTTCTCCTCTAAGATGTTCTTGGCCATTTAGAGACTTTGAATGGTTCGGATCATGCAAAGGGGACCCACAGGAATTAAAAACTTATTTTTTTACAATCTGGCCTTTTTTGAAAATATCTCAAGATATAGCATAGATCATCGGTTGAAATTTGATCTAGTAGTTGTGCTTGACCTTGTAGAAATAAATCACAGTTTAGATCATGGTTTTGGGGCCCACAAGAATCAAAAAATGGAAAACAACGGACTATTTTTTCATCCCATTTTTATATGTGAAATAAACGGCCATTGGTTTTTAGCCTATTTCTCATGATCTATGATGAATCAACGGCTGGAATTTGATCTAGTAGTTGTGCTTGACCTTCCGGAAATAATTCACTGTTCAGATCATGGTTTTGGGGCCCACAGGAACCAAAAAATGGAAAACAATGGACTGTTTTTTATCCAGTTTTTATACGGTGTATGTGAAATACACGTCCACTGGTTTTTTGCCTATCTCTCATGATCTATGATAAATCAATGACTAATTTTATTTTATTTTTTTTGTCATATAGCCGTTTTGGAGGGTTTCAACATGATTAACGGTTTGGATGTTGATTGTGGGACCCAAAAGGTAGGTTGTCAAAGCAAAATCCTCTAACATTCTTCATCCCGTTTTTTCACTATAGCATGCATTGTAGCTCCGCCTTTCCTTGCAATGAAGGATTTCCAACGTCCAAAGGAGGGAGGTTTGATGTGAGAAAAAATCGGAAGCATGCATTTTCAGTGTCTTTCCTCTCAAAATCTACTGTGAACCAAACATCAGAAATCCATACATGTACGAAAAAGGTCTGAGGATTCCCTAGCGCGGACTGTTGCCAAACATGCTCGTAGAGTCATGAGCCCACATGTTACTAATTCAATCATTCAAATGCCTATCTTTGGGTTGGCACGTGTCAAGGACACTCATCTGTTGATCTTCAATCATCGGATCGAATTATGACAAAGTTTGAGAAACTGAAATAAGGGTTTGAATGATATAATTAGAGTAATGTTTAGATAAACCCTAATCTGCACCATACCCTAGTGAATCAAGGTTGAACCAAGGTGAGGTTGAACTGCCTAAAGATGGAATCCAAGTCGGCGTCACTAGACTAAAGTAGTAACTCAGGTACGCACCACCTCATGATGAATATAACCCAACTTATGATGACATAAAAGGGGGTCCCACCACCTAATGAATTGACCAGTGTTTGACACTCAGATAGAAGTAAGTTTGCGTCTCTTAATATTCTACATGGTAACATTTCATTTGATGATTTGGATTGAATAATGGATCGGATGGGATGACCAGCAAACTCAATAGTAACCCCAAACTAGCAATCAAGAATATTTTTTTTATTCTTTATACAAAAAAGTATATTTTTTCAGAGTTTGGTACATTATTATTATCTAGCACAGACATTTTGGAAGTGGATTTATCCAAGCCCTAAAGAAATCTACAATTTCCATTTTGGGGGTGTCTTACAGGGTACTTTTGAACACTACAGGCTTTGCCCTTACATTGAATTCTTTTTGCACCAAGCATCAGATTTCTACAAAAGGCGACGTTACTTCATCCAATCCACATTTGGCACCTATGTAAAATCTTATGCTAGTTAATGCACCAACTTAATTGCTTTCTTGGAATGAAATAAATTAAAGAATAGATTTTATATAGATGACAAATGTGGATAGGAAGGAGCGGCATCTAGAACTAGGGGTTTTGGGTTCAATGTTCTCCCTCTAATTAATAAAAAGGGATTATGGATGAGGCAAATATATTAACACTTTAAGTGCTCTCTGCTCCAACTCAGCAAATGTGTTGACAATCAAGCCTTTGGCCTCTCTAAACATCCGGCCATGATAATCATACCATGTGTACTCGTCGTCTTTCTTGTTCATCATCAGCTCCGGCATCACAACTGGCGGCAACAGTGGCATGCCAGGTACTTCAACCTCCCCTTGGTAGTCCTTGTACTCACATGGGATCTTCACATGTAGCACAGGGAGATGGAGCATGAAGCCAAGCGAGGCCACCCATGATGCGCAGTAGATGTATGTGGGGATGCCAAGCTCCACGCCTACATCAATCATGGTGGTCGCAAACAAGTCTAGGAAGACTAGGATCAAGGCAGCAAGACGGGTTGAAGAAGATGATGCTGATATTTTATTGATGGCTTCTTTTACTGGACCTTGGTCATTTTTAGAGGGAAGATCGATTAATGGGAGATCCTCGAAGTGGATATCATTATAGGAGGTCCCAGTGGAACGTAGGAGGTGATTTTGGATTCTACGGATGGTATTTGGAGATGCATGAGGAGGATGGTGATGGAGAAGTGGTGGTCTCCTTCATGCAGGACCTTGGCTAGCTCTACTGCAGATATCACATGACCAACTCCTGGAAAAAGGCAAGAAGACTAGTTCTAATTTCTCCATCTCTCCCACTCTTGTTATTTTTATTTTTTTCTTCTTTGAGACTCTTTTCTATAGATATCTTAATCCAGAGAGAGAGAGAGGGGGGGGAGGGAGGGAGGAGCCATTTTATACATAGGAATCATGACTCATGTGACTTGAATGAGAAACTAATTATGAGAGGGCAGATTTTACACAGTTGACGAATGCCGACGTTGCTACGAAAGAGGGGATTCAAACTCTTTTGAAGAGGGGATTTGATACTAAAAAGAAAATAGCCACCTATCTTTTAGGAATGCAAACAGGTTGGATTCAAGGTGAAATCATATTGGACCCAAACCTAGATTCGCCTTTAGAGATTTTGACCCAGATTTAGATCAAATCCCGAAGAAAAGGAAAAAAAAAGAGCCCATGTTATATTCGAAAGGAACTAGTTCTAGATTGGGATTGGAAATAAGATATAGAATGCAATACTATAATTGATTAAAATGCTTCAAAATAAAAAAAAATTTAAATATACAATGGACCATTAAATGGTAAATGGTCAATATATTCAAACCAAGGACCAATCCAAAGCTAATTGAATAACCTCTCCAAGGAAGGAATCCATTTGTTTGACGTATAAAATTCGGTCATTATTCAAATAGACGAAAATAAACATTAATAGTGCTGCAATCCTGTAACTCATTTGGACATGAACCACCACTGAGAGGTGGCTGCTGCATCAATACTGGTGGACTATTACAATGCATGTTGGAATTAATGGCCGGGCCAAAAAGGAAACAGTTAAAAAGAGAACAATAATCGTTAAGGAAGTCGCGATTTCGATCAAATCCCATCCCCAACCAAACTCACAAACTAGCTATTAAAAATAAAATTAAACAATAATAAGAAATTGCATGACAAAAACACCAGACACTTCAAATTGATCAAGACTTGTTAAAACATGAAGAGACTATGTATGGCATTGCATAACATCACAATATTACAGGTGTATTTTATTCTACCAAAACGCGAGGGGTTAAATGTAATTTCCCAACCCTCTAATAACGGGTGTGGAAGGGCTTGTAGGACATCACAGATTTCACCAGCCCCTCCACAGACCCAGCCGCAGCACCAAGGGATACAATCAAGCAGACCCATGTCAGTATCTTGAGGCATATCCAAGTGGGTGAGAACCGTTTGATCTTCTGGTGGGCCATGTACATCTCTGTGGGGAAGTAAACTGTCAAGGGCCAGAATCCGGCAGCTCCCAGCAGGCCCACAATGTCATTAAAGAAAGGGAAGATCATTGCTACAATGGATGTCAGTATCACAAAAACAGTTCTCCAAATGAGCCGGAAGTAGTTGATGTTGTAGGCCCCACATAACGGCAAGTTACAGGTGTATTCAGCTGCGAGGAAGGCGCTATCGGGCCAACGGCCGTTGGCCCATTCTCGATGAATTGGTAAAAGGGCTGGGTGTATACCTGGTTGCCACATATAGAGAGGAGAATGAATCAGGCCACGATTAATGTTTCTATGCTCATTAAAATGTGCAATGCTCCTCAATTGTGACATGATTCATATATCTCCATTGATACTCTTCAGGTGTTGTGGATGAACTAAAAGAAGAACTAAAGATTCAATCAGTATGACGATTTTACCTGGTAGGCCCCAATGAGATGGACGGCAATGAAAATGTTGGCAAGGTCAATAAGCCAAAAAGGGTCGTAGAAGCCGAATCCAGTAAGGAAATTGCCAGGAGCATTGTTGCCAAAGGCTGCATACCCTAAGCACCCGCACAACATGTAGAAGATGGTTGTGGTAACCACGCCAATGGAGGTGGCCTTCTTCATTACCTTGTTCTCTGGAGGGCTAGATTTTAGAGTGTCCTGCAAACCAACCAATCATTTAGCGTGTAAACACAAATAGTATATCTATCTCTCTCGTAGAGCAAAAATATGAATGACTTAGAGCAAGTAATGATAGACTCATATGCCAACACACTCATAGTTGAGTGGTGTTGGCACCTTAGTAACACACAACATGTTTAGGATTGATCCATGGGTCTTCAAGTGAAAGCGTCACTTCTAGACAACTGATCCCACATATCCAGATAAAAATTAAAAATTAAAAAAAAGGCCTCATCAAAACATATTCACATGAAAACGTCATCGAAGTCTCATGCTCTCGTAAGCATGAGATTGTTCTCCAAAACATGGAGATAAATGAATCAATATGGCCAAATTTTCCAATATATTAAGTAGTTATTATACAATGGCCTTGGAACGTCTCATAAATTATGTTCAAAACATAGTTTTATAACAACAGTCTTAGCAATAGTTTTTGCTTTTTTTGGTATCCTGCTTAGGGGGATGGGACCCAAGCCCTCTAAGTAAGGGAGTAGACCTCAGGTGAGGTAAGGGAGCCCTCACGTGAGGGAAGAAGATGTCCGAGGTTGCACGCCCCTGGTGAGGGAAGGTGTCTGCCTAAATTTGAACCCAAAACAAAGAGGTAAAGTGCTCACAACTATTACCACAAGGTAAGAGGCAGTTCTTGCAATAGTCGTAAAAAACAGAAGTTCCAACTTAATCATTCAATTGATTGAGATTCTGAATTTGTCGTCATCATCATCCAATAGCTGTCAGCTGATACAGGGTTACTCGGCCAAGTAAAATCGCCTTATCAGGTTTTGGCTTCAGGACTTGCCTCTGTACAAATGCTTGCACATGGACACATAGATTTGCATGAATGAAACAATGCTAAAGAGCGACTCTATCCTTGGGCTAGCTCACCCATATGGTGGGCCCAATTCTAGTACAGTTTGTACCTACATGGATATGTGGATGTGCCAAGAGAGCACATGCAGGGTGTGTGAAGCCCATCAAGGACTGCCTCCCTTGGACCTGGCAATATCTGATATCATCTTCTCTTCCCTTTCCCTATATTTCTTTCTGGGTAAATATCTTCCCTTCTCATGCCTCCCTTGGACCTGGCAATATCTGATATCATCTTCTCTTCCCTTTCCCTATATTTCTTTCTGGGTAAATATCTTCCCTTCTCATGTTCTTTACAATTGTATATTTATGTAATTGAGATGATGAGGCATAGATTCTTTACAGTGCAGAAAAGAGAGTCCTTTATTCGGATCTGCTCATCTGCTTCTCCATGCACATGCCATAGCAGATGGCTTAGATGTACAGAAGTTCGGAACATTGGTACCATGAATGAACTCAGTTATCATTTGTAGAAATTATGACTTCAGATTATTATCAATGAATTTAGAAACTTGGTTTTTTTTTTTTTTATTTCTAAAATATATTAATTTTAAATAACTAGAAAGTAAAGATTTAGTTAGATGATGTGAAAATATAATTAAAGTTTTCAAAAATTTTAATGTTTTTTATTTTATCATGATTTTCTTGTAGTATTTTTAATAGTTGAAATATTTTGATAATACCATGAAATCGTCAGGAATCTCACCAATATTGTGACACTTGCTGCAACAAACAATGTCTATTAAGTATTAAGTATTAATGTTGGAACTACAAAAGGAAGATTTTTAAGGTTTCTAATTTTTAGGTTATTAATTAAAAATGGGGACATTCATGTGCATCTATCCCTTACCATAGGGTAAGGGACACTTATATGGCTTTCCCTCTTTGTACATGAAGATTCATTTTTTACATATGACTATATGTCGCTTTTCCTCTTTTGCACATGAATATTTCCAATTATATAAGTGTTCCTTACCCTATGGTGAGAGGTAGATGCACATGAATATTCTCCATTAAAAATATGTAAAGTTTTAAATAATTTAAATTAATAAAATTTAATTTATATTTAAAGTAAAATATATATATATGTATATATTATAGAAGATAAAGATTTATGTATATACGTAGATGCATGAAAGCATACCTATATACATTGATATGTGTATATGTATAGTATATTCTCAATGATCAAGTCCTACAAGCAGAAGCAATTGCAGCCCATCCCATCTTGTGGGGCCCACTTCAATCACTTGGATTTAATTCATATGATGATCATAATCATGACATGAGGTGCCTAAAAAATAAATCCAACTGTTCATTTTGCATCTTTTAGATTCAAAGTCATGATCATAAAATCAAAAACAAAATTTACGCCACATGTAATCACCAGTCCCCATGTAATATTTTCTAAATAAGGTCCATGCGTGTGAAAACAAGTGTGGAGCTGCATGTGTTCAAGTGCCACACGCGTGGCTTTCTAGCCAATTTTAGGTGGGGCACATGTTCAAGTTTAATTAATCTTGATTAATCAGGCTCCTTATTGCCCAACTTGTACTATGATTAGAAGTAAGCCTGTTATAGGTCTACTGTGATTAAGTATAAATAGAGACTAAGAGTCTCTAGAATGTACACATCTTCAAATTGCATAGTAAATTCTCTCTAGAAAGGTGGAAATTTGAGTAGATGAAAGTCAATGACACTTTTTAACATGGGGAAATTGACATGGAGATCTATTTGGAGCAGCCACATGGTTTAAGGACCAACATAATCTAAGTATGGCAACTACTAAAGATTTTTCACAAATTGAAATGGAAGCTTGGCATGATAATGATGGGAGTCCGTGCTGAGTGGAGTATTGAAGTCAGGGCCAATGATGCTAAATTAAATTAGTTTTCCTTATTTAATTAGGATTGTAATTTAGGGCCATTGATGTGTTTCCTATTTTTGTTAGAGCTCTTTATTTTAGCAGATTTTCTTATGAATTTTTTTTAATTATATCCGTGGTTGTAATTTAAATTAGTAAACCCATTTCTCTCATCCCTTTTCCCAACACCCGATTATTAGATACCAAGTTTCTCACCCCAACTACCTAAGACCAAGTTTCTCACCTATCAACTTGGGAACCTCCTAGCGGGACCCGCCTTCTCTCCCTTAGGGTGCTCATGGGCCACCCGCACACCGTGCCCGTTTCAGGCTCAACCCACTTTGGGCCTTGCTTGGATATAAAACATGAGCTCATTTGATATTTGGGCTAGACTTCGAGAGAGTGAAGTGCCCGTCCTCTGCTAATCCAAATAATACTTAGAACAATTTAGTGATAATTTGTCCAAACAATTACTAGAAAGTCTGTAGAACTGCTAAAAAAGCAGAGTTCGACCAGGCCCCACTACCTAAAGTTGACCAGCTTGGCCAGCGTGCGGGCATGGTTTTAAAAGTCGGACCAGCCCGGCCTTACCAGGGCCCTGAACACCCCTAGCTGGGGTCTCTGATGAGTCCCAGCCAATACCAAATCCAAAAAAAAAAAAACAAAAAAAGAAAAGTGCCATGTTCTTTTTAAGAAAGATAAGCACCTCTTTATTAGGGCAGAGGAAGACCCGTTATGTGTGGTTGCACAGTCGCACTGTTGTAACTCTTAATTTAATTGGCCTCGAAGGTCAACAGCATTGTAAGTCGTGTATGGATTAAAGTCCAATTAAGACAGTCCACATAGGTTGTATACGAGTTAAGTACCAAAATATACGGAGTGGCCAGACTCATTTGACTCGACCCTAGGTGACTTAGTGAGCACATATCCAAAAATTAGTCATGTTTTCCTTTCTGCATAATCTCTAAAGCAATCACCAAAGAAAGAGATGCTAGATTTGCTTGCCTGTATTTCAATGAGGACCATAGAGAAAGCATATGCAAATGCAATGTTTCCAACAGATTGTAAGGTCCTCCACACCTTCTCTTTATCTGTGACATCTATCCCCACTGTCACACCTGTTAGGGTTGTCCTCACATGATGATCCGCTTCTGCAGATTAAAAAACAGCCAATGAGACAAATGTCATGGAGTTGGTTCATGCAAATCAGAAAATACAAATGAGATTTTTTTTTTTTTCTTATTATTATTAATAGCCAACCTGCAATCTTGGATATGGAAAGGCCAAGGCCTATGAAAGAATAAGCAAAAGACATGATAGCTGCAATGATAGATAGGAACCATAGCTTGTGGATATTGGGTAATTGAGAGAGAACTATTTGGATGCTTGCAAAGATGATCATGAAGGGGTTGTTAGATGGGCTGCACTTTGCACTGTGGCCATTTCTATGGAAACAGTTGGACCTTTCAACGGCCCTGATAAGAAAAGGTCAAAAGAACAATAACGTCAGAGCATAACATAACTGCTTCTATGGCTATAGGGAAAGTTGTCCAAAATATAGTTTAAAAAATGGCTACAGGAAAAGGGTTTTTGTTGACTCACGCCATGCTAATGGAAGCTGTGATGGTGTAGCCTACGGCGGTCCCTATGAGATTCCCATACTGGGCTATTCCACAAAGCTGTTGTTGGCCCTCTCCTGCAAAAATGAATGGAACCCATCAAAAAGTTGGTAGAGAAATAGAGAAGACATTAGAAATAGAGGGGTTTTGGAGCATCTATTTAGAGTCTCAGGGGTTTCTAAGATCTCACACTTGGAGAAATTGAATTAGTGAAATATCAAAATGTAAATCAATGGTTTTCTTGAAGTCCCATTTCAAATCCTAGTTCCCACTATATGTCACTGTGTCCTCTATTGGAAAACGACTTCCATTACTAGTGGGCTGCTTCTGAAATGAAACCCATCAAAACTTGGGGACTTTCTTGAACATGCCATTGAAAAATGGAGTGTGTATGGAAAATACATCTTAAGCTTTTGAGTCATTGAAATGACCCCATCTAGGAAGATGGGCTTGTATGCTATTTGTTCTTAACCATATTTAAAAACAGAGGACCTCTTCCTTTCTTTCTATTTACCTAAGTTAGCTCTCACAACGTCCATGTAAGTGTAGTTCCTCTTTCCTGTGACCGGATCAGGTGATCTATAACAATCGCAAGAAGAGTAGACATCAACCAAGTGATGGCAGAGAAAACAAGAAGAACAATAGGGCCAGCTACCCAACCCAACTGAGCATTTGCCCAAGCTAATGAAAGCACTCCAGATCCAATAACAGCGGTTATAATATGAGCACTCGCAGTCAACAGTGTCCCTGCAAAATACAACACAACCCCATCTCAAAATCCATACCAAAATCTATAAAAAAAAATCCATCCAAACATAAAATGGTTGACAAAACAATCGATACCAGTGCGCTTTTCGCGCCCATCATCATCAAAGTTCTTGCAAGGACTACCAGACTCTTCTGCCTCGAGAGACAACGCAGAACCATTCTTCTGCAAATCCATGGCCTCTCTCTCTCTCTCTCTTTCTCTCTCTCTCTCTCTCTCTCTGATGATGATACAATGGAGCAGACTGAGGGAGGAGTGGTATGAGATCTGAAAGGTCTCTCTCTTTTTAAAGAAGAAAAAGGTGGCCAAAAGAGGCAATAGTTCCTCTCACAATGAGAAGTAGTGGGAGTGACATGCACCAAAGGTCTCTGTGGGCGGCAACCAAGGCCCCCTCTCTCTTGGGTCATGTTAAATGATTAGCAGGGGTCTGACCATTTGTAGTGGGGTTCTTTTCTTCTTGGGCCCAGATGTATAGGGCTCTGGGTCTTTCATTGAGAGGGGTCCTGAAATCTGTTGGGAGAGAAGGAAGGGTTAATAAATTTTGAGTTAATCTTAAGCAAAAAAAAAAAAAAAAATTGAGTTAATCAGGATTTGAAGTACTTAAATGGTACATGAGGATGTATGTCCATTGTGTGCGAGTTTGGATCCCATAGAAACAGGAAGATATTATTTTATCTGATCGACATTCGCCAAGTGCGTAAAATCTTATATCACCTCAAGGATTAGAATGTTTGAATGCTTTTGAAGTACATACTGATATATCCACGCACACCGAGTCTAGATCCCCTGTTTGGTAGAAAAAGGGAGATATTATTTTATCCAAACCACATTCGCACCCTCTTAAGAATGAGAAAACTTTATGTCACCTAATGCACCCTTTTAAGAATGAGAAAATCAAGAAGGAGATCTTAGACACTAAATGAACCTGGATTTGATGAAACAGTATCTCCTTTTTTTCTCCCAAACAGGGGATCCGAACTCGTTGTGTGTGGATATATCAGTACGTATTCCAAGAGCATTCAAACATTGAGTTTGTGGGGCCTGGTTTGGTGATTGAGACTATTGATTTTATGGGACCACTGTGGATGGACCACCCTCGTAAAATGACTGGACTCAAAGACAATGGGGATGCAGGAATTATGATACATGGTGTTTGTTTTGGAGTTTTTTCAAGCCTTGCATTGAAGGACCTTCTTCCCTGGCTAAATTTTAGAGATAATTAGCGAAAGTTCACTAGAATTGAATCTGTCCAGCCTCCAGTCCAAGGAAATTCTTTTTAAGGGCTTTGGTCCAAACAGCTAGACTGTTTGCAGCTAAAGGTCCCTATAGCCACACGATTTCAGTTTTCAAGACTAATTTGCCATTTCAACCGATTTTAGGAATAAATTTGAAATATAAAATTTCAAATCTTCCCTCCTCCATCCTTCCTAAATCCTCTCAAACGACTTGACAGATCGGATCAAGGATTGATCCGGATTTTTCTGCACTTCGTCTTCATTGGAGAAAAGAGTAGGAGTCCAGTCGCCTGAGAAGAACTTGTCAATTCCATCCGGAGTCGCCTAAACGTAGGAGTTTTTTGCAGTCGACAGATCTAGGTGGACCGACACGTTCGACTGCTGCAGAAAAATGGGACTCAGTTGTAAATCGGTTTCGGTTGCAGGTGGTTGAAGAAGACAGAGCACAGAGTTGGATTCCTGGAGTTGCAGATGTTGGGGTTCAATCAACGTCGCTACTGATCGATTTGCAGATCTGGGATCAGGTCCATAGAGAAGATCGATCCCTGTTTCAGGGCAGAGAAGTGGCCCACTCGAGCTAGATTGTTTCTCCATCGTCTTCTTCTCTAGAAGAACTAGTGGTAGAGAAACGCTTCCCTCTTCAATTTCTCCGATGGGACGGAACGACGACGATGGTGACAGCACACCACCGGCAGCCAATGGGTTGCCTTCTTCCTCAATCGTCTTCAATCATAGCCCTTCGATCGCACTCCTTCTACGGTGGCCCACCTCGAGATCAGTGGTTGGGTCCAGTTTCGGTTGCAGGTGGTTGAAGAAGATAGAGCACAGAGTTATGGTCCTTGAGTTGCAGCCCTGCTACGGAAGCCCAGTCCAGAGCCCAGACCTACTATCAAAAGTTTTGTCAAATTTATCTGAGTTTTTGTCAAATTTATGTAAGTTTTTGTGAAATTTATTTGTCTTCTGTCATGTTTCTCTATGTTTTTTGGAAACTTTATCTGAGTTTTGTGAAATTTATCTGACATTTTGTCAAAATTATCTGAGTTTTTGTGAAGTTTATCTGTCTTCTTACATATTTCTTCGTGTTTTTGGCAAATTTATTTGAGTTTTTTTTTAATTTATTTAAGTTATTTAGCAAATTTATTTACATTTTCTGAAATCTATTTTCATTTTTTAATTTTGTTTGTGTCTTTTGAAATTTATTTCTGTCTTTTCAAATTTATTTGCCCTTTTTGAAATAAATTTAACTGAGTTTTGGCAAAAATACTTGAGTTTTTGGCAAATTCCTCAAAACAATTTGGAAAATGATTTATTTTAGTTTGGCAAATGTGTTTGTGATTTTGAATTTTATTTGCATCTTTTGAAATTTATTTTCTTTATTATGAAATTTATTTACATTTTTTGAATTTATCTAAGTTTTTCAGCAAATTTATTTACGTTTTTTGAAATTTATTTGCTTTTTTTAATTTTATTTGCGTCTTTTGAAATTTATTTATGTCTTTTCAAATTTATTTGCGTTTTTTGAAATAGTTTTATCTAAGTTTTGGCAAAAATACTTTTGTTTTTGGAAAAAATTTCAGAAATTTGGAAAATGATTTATTTGATTTTGGCAAATGTGTTTGCGTTTTTTAATTTTATTTGCGACTTCTAAAATTTATTTGCTTTATTTTGAAATTTATTTGCATTTTTTGAATTTTCTTTGGACCTTTTGAGATTTATTTGAGTCTTTTGAAATTTATTTACTTTTTCTAAAATTGATTTCGATCTTTTTGAAACTTATTTGCATCTTTTTAAATTTATCTGCGTTCTTTTGAAACTTATTGCTTTTTCAAAAAAAATTATTGCATTTTTTTAAATTATTTTGCGTTATTTTGAAATTTACTTGTGTGCTTTTAGAATTTATTTGAAAATCTCATTAATGGGATTCCATTAATCATGGGCAATTAAATAGTAGTTGGCCATTATTAATGGGATATCCCACCAATCATGGAATATGATTTAAAGAAAAGGCAAATTAGACAGTTTAGGAATGAAAATGTGTGTGAGGGATCTTTGGATGTATGACTTTTTTTTGTGGACTGTTTGCATTAAAGTCAAAAGTTGAGGGACCTCCGACCAAAGCCCCCTAAATTTTAAGCTGTGGCTAGAAGAGTCTAGGCACTAGCTACTTGGCCAATTCAGACCTTATTGATTTTAAGTTACCTTTTTGGAAGAATTTCAAAATAGGGCTCAAACTTTTTCTAGATTTTAGATCATGACCAAATGAAACTCACATTTCAAATCAAGACTTAAGTTTTCCATTTACATTTCAAATCAGGACATTCGGCAAGAATTTGGGTTTTCTGGCGACGTTTTCAACTATGCCTTTTAAAATACCCAAACCACCCTTAACCCTTTTCTGTTCCCCCTCCAAACCACCATCTTTTTTATGGCAGATACGCCCCTGGTGTGGCCGCTCCACATATGGACCCAACACTTGGGGATGTACCAGTCGTCGTTGGTGTCCTTGGCGTCTTTAGGAGGGGCATTCAATTAGTCCTTGTTACATCAATCACATAAGAGCCTCACATCCCCATGTGATAGAGAAGGTGAAGAACTGAGACTTGGAGTACTCCAAGATTACATAAGGGTTTTTTGCCTATGTGCGTATACAGTAGTTGTTAGTATTTTTAAGTTGGCTAATTCATGAGTTGGACAAAACTTTGGTTCCATTAGATTGTATTTTTCTAATTTATTTTAGAATGGACTGTGGTTGTGTTGTGGAAGAGCTAAAGAGAAGAAAAAAGCAAAGACAGCGAACACGCCCAGACCCAATCAATCGGACAGGTGCATAGAAACGAAAAAGTCTCTTATTTTGCGATGAATGAGTTTCCCTTTGAGACTATGTTTCCCAGTTTGAGTCCTACTTATGCACTAAGTCTAAGGCACGAATTTGGGACTATATATAGGGTATTACTCTCAACCCTAGAGGTGGCCACAATCACCACAACTCTCATTAATCTGAGTCAGAGATATCTTAGAGAGAGATTATTCTCTAGAGCCATTGAGAGATCATCTGAAGGGCTACTCTAGAAGGTTGTTGCTGCTTCTACCTTTCTTGTAGAGGATAGTTCATCTTAAATGGCAAGGTGCGAGGAGATCAAGTAAGGAGAACGGGGCACAATGGATGTCGTGTCAGTGGATTCTTTGCAATAATAACTACAGTCCTTAGGTCGAGGTACAGTCTGAGGTAAAGGAACTTGCAAGTATATCTTGTAACTGTTAGTGAACTCTTGATTTCTGATTCGTGGTTTTTCTCCCTAAATAGGGTTCTCACAGTAAATATTGTGTTTGCCTTCTTGTGGTGTGTGATTGGTAGATAGCTAGTTCTATATTGTCTAATTGGTTTATTTATGCTGATTGATTAAATTAGAACTAGTAATCCATTCTGGTAGCCCCCAAAAACTTTCAGTGGTAGAAAAAGGGTTGGGTGTGCTGATTCTGTAATTAAAAACAGTAGCAAGATTGAAACTTAAAAATAAAAAAAAAAAATAAAAAACAGATGAAAGGTGGCGTTTTCCGAGGACAACCATGTGTTATTTTTGAAAAGTTATGTATTTTTTGTGCATTAAGTAGGCATGTAGGGTCCCACGCATAGTCCATCTAGATTCCTCACATTTGATTATTATTGACATTATTTAATTTTATTTATGTAGGAAAAATCAAGAGTGAGACCTGCATTGGTGAAACTTAAGAGAGATCAAAGGTGAGACACCCTTCATGGTGGGCCCAAATATCTTGACATCTTCGTGGAGTTGAAAAGATTAAAAATTCTCAAGGAGGAAAGCAGAAACTCAAATTTGGAAAGATGGTGTTGACTTGCTAAATTTGGAAACCAAAATCAAGAGAGAGAGATAATTGAAAACTTTGCAAGGGGAGTTGACTAGTCAAAGTTGCAAGTGAGGAAGCGTGCCAAATATAGAAAGATAATCAAATAAGAAAGAAAATAAAGAGTCCAAACATGCCCTCTACGTCCAACATGGGTCTCACACTCCCCATTGCATGTCAAACATAGAAGTTTCCTTAATTGCACAATTGTTCTCGGATTTTTCAAGGGTAGCAAAAATGGTCATAACTTTCAACCCAAGTGTCAGATTGGTGCAATCTATGTACTGTTGGAAAGCTCTTTTCGAGTAGATATCTGTGGAGCCAAGATTTCATAAATCGGAGCTATCGAGGGAGATATGACCTTCGACAGTTGGTTGTTATAATTCTATGCGGGAATTGCAAAAAGTTTTCAAAATTAGCAACTTGAGAGATATTTGAGGAGTTCAATTTGGAAAGACTTGGAGTCCAAGAGACCACACTTAGTAACAAATTCTCTCCAATTCAAAATTTTTCCAAATGTGAAGCCTAGCTTGAGGCCTAAGTAAGAAATATTTACAAATAAGGAAACAAGTCCTAAAAAAGAAAAGATTCTTTGCTAAAAAGGAGGCATCAACATCTATAAAGTCATTCTCCACCAAGCATCTCACGCCCAGCCGTCTCTCCTATTCCTTTCTTTCTTTCTCCCTTTCTTCTTTTCCATTAGTTTATTTTTATTTTTGGTAGCCTTGGGCCATGTCCAAGGATTTATTTTGAAGAAGAATTTTTGTAAATGAGAAGTTGTAAAGAAGAAATTTTTAAGGATTAATCAATAAGCATTCTTTGCAATGTCGGGCTAATTTTCTTGATTAAAGCTATGGATGAAGGTAAGTAACTGTCTTTTTATTTGTTTAGTAATTTTAATTTGTGTTCAATGATTATGTGCTTAATGATTAATAGGCTTGTCTTCGTGCCTTAGGCAAATATCTATTTTTATTTCTAAAAATAAAAATTAGTTTTTGACTACTCATGCTTAGGTTTGATAGGCCATGCTTAGGACTTAGATCTTTTGATGGTTTTTGCTTACTTTTGATGGGTAGTATTTAAATTATTCTTATTTTTTTATGAGATGAAGGAAGTCTTGAGTTTTGAATTTTTATTATTAAAAAGGGATTTTAAAAGTTAGATTTTCCAAATTAGAAACATTGATTTGCCTTTGGTTTATAGTAAAAATTGGAACAAATTAGGGTTATTTGATAAATAATTTGTGGATGCTTATTGGATTCTTATGCTCTAATCACATTCATTAATTGATAGATTTCAAATTTCTAAATTAGTTGCTTATTTTTATATCTAAATACTCAAAACTTTCTTTAATTGTTAGTTAATTAGTTTTCTTAATTTAAAAGTTTCTTTAATTAGCTATCTGTGGGTTCGACCCGTTTTTGCCAATGTCTCATCTAGACACCCATGCACTTATGGTATTTTATGACTGATATTGATAACATCATACCAACTTCATGTCCTGCTATTCACATCTACTCTATGTTTTTTTAGATTCAATTAAATATTATCTCCTCCACATGTTTCCGATCTCATCTCCATCGTGTAACATGTCTTCTTGGATTGTTCGTAGGCAAGTCCAACATCCTCTCAAGATTTACGAGGAACACGTTCTGCTTGGAGTCCAAGTCCACCATGGGCGTCGATTTCGCCACGTGAACGCTCCGGGTTTGTGTAAATTCATCATCTTTCATCTTGTTTCTGTTTCTGTTTTTTTTTTTTTTTTTTTTTTTTTTTTTTTTTTTTTTTTTTTTATCTGTTACTACCATATGAGAGTATTTTTTGAATTGATTGTTTCGGAAATTGATAGAGCATCTGAAAAGTATCCAAGTCATCTGTGAAAATGGCATAAAAGGTAGGTTTTGCTTGGATTTATTAAAATAACATGGATTCTTAAGCTCTCCACCCTGTCTTAACATTCCCCTTCCCTGTCTCTGCTCTCCATCTCTCTTAAACTCTCTATCATTCTCTCATAATAAAAGATGATGTCAATTCATTACCGAAGCTTCTCTATTCTACTATGTAAGATGAGATCTCCTGCCTGGCCCCATATATCCAATACAAGAAGTAGAAGGCGATAACAAGAATTGCAGAATGTAGAGATGTGTGGATGCATAAGATGTCTATGTCTGTTTCATATTATGCTTTCTGTCTCTTAAGTGAATCGTGTTTCTCTATTATCATAGTTCAAAGGCTGTTTAATGATGTTTCTATAACCACCATGACCATACGATCCATGTCACTATGGTCATCTTAGTTGGATCCATAGTTTGGAATGAATGACCGACCATATGACCATGATTTACATGCTGGAGTCACATGTATTTCATTGCATGCTAGACTTTCTGTATTTGATACATTATTAGGCCTTGGTTTAGGCACTGACGTTGCATGTATTTCACTCTGTTGGGTGTGGGAACTATCCAATTTCATTCATATTGAGTATGGTTTTTTCTTACATTATTTACATGTTTGGATTTCCCATATTTTAACCACTGTTTGGGTACTTGAATTCACTCATTGCGCTCACTGTGTTGAAATGATTTGGATGTTGCATTTCATGTCTTTTATTTATTATTTACATGTAGAACTTCACCTATTCTACTCATTGTTACACACTTTCTTGGATTCCATTTACTGCTGACCTTTTGAATCCTATGCATTTTGAATCCTTTGCATTTTTCAGTGGATTTCACGCACCTCATCCGTTGCTCTCTGTCTCATTTTGTGCAATAGTGGCTTGTGTTTTTTCCATATACAGTAATCTTATGCTTGAAAGTGTTCATGATAGTTTGATATTTATTTGACTATCAACAATAACCAACTTTTACTTGCTAAGAAAGTGAACTAAAGACTAATGTGAGTGACCTATTCTCTTGTGATCAAATGTCCTCTGAGGTCATTTTGAATCTTATTGAAAGTAAAGCATTCTTTGGTGCATCCAAAGAATATAATCCATCTTGCCTACTCTCTCATCCCAGCATCTCATTTGCGTACTGGTTCTTGATCAAAAAATTAATTGACGAGAATCCAAAAATATAGAGAAAATATGTTGCAAGCTGACCAGCAGAACTTAAATTACTTTTCACATCAGTGGCTAGCAAAACCTTTTTCTAAAAATATCAGGTTAGGTCATGTACTAATACCAGCTTCCTCAACATCATGAGAGAGATGCGATTTATTTCCATCACCAACCATTACTTATTAGTAATTAAGGGCTTTCCCCCTTTCTTTCTTTCGCCATTTTATTTAAACTAATATTATCTGACTCCAATATAGTTGAGACAAGGCTTTGATATTGACAACGACAACAATGATAATGACAATGATGATTTGAATATTATTTAGGAGACATCCTATCCCTACATACTTTTCAAAACTCCTTAGTTTTACCATGGATTTTATTTTTATTCTTATATGGGTTTTCTCTAATTTGAATGCTTTAGAATGATTGTCACTAAAAATATAGTTCTCTTAGTAGCGACTAAGAAAGCTTTTACCATTTTATTTACTCATTTTACTCAGGCGGCTGATATATCATTGAATATGTTCGTGTGCTTTTGAGGATAACATCCAATTTCCCAGTCTTATTCAGAACTTCTTATCCGTATATATTTCTATGCCTTATATTTTCTTATGTATTTCCTCTTATTTGACTACTTAGATTGATTGTATGTGATCTTTGCATTTTTGTCATTCTCTATGTTTCTTCATTAACTTTTCCTCAATATAGAAAGGAGTCTTGAATTTCTTAGGAAAATTGATTGATTGTATTTAGTCTTAGCCTCTATCATTTTTTTCTTGTTCTCTCTTGCTTCTCCTTCACAAAGAACATTGCCTAATTTTCAATGGGCAATTTAGGAAGTTGTATAGCATATATGTAGAACGTCGGACGTTGTATACTTTTTTTTTTTTTTACAAAAGCAGATATGTATGTATATACTGTATTTTTATATTTACATTCTTCTTGTAATTTAAACAAGGGTGAAATTTTGAAAAATAAAAAAGCCAAAAATTTGTATTATATAGATAATCAGTTAATTTTGGTTTCAATTTTGAACATATGCATAAAGATTTCATTATTTTAGATTTTAATAGGCTTTAAATATTTTTAGAAATATTTAATATATAATTTTTATTGCCCGTGCGAAGCACAAGGATATTTTTCTAGTAAACAAATGAATTGCAGAGTAATTAGAAAAAAACGGTCAATTTACTAATCACTTATCGAAATTGCCTAAGACCTTTTCATAAGTTGTATATATTTTCAAGCAAGTTTATCTACAATCTTGTCAAAGTTTTGGAATCAAGAGCTCAGTGTGTATAACGGCACATGGAATGTTTAAAGGAAAGCATGCTCAATTCCTTATTCCATTCTCCTTTATATAGCTTTGGTTCACTTTTGGGAGCAAGAAAAAGTAAATACTCTAACACGTTCGTTACATTTACCAGTAAAGTAATATAAAATCAGTGGGAAAGATAATGATATTTAGATAAAGGTGAAGTATATATACTTCTTGGTATTTATTTTCATGAGGTAAAGCAATCTAAAGTGAGATTAGAAGTGAACAGGTGGTAAAGTAACCACTTAGCTTATCTTTTATGAAGTGATTAACTAAAAGAAAAAAGAAATTAGTGTCAAAAACTTTACTTTTCCACTTGTAATCAGCCAAATATGGTAAAGTAGATTTTTTGGCAGCTGGGATTACTTTAGCACAAAGTTTACTTTACTTATTGAAACACAAATATTACCTAAATTCTTAAAAGATTGTGGGGCCAAAAAGAAAATAACCAACTGTTATTAATGTTAATATGTTTTTTTTTTTTTTTTTTTTTTGGTAAAGAATGTTAATATGGTTGAAAAGCAATGATTCCAATACAGGTCCCTCTTAATCTCCACCTTTTCGAAACATTATGGTAACTTTCTCAATACATCTTTTATTATTATTATTATTATTTTGTTAGTTTGTTTTTTTGTTTTTTTTATTTTCATTTTTTTGCTATTGGAGGGTTCCCAACCCAATCCTTTGGGCTGGACTGGACTAATCCCTCTGGGCGATAACTCTCCTGTAGCCCCAATGTGATAGTGTAGTTTCAAATCTACAACCTTCAGATGCAAACCGTACTCCTATCCCAAATGAGTTATCCTTGCGGGTAAAGCTCCATCAATACTAAATTGACTATCACAATATATCTTGAAAAGTGGTCCAACAAAAGCGACAATATAAAAAAATATTAATAATAATCGTTAAAACCGATGATCAATCAAAGTCAACAAACTACCTATTAAATATAAAACTGAAAAAGAAGAGTTCAATGACAAGAACATCAAACAATGTAATTCAAGATATGTGTGTAAAACACGAAGCGATTATAACATGGCATACCAGCAGAATATTGCAATTTAACAGAATTTGTATTCAAAGAACGGCCTCTTACTCGGGATTCAGGATGCATCAGTTCCTACCTTATTGCCAAGGATTCGAACCTCGGCTGCCATCTTTCCTAACCGAAGGGTTGACCTACCTTAATAGTACCCTCGCCTCACGTAAAGTTTACTTTCCTCACCAAAGAATTGGGGTCCCAAAAAGAGGGCCAGAATCCCAAAGCTCCAAGGAGGTTACAAAGCGGTAAAAGAAAGGGAAGGTCAACGCTAATGAGCCAGAACTAGTTGAAGTGGTAGGTCCCACATAACGACAGGTTCACGGTGTATTGGGCCGCGAGGAAGATGCTGTCCGGCCAATGCGTGCGGGCCCATTTCTTGATGAATTTTTAAACGGGCTGGGAAAATAGTGTTACCATTTAGAGGAGAACGGGGGTTGGTTCTGAAGGCAAATAGTGGTGTCCCTGTCCATTGATCTGTTGGGCCGGCCTCATTGAAGATGATCAAGAAACCATCTGCCAATGACGACATTATGAGAAAATGTTTGAGTTGTGTCATCCATCCAAATGGGTCAGAAGGTGCCACAGGCCACAATAGACTAATATATTCAGATTTGGACCCAAAATGAGCCATGATCCATGGTATTGGTTCGTTTAATGTCGCACATGAAGTTGGACCAGTGAATTGTAGTGAGATGATGGTAATGGAGTTGCTGACTGCGGGGCATGGAGGAGTCGGATGGGGTGATAAGATTCTGTTTGTAGATTATTCTACAACCAGTTTGCTCCCACCATGGACTGAAAATTGGAGCTAAATGGCTTGTGCTTATTCTCGTGCTTCTTTTGGTCTTCTTCCCTATATATTTTCTCAGTTAGTGAAGGTACCTTTTCTTCTCTATTTACTTTAGCAAGAAGATTAAGTATGGGGAGTCAAATTATGTGATTGGCTCACCAACACACCGAGGGTTGAGTGGTGTTCACGCACGCCTGTTCGCGCCTCAATATCACACATGCTCAGAGAGAAAAACCTCTTTTTGTCTGGTTGGTTTCCACTGTTTTCTACTTTTACTTGATTTCGTTAAATTAATCATCTGCATTTGCCAATTTGATTGATATAAATTTCTATTTCAATGCAGAGTACAATCTGGCAGAGAGGATAGACATTCTATTCTATTATGTTGGAACTTGTTTTGTCACAATCATATGAAAATTTTGCTCTTTCCATTCTTCTGCAATATTTTTATTGTGTGAAATATATGGATTGTCCATATAGATTTCGGGATTCCCATCCTGGAGCAGTTACTTCACTCCAGGATATTTGTTTAGACCTTCAATCCAATATTTGTGACGTTATATATGATCCGCTTTTCAGATTCTACTCTCCTTTTTTGGGTAGCGGGCTAGGCTCCATTCAGAATTTCAGATTCTCCAGGTTCAAGTTCAAGGCTTGCTAAATTTGTTTGTGCTTGAATGATTCAAGGGATTTTGACCCTAGGACTGTTATTACATGCCTGTTATTACATGTTATATCTATCATTGAATGGTTGAAGTTAAAATATTTTTTTATAGAGTTGTTGGTGCAACAAATGTGCGATATCATATGTATGTAGAATATTGTATACTGTGATGTGTTTGATATCACATCGCCCTGGAATATCATATGACTCTAAGATATCAAAAGAATAGCTCTGTTGGAGTTTGTTAAACTTCAACCGTTGACGGGGCAAATACCAAGTTAAGGCAGCTACATGGGCAAAATCCCATTATTCAAATCTCAAACCGTTAGAATTCGTGGTTTTTTTTTTTAACCCAATCTAGATAACTAAGAGAGCCCACGCAACTGGGAAGAGAAGCCCAAAAATGTGGGAAGAGTGGCATATCCAGGGATTAATTCCTAGGTGACGAGGTGACATGCGGGGTTACCAACCAATTGGACAACCTCTTGTTGTCAACTGATAGAATTCTCAAATAAGTTGATTTTTTTGCATGAGATTGGAATACTTAGGAATTAATTGTCAAATGAGCGTGTTTTTTGTATGGAATTATGGGCCTATCGGTTCACTTGGAATTGGTTTAGATGGGAAGCAATTGATTCAAATGGGCCTTTTCGTTTGCATGAAGTTGTAATAAATAGGAAGTAATATAATTGATTTAGATGGAACTATTTGTTTGCGTGGAATTGGAATACAAAGGATTTCATTGTCAAATGACCTATTTATTTATCTAAAATTAGAAGACATAGGAATTCATTGATTGAAAAAGCTTATTTTCTTACATATTGAAATGCATACGAACTAATTGATTTAAGTAATCTTATTTATTTGCACGGAATTGGAATACAGAGGAATTCTCGTCAAATGAGCTAGTTTACAGGCATGGAATTGAGTACATGTGTAAATGATAAATATTCGTAAATATTTAATATATAGGTAAAAAATATTTTCATACATTTACATGCACACACATGTCATATACATAATGCATAAAGGGCATACATACATTATGTATATATAACATGTATTGTATAAATGGACAAAGGGCCGGGCCGGGCGGATTTGGTCAAGCCCTAGCCTACTCTCAAGATGATAGGCTTTTTACAATAGTTTAGTTAAGCAGCAGCTACTCTATTACCAGATCATCAGCAAATGTCGATCTCCCACCATTGGAAGTGGGCAAACATTCTATCAGTTTTGTAGCTATTGAAAGGGACTCAGCCAAATGAAATCAATCCCCTTCCAAGGTTATCTTTTGTCAACCCAAGCTAACACAGATAACTGGACCTAATAAATGTAATTAATGCTTGCAGCTTTGCTTCAAAAGGGTGCTCAGCCTGCAGTCCATCAAAATTTGGGTTAACATGTTGACGAAGTGGGCAGTCAGGTGGCCAAATGTAGAACCTGTTGATGGAACCATATGGGGCAATCATTAGCGACATTAATTTATAAATGGAGTTGCTCTAGGAATCACAATTGTAGGAATGATAGGTTGGTAATTGAAAAAGTAAGAATTTCTCATTTTCCAAATAGATAAAGATACCTTCAATACCTACATAACTCTAATGGTTAGGAGCCTCAAATCAAAAAAACCATTATTTGATGAACAGAACCACAATGTGTATTCAAATGGAGATCATAACTGGACAACATGCAGAACAATAGTGAAAAAAAAGTAAATTATTGAAATTGGACAGACTATAGAGCATGAGTTTCTCAATTCTCAACCAATAGTCCCAATGCAGTGAAAGAGGAGCCTCCTCCTGACACTGCTTTCTGACTTGCTATTGCCATCTCTTTAGCTTTCTTTCTCACCTTCTGCCCCTCCTCACACTCCCCCATCAAGCACCTTACTCCCTTCTTCAATTTCTCAGCACGAACTAACCCATCTTTCTCATAATTCACATTAATTTTCATCCACAATGCAAAATGAATTCCCCTATAGCAACGTGTCCAGTGATAGCCACCTATGGCACTCAAGATTGCTGCACTAATCCAAGACCTTTGGTTCAGTCTAGAAACCCATCTGGTAGGATCTTGTTGAGAACTATACCGATTAATTAGCCAAATCGCAAGGGCCATAGAAAATGGTGATTGCAGCATTAAGGTTCGATCACATTTCTTTGAATTGTACAATTGAGAAGTAGCGTATGCTTATGAAGCACAAAAAGAGCACATTGGGCTGCATTCCATCAATTGGCTCATCTGTGGTTCATTAGATTCCTGACACAGAGAGAGCACGGGTACCATTGGATAAACTGGTGGAGTGGAATGATGCTCCTCAAGCCATTCGCCATCCACTACCTGCCAAGGTGCACCTCATTAAATTTGTAATGATGACACTAGGAATAGGGATGGCAATGGAGTGCATCGTGTGCTCTCACTATCAATTACAGTTGGGTAAATGGGTAACTAATCATGGGTAGGTTTGGATTGTTATGGGACTGACATCAGGTCAGAGTGGAATTTACTCGTTTCCAAGGTCAACTCATCTTTTTGTCTGAGTTGAATCGACTGATGATGATCCCTTTCCATGGAAATGCAGAGTGGAATTTACGCGTTTCCAAGGCCAACTCATCTTTTTGTCTGATAGCTGAATCTACCGATGATGATCCCTTTCCATGGAAAACGCGTTTCCATGGCAGGAGCACAAGAGTTTGCTTTTCTGTGATGTACACAAACTTGCCCGAGCCATAAATGAAGGAATTACCCAACTCAATTTTTTTTATTTTTAAGACAGTGCAGTGTTTAGAACAGAGGACAGAGGCAATTCAGTGAAGGCAACTCACTCAATAAAAAAAAAGCTCCTCTTTCGTTTGTGATGGCAATAGTATCAGACTCAATTGGAATGGTACTGAATTCTGAATCGAATCATCATAAGAGGGGCTAATAACCTAAACTTAGGGGTAAATTTAGATGGAGATAGTTATAATTAAGTAATTTGAGCCCTTTTTTTAAAACTAGGTAGTCAAACACTGATGAAGTGTAAGGATGTTAATGAATGAATTCCATCGAGACCTTTGGATGGATGTTGATGACTGTTACCTGTAGCAGATAAAAACACTCCAAAGGTCAGTTTGATTCATGTCATTAAACTCCTAGGATTGTATTTCTTTAAGTGGTTAAAAATAAAAAGTCAAAGGAGAATATCCCAAAAAAGAACTATCACAAGACTTCTCTTTTCATTGAGTTTTTATGGCCATCACCATAGGAATTTAAACCTTACGAAAGCCAAAGTCCCATCCATGTCACAACCTTGTTAGACGGGAGTGGTCCTCATGACCACATGTGCAACACCGTTGGGACCTACGGTTTAAGCCCACTAATTTAAGTTACTTTTTCCCTATTAGTTTTTTGTTTTACTAAGTTTATCTTGGATTCAATTTTAATAAGCTTAATCAAATAGGACTCTTGTTCGCTAATTTGAGGGAATTGAAAAAACTTACATTTATTAGATTTCTTTGATTGGAAGAAATCTTTTTAGGACTTATCTATATATATATATATATATGGTTTTTCGGTCCTCTCTCTTAACCTACGAAATCTAAAACCTTACGCATATTGGAGTGAGTGATAAGGGAGATAGGAGACAACATTATTTGAGAAATAAGATATGCTCATCATCAAGATCATGGGGCAAGGTACGCTTTTATATTATTTGAGATCATTTATTGTTTAAAGCATAAATCTAGATCCATAGGTTTGTTTTGAATTGCAAACCATATCATATCTCACATACCTTATATCCTTCACTCTCCCCTTATATCTTTAACCCCGCACATCTTTAATAATCCTTCCGTAGAGCTATAATTTCATCATGAAATCATACTTATTCATATCCTATATGTTCTATGCAAGTAAAGAGCACTAAAAGTTGTTCCCAAGTAGTAGTTCAGTTGGTAAGGGACATGGTGTGTGTGAGTTCAATTTCAAAATAAAATAGCCCTAAAAGTTTGTTGTTTATTTAGGGCACATTTGGAAAACAAAGAGGAATCTTCTATTTAGAGGATTCTCTCCATCTCCTTAGAATCAACACATCCTCGTATAGGATTTCCAATGAGAATTCTATGTTTGATATTGAGAGAGGATTCCTATCATTTGTAAGATGTATGATCCAATGGTTGTAAGCTTTTTTGAAAATTTCTCAATATCCATGAATTTCTCCTCAAAGATGTTCTTGGCCATTTAGAGAATTTGAATGGTTCGGATCGTGTAAAGGGGGCCCATAGGAATAAAAAATTTATTTTTTTACAATATGGCCTTTTCTGAAAATATTTCAAGATATAGCATAGATCAACGACTGAAATTTGATCTACTAGTTGTGCTTGACCTTTCGGAAATAAATCACGGTTCAGATCATGGTTTTGGGGCCCATAGGAGCCAAAAAAATGGTAAACAACAGACTGTTTTTTCATCCCGTTTTTATACAGTGTATGTGAAATAAACGGCCACTAGTTTTTGGCCTATTTCTCATGATTTATGATGAATCAACGACTGAAATTTGATATGGTAGTTATGCTTGACCTTCCGGAAATCATTCACGGTTCAGATCATGGTTTTGGGGCCCATAGGAACCAAAAACTGAAAAACAACTGACTGTTTTTCATCCCCTTTCTATGCAGTATATGTGAAATAAATGTCCACTGGTTTTTTGCCTATTTCTCATGATCTATGATGAATCAACGGCTAATTTTTTGTCATATAGCAGTTTTGGAGGGTTTCAACATGATTAATAGTTTGGATCTTGATTTTGGGACCCCAAAAGGTAGGTTTCCAAAGCAAAATCCTCTAACCTTCTTCATCCCACTTTTTCACTGTAGCATGCATTGTAGCTCCACCTTTCCTTGCAATGAAGGATTTCCAGCGTCCGAAGGGGGAGGTCTGATGTGAGGAAAAAAATCAGAAGCATGCATTTTCAGTGTCTTTCCTCTCAAAATCTACTATGAATTAAACAACAGAAATCCACGCATGCACAGAAAAGGTCTGAGGATTCCTCAGCGCGGACTGTTGCCAAACGTCCCCTTAGAGTCATGAGCCCACATGTTACTAATTCAATCATTCAAATGCCTAACTTTGGGTTGGCACACATCAAGGACACTCATCTGTTGATGTTCAATCATCGGATTGAATTATGACAGAGTTTGAGAAACTGAAATAAGGGTTTGAATGATATAATTAGACTGATGTTTAGATAAACCCTAATCTACACCATACCCTAGTGAATCAAGGTCGAACCAAGGTGAGGTTGAACTGACTAAAGATGGAATCCAAGCGGGCGTCACTAGACTAAAGTAGTAACTCAGGTACGCACCACCTGCAACATGATGAATATAACCCAACTTATGATGACATAAGGGGTCCCACCACCTAATGAATTGACCAGTGTTTGACACTCAGATAGAAGTAGGTTTGGGTCTCTTAACATTCTACTAGGTAAGATTTCATTTGATGATTTGGATTGAATTAAGGATAGGATGGGATGACCAGCAAACTCAATAGTTACCCAAACTAGCAATCAAGAATATATTTTTTTCATCCTAAACACAAAAAAGTAAATTTTTTCAGAGTGTGGTACATTATTATTTTCTAGCATAGACATTTTGGAAGTGGATTTATGCAAGCCCTAATGAAATCTACAATTTCCATTTGGTGTACTGATGGTGGGGTGGAGGGCCAGGGGGTTTCAGGGTACTTGGAAATACTACGGGCTTTGCCCTTTCATTGAATTTTTTTGCACCAAGCATCAGATTTCTACAAAATATTATAGATCCCCTATTTCATAGAAAGAGGAAGACGTTATTTTGTCCAATCCACATTTGGTACTTATATAAAATCTATATGTCAGCTAATGCAATATCTTATTTGCTTTCTTGGAATGAAAAAAAATTAAAGGAAAGATTTTATATAGATGACAAATGTGGATAGGTCGAAACAGCATCCAGAAAGAGGGGATTCGGTTCAATGTTCTCCCTCTAATTAAAAAAGAAAAGGGATTATGGATGAGGCAAATATATTAACACTTTCAGTGCTCTCTGCTCCAACTCGGCAAATGTGTTGACAATCAAGCCTTTGGCCTCTCTAAACATCGGATGGTAACATACCATGTGTCTCGTCGTCCTTCTTGTTCAACATCAGCTCCGGCATCACAACTGGCGGCAACAGTGGCATGCCAGGTACTTCAACCTCCCCTTGGTAGTCGTTGTACTTACATGGGATCTTCACATGTAGCACAAGGAGATGGAGCATGAAGCCAAGCGAGACCACCCCTGATGTGCAGTAGATGTATGTGGGGATGCCAAGATCCACGCCTACATCAATCATGGTTGTCGCAAACAAGTCTAGGATCAAGGCAGCAAGACGGGTTGAAGAAGATGATGCTGATATTTTATTGATGGCTTCTTTTGCTGGACCTTGGTCATTTTTAGAGGGAAGATCGATTAATGGGAGATCCACGAAGTGGATATCATTATAGGAGGCCCCAGTGGAACGTAGGAGGTGATTTTGGATTCTACGGATGGCTTTTGGAGATGCATGAGGAGGATGGTGAAGTGGTGGTCTCTTTCATGCAGGACTAGTGGCGGACTCAAAATTATCATTTGAAGGGTGCGGAACGATGGCAATTGAAAAAGTCCAAAAATATTATTTTGTGATACTTTCTTCACATTAATAATGACAGAAGAGAAAATGTATTGCATTTAAATTATTACAAAATTTAGTTAGGTTTTTTTCACATTAATACTTTCTTCACATAAATCTCATAATCTGTTTCACAGAAAATACTCAGAAGAACTCAGACTTCAGAAAGTTAGGTATTTTTTTTCCATAAATTTAGTTTATGTTCCTAAAGAAGTAGATAATGTACAGAAAGTTGGTGCCCTGAGTGATAGCATAAATATTAGGACCCATTAGCAGATGACGAATGCAATACTCTTAATAACAAAGATCTCAAAATACTAGCACCAACCACATTTTACAATTCTAATTTCTGAGGGGCTTGTTTCTGGGTTAATATAACATTACCCAGGGCCGGTTCTGAATTTTTCAGGGCCCAGGGCAAGAGTAAAAATTAGGCATATATATATATATATAAACTTAGTGATGGCCTCATTCATTTTTCAATCAATATCTAACATGTCAAAATTAATTAAAAATTTAACATTCAAAGCATATAAATTCAAACTTCAATATATAAACATTCAATATATAAATTCAAGTTTTAAAGAATATGATGCTTGAATGGTTATTGCCATCCATGTATCTATTTTTTGTGATTGAACCTGACCTTTTTCCAGGTTCCAATAATGGCAATGTTAGTATAATTTAGGCGGGATAATACAAGGGTGGGCCACCAGATAAGATAGTACAGAGATACCCATCCAGGATCGATGATAGTTACAGCATATATTATAAACAGTTTATAACCATCCAACCAAACCACGGCACCAATTCAAAAGTTGTGCAAGGGCAATTATCTATTGTAAAGAACAAAAGAAATATATGGAGAGGGATACTGAGACGTGTAAAGAGAAGAAAAAATATATAAAAATGCATACCTTGTAAAACAGAAGAAAAAATATATAAAAATGGATACCTGCCTTCTGGCTTCTGCAATAGAGCATTCAGTTCCTCTACTCGATGCCTCCGGATTGCAGCGACAACATTTGTAGATGGGAAACTAGGAAAGACATCTGAAACATATAGGAGAGAAGATGTAGAGGGAAAAAAAAGGTGCAAATGGAAGATTTTCAAAACTTGTTATAAGGTTTCCTTTTTTCTTTTAATGGCAATAACTTCTCAAGGAAAGTGGCGATTACTTTTCTTTTGGAATTTGAAAAGATGCAATTGGGGCCTTATTTTTTTTTCGAGAGACAAAAGGATGGCCGTTAACTTTTTTTTTTGGAATTTGAAAGATGTCAGTTGGCTTAATTGGGGTCTTATTTTTTGGGATTGAAATAAATGCAGTTGCTATTTTGGGGGCCTGATTTTTGGGCCCCCCTGAAAAATGGGCCCGGGACGAGCGCACTTACAGCCCCCCTTAACGGCTAGGCCTGACATTACCAAATAACAACCAGTCCCATCGACAAACAGATTACTCAAAAATCAACTGCATTTGATATCAAAATGCCTCTACACTACAGACGTGTAAAAATCAAACCACTTTTCACATAATCCAAAACAAAGCTATAAAAAAAAGTAAGGAAACACATGAGAATTCATAAGTTTCAAAAAAAAAAATAATAATAAATAAATAAATGAAGCTTAATCCATTCCAGATCCACTATTTTAAGGGGAAAAAATCAGAACAAATCATTTTTAATTCGACAGCAATTGCATCAAATAAATAGTAAAATAAAAAAAAATGTGAAGCATGGAGTATTACTTGGAGTTGGGTCTATCCTCTTCTACGTCTCTACATCTGTAAGACAGCAATTTTTGAGCCTCGTCAGTCGTCGACTTGAAACCACGCAGAAGAGAAACAGAGAGAGGGGGAGGGAGAAGAACTATTGATTTGGTGCGTTGATGAAGAGTTTCCAATAGACATTGGAGAGGGAGAAGGGCTTAAGAGATACAAGGGTTTTCGATTTGGGAGAACTAAGAGAGAGGATTTCTCGATTGTTGATATGGGTGGGTGCATTTTAAGGATGGGCTTTAAACAGGGGGTGCAAGATGGATTTTTAAGTGGGGCAGGGGTTCATGACCCATATCCCTCTAAAAAGGTTTTCAAAATTTACCAGGTGCACCTGCACCCAAGTGAATACACATGGGTCCGCCAAGACCTTGGTTAGCTTTACTGCAGATATCACATGTCCAACTCCTGGTAAAAGGCAAAAAGACTAGTTCTAATTTTTCCATCTCTCCCTCTCTTGTTATTTTTAATTTTTTTCTTCTTTGAGACTGTTTTCTATAGATATCTTAATCCAGAGAGAGAGACAGAGGGAAAGATAGAGGGAGAGAGGAGCGGTTTTACGTATAGGAATCTTGACTCATGTGACTTGAATGAGAAATGGATTATGAGAGGGCAGATTGTACACAGTTGACGAACGCTGATGTCGCTACGAAAGAGGGGATTCAGACTCTTTTGAGGAGGGGATGTGATACTAAAAAGAAAATAGCCACCTATTATTTAGCAATGCAAACAGGTTGGATTCAAGGCGAAACCATATTGGATCCAAACCTAGATTCGCCTTTAGAGATTTTGACCCATACTTAGATCAAATCCCGAAAAAAGAAAAAAAAAAAGCCAGTGTTGTATTCGAAAGGAACTAGTTCTAGGTCCGGATCGGAAATAAGATATAGAATGCAATAGTATAATTTGATTAAAATGCTTCAAAATAAAAAAAAATTTAAATATACAATGAACCATTAAATGGTAAATGGTCAATATATTCAAACTAAGGACCAATCCAAAGCTAATTGAATAACCTATCCAATGAAAGGAATCAATTCGTTTGACGCATAAAATTTGGTCATTATTCAAATAGACGAAAATAAACTTTAATAGTGCTGCAACCCTGTAACTCATTTGGACATGAACCACCACTGAGAGGTGGCTGCTGCATCAATACTGGTGGACTATTACAATGCATGTTGGAAAATGGCCGGGCCAAAAAAGAAACAGTTAAAAAGAGAACAATTATACTATATTAAGTTGTAGGGCTTTTGGATTTGATTTTGACTTAGTAGTTTTGATTTTGAAACCACTTCTGTCCCCATTTTGCTTAAACTTTGCACTTTCTCTTCACACCTATCCGCCTCCTTTTAACTTTATCTTGTATAACCACCTATGCAACTCCCTTCTTATTTTTATCTTATTCTCATGTAACGTCTCCTATCTTACTTTTTCACTGTTCAAATTTTCCTTTTTCCTTTCTAAAACAATTTATCTGCATTAGGTGCTGAACATCGACTCTATACCCAAATGTATATATCAATTTCTACCATGGAGATTAGAAAGACTGCTTTTCTGTTAGACAACTCGATTTTACATACCCCATGTGGGTCAAAAGCTTGGTATCTCATTCTTATGTTACTCTATCTTGAGCAAAAAATTTTAATTTATACAAATTTATTTATTTTATACTTGTTTCTATGAATATTACATGAAGGCATGCCCGTGATTAGCACGGGTTATTATACTAGTAATCGTTATGGAAGTTGCGATTTCGATCAAATCCCATATATCCCCAACCAAGCTCACAAACTAGCTATTAAAAATAAAATTAAACAATAATAAGAAGTTGCATGACAAAAACACCAGACACTTCAAATTGATCAAGACTTGTTAAAACATGAAGAGACTATGTATGACATTGCATAACATCACAATATTACAATTTATCAGCATTTGTGTTCTTTGCAGATTAGATCTGACAACAGTATTTGGATATGTCAAAGGTCCTGTTTTCATTGTATGCAAACGGGTTATTTTATTCTTTTTAACTTGCATACAGTAAGATCCAAAGCATAACAGAAATTCTACCAAAACGGGAGGGGTTAAATGTAATTTCCCAACCCTCTAATATTGGGTCTGGAAGGGCTTGTAGGACATCACAGATTTCACCAGCCCCTGCACAGACCCAGCCGCAGCACCAAGGGACACAATCAAGCAGACCCATGTCAGCATCTTGAGGCATATCCAAGTGGGTGAGAACCGTTTGATCTTCTGGTGGGCCATGTACATCTCTGTGGGGAAGTAAACTGTCAAGGGCCAGAATCCGCAAGCTCCCAGCAGGCCCACAAAGTCATTGAAGAAAGGGAAGATCATTGCTAAAATGACTGTCAGTATCACATAAACAGTTCTCCAAATGAGCCGGAAGTAGCTGATGTTGTAGGCCCCACATAACGGCAAGTTACCGGTGTATTCAGCTGCGAGGAAGGCGCTATCGGGCCAACGGCTGTTGGCCCATTTCTCGATGAATTGGTAAACGGGCTGGGCGAATACCTGTTGCCATATATAGAGAGGAGAATGAATCAGGCCACAGTTAATGTTTATGCTCATTAAAATGTGCAATGCTCCTCAATTGTGACATGATTCATATGTCTCCATTGATACTCTTCAGGTGTTGTGGATGAACTAAAAGAAGAACTAAAGATTCCATTAGTACGACGATCTTTTTTTACCTGGTAAGCCCCAATGAGATGGACCGCAATGAAAATGTTGGCAAGGTCAATGAGCCAAAAAGGGTCGTAGAAGCCGAATCCAGTAAGGAAATTGCCGGGAGCATTGTTGCCAAAGGCTGCATACCCTAAGCACCCGCACAACATGTAGAAGATGGTTGTGGTAGCCACGCCTATGAAGGTGGCCTTCTTCATTACCTTGTTCTCTGGAGGGCTAGATTTTAGAGTGTCCTGCAAACCAACCAATCATTTAGCACGTAAATATAAATAATATACCTCCCTGTCTCTCTCTCTATTAAGCAAAAATATGGATGACTTAGAGCAAGTAATGATGGACTCATATGCCAACACACTAATGGTTGAGTGGTGTCGGCACCTTAGTTTCATACAGCATGCCCAGAATCCCACATAACCAGAAAAAAAAAAAAAAAAAAAAAGGCCTCATCAAAAAAATATTCAGATGATAATGTCATAGAAGTCTCATGCTCTCGTAAGCATGAGATTGTTCTCCAAAACGAGGAGATAAATGAATCAATATAGCCAAATTTTCCAATATATTAAGTAGTTATTATGCAATGGCCTTGGAACTTACAAATTATGTTCAAAACAGTTTTATAATGACAGTCTTAACAATAGTTTTTGCTTTTTTTGATATCCAGTTTAGGGGGATGGACCCAAGCCCTCTAATAAAGGAGTAAACCTCAGGTGAGATAAGGAAGTCCTCTCGTAAGGAAAAAAGACGTTAAGTGGGATTGCACGGCCCTCAGATGAGGAAAGGTGCCATCTAGGTTACAACCCAAAATAAGAAGGTAAGAAATTACCACTCTTACCACAAGTAAGAGGCAGTTCTTGCAATAGTTGTAAAACACAAAAGTATAACTTAATCAATTGATTGAGACTCTGAATTTGTCGTCATCATCATCCAATAGCTGTCAGCTGATACAGGGTTACTCGGCCGAGTCAACTCGCCTTATCAGGTTTTGGCCTCTGTACAGATGCTTGCACATGGACACATTAGATTTGCATGAGTGAAACAATACTAAAGAGCCACTCTATCCTTGGGCAAGCTCAACCACATGGTGGGCCCAATTCTACAGTTTGTACCTACATGGATATGTGGATGTGCCAAGAGAGCACATGCAGGGTGTGTGAAGCCCATCAAGGACTGCCTCCCTTGGACCTGGCAATATCTGATTTATAGTATCATCTTCTCTTCCCTTTCCCTATATTTCTTTCTGGGTAAATGTCTTCCCTTCTCATGTTCTTTAAAAGTTGTATAGTTATATAATTGAGATGATGAGGCATAGATTCTTTACAGTGCAGAAAAGAGAGTCCTTTATTCGGATCTGCTCATCTGCCTCTCCATGCACATGCCATAGCACATGCGTAGATGTACAGAATTTTGGAACATTGGTACCATAAATGAACTCGGTTATCATTTGTAGAAATTATGACTTCAGATTATTATCAATGAATTTACAAACTTGGTTTTTTTTCTTTCTAAAATATATTAATTTAAAATAACTACAAAGTAATGATTAAGTTGAGATGATGTGAAAATATAATTAAAATTTTCAATATTTTTTTTATCATGATTTTCTTGTAATATTTGAAATATTTTGATAATACCATGATATCATCAGGAGTCTCACCAATATTTTGACACTTACTGCCACAAACAGTGTTTATTAAGTATTAATGTTGGAGCTACAAAAGGTAAATTTTTAAGGTTTCCAATTTTTAGGTTATCAATGGGAAATATTGGAAAGTTTAAAATAATTAAAATTAATAATATTTAATTTATATTTAAAGTACAAAAAATATATAAATTTTATAAAAGATAAAGACTTACGTATATACGTAGATGCATGGAAGCATACCTATATACATTGATATGTGTATATGTATAGTATATTCCCAATGATCAAGTCCAACAAGCAGGAGCCATTGCAGCCCATCCCATCTTGTGGGGCCCACTTCAATCACATGGATTTAATTCATATGATGATCATAATCATGACATGAGGAGACTAAAAAATAAATCCAACCGTTCATTTTGCATCTTTTAGATTCAAAGTCATGATCATAAAATCAAAAACAAAATTTAGGCCACATGTAATCACCAGTCCCCATGTAATATTTTCTAAATAAGGTCCATGCGCGTGAAAACAAGTGTGGAGCTGCATGTGTTCAAGTGCCTACACGCGTGGCTTTCTAGCCAATTTTAGGTGGGGCACATGTTCAAGTTAATTAATTTTGATTAATCAGGCCCCTTAATTACCCAACTTGTACTGTGATTAGAAATAAGCCTGTTATAGGCCTACTGTGATTAAATAGTGTTTGGGTGTAACAGAGTTTTGGAGTTAATATTATAAATAGAGACTAAGAGTCTTTAGAATGTACACATCTTCTAATTGCATAGTAAATTCTCTCGTTTTCCTCGTTGACATAGGCCAAAAGTCGAACCACGTAAATCTCTTGTGTTATTGCTTATGCTTGATCTCTTCTCGTAGGCCCTAGATCACAAAACAATATTTAATTGTATTCCCCATTTCTCTCCTCCCTCAACACCCCGATTATTAGATTCCACGTTTCTCAACCCCAAATTGCCCAAAAATCTATCCTTGGGTTCCTCCCAGCGGGAGCTGGCTTCTCTCCCTTGGGGTGCTCATAGGCCACCCCACGCCGTGCCCGTTTTAGGCTCAACCCACTTTGGGCCTGGCTTAGATATAAAACATGAGCTCATTTGATAATTGGGTTAGGCTTGGAGAAAGTCAAGTGTCCGTTCTTGCCTAATCCAAATAAAAAGTACTTATAATTTAGTGATAATTTTACTAAACAATTGCTAAAAATCCTGTACAACTACTAAAAAGCAGGGTTGGGCCAGGCCGGACTACCTAAAATTGACCAGCTTGGCCAGCATATGGGCATGGTTTTCAAAGTCGGGCATGCCTGGATTTGCCTCAGGCCGGGCTGACCAGGCCCCTGAACACCCCTACTGCCCCTTGCTGGGGACACGAAAAAGAAAAAGGAAAAGTGCAGTGTTCTTTTAAGAAACACAAGCACCTCTTTAATTAATAGGGCAGAGGAAGACCCGTTATGTTTGGTTGCACAGTTGCACTGTTGTAACTCTCAATTTAACTGGCCTCGAACGTCAACAGCTTTGTAAGTTGTGTATGGATTAAAGTTCAATTCAGACAGTCCACATAGGTTGTATACGAGTTAAGTAGCAAATTATACGGAATGGCCAGACTCATTTGACTCGACCCTAGGTGACTTAGTGAGCTCATATCCAAAAATTAGTCATGTTTTCCTTTCCGCATAATCTCTATATTTTAAGCCTGTTTGGGGCCTTTACTAGTGGAGCAGAGTGAAGTAAAGGTTATTTTGAAGAAATAATAAAATATAAGTGAGTTATGATGGTATTTTATTTTTAATTGTTTGTGATAGAATTTTTTAGACTTTTTTATTAAAAAGTTGATTTTTTTTATTTATTATTATTATTATTATTATTATTATTATTTTTGTCTTTTAGTAGAGAACTGAGGTTACTTTTTGACTTTTTTTTTTTTAAAAAAATATGGTGGGAAATTTGAATTAAAGTATTTTAGTAAGATTTTTTATTATAGAAATTAGAGCTTTACCATACTTGACTCTAAAGGGTGCGTTTCCAAACAAGTGAAGCAATCACCAAAAAGAAGAGATGCCAGATTTGCTTGCCTGTATTTCAATGAGGACCGTAGAGAACGCATATGCAAAGGCAATGTTTCCAATAGATTGTAAGGTCCTCCACACCTTCTCTTTATCTGTTACATCCATCCCCACTGTCACACCTGTTAGGGTTGTCCTCACATGATGATCCGCTTCTGCAGATTAAAAAACAGCCAATGAGACAAATGTCATGGTGTTGGTTCATGCAAATCAGAAAATACAAATGAATTTGTTTTTTTTTTTTTATTATTATTATTAATAGCCAACCTGCAATCTTTGATACGGAAAGGCCGAGGCCTATGGAAGAATAAGCAAAAGACATGATAGCTGCAATGATAGATAGGAACCATAGCTTGTGGAAATTGGGTATTTGAGAGAGAACTATTTGGATGCTTGCAAAGATGATCATGAAGGGGTTGTTAGATGGGCTGCACTTTGCACTGTGGCCATTTCTATGGAAACAGTTGGACCTTTCAACGGCCCTGATAAGAAAAGATAAAAAGAACAATAACGTCAGAGCATAACATAACTGCTTCTATTGCTATAGGGAAAGTTGTCCAAAATAGAGTTTAAAAAATGGCTACAGGAAAAGGTTTTTTGTTGACTCACGCCATGCTAATGGAAGCTGTGATGGTGTAGCCTACGGTGATCCCTATGAGATTCCCATACTGGGCTATTCCACAAAGCTGCTGTTTGCCCTCTCCTGCAAAAATGAATGGAACCCATCAAAAAGTTGGTAGAGAACTAGAGAAGACATTAGAAATAGAGGGATTTTAGAGCATCTATTTAGAGTCTCAGGGGTTTCTAAGATCGCACACTTGGAGAAATTGAATTAGTGAAATACCAAAATGTAAATTAATGGTTTTTCTTGATGTCCCATTTCAAATCCTAGTTCCACTATGTCACTGTGTCCTCTATTGGAAAACGACTTCCATTACTAGTGGGCTGCGTCTAAAATGAAACCCATCAAAACTTGGGGACTTTCTTGAACATAACATTGAATAATGGGGTGTCTTTTGAAAATACATCTTAAGCTTTTGAGTCATTGAAATGACCCCATCTAGGAAGATGGGCTTGTATGCTATTTTTCTTTACCGTATGAAAAAACAGAGGACCTCTTCATTTCTTTCTATTTACCTAAGTTAGCTCTCACAACGTCCATGTAAGTGTAGTTCCTCTTTCCTGTGACTGGATCAGGAGATCTATAACAATCCGCAAGAAGAGTAGACATCAACCAAGTGATGGCAGAGAAAACAAGAAGAACAATAGGGCCAGCTACCCAACCCAACTGAGCATTTGCCCAAGCTAGTGAAAGCACTCCAGATCCAATAACAGCGGTTATAATATGAGCACTCGCAGTCAACAGTGTCCCTGCAAAATACAACACAACCCCATCTCAAAATCCATACCAAAATCTATAAAAAAATCCATCCAAACATAAAATGGTTGACAAAACAATCGATACCAGTGCGCTTTTCGCGCCCATCATCATCAAAGTTCTTGCAAGGACTACCAGACTCTTCTGCCTCGAGAGACAACGCAGAACCATTCTTCTGCAAATCCATGGCCTCTCTCTGTTTGTCTCTCTCTCTCTAATGATACAAAGGAGCAGACTGAGGGAGAAGAGTAGTATGAGATGTGAAAGGTCTCTCTCTTTTTAAATAAGAAAAAGGTCGCCAAAAGAGGCAACAGTTCCTCTCAAAATGAGAATTAGTGGGACTGACGTGAACCAAAGGTCTGTGTGGGCGGCAACCAAGGCCCTCTCTCTCTTGGGTCATTTTAAAAGATTGGCAGGGGTCTGACCATTGGTAGTGGGGTTCTTTTCTTCTTGGGCCCCACATGTATAGGGCTCTGGGTCTTCATTGAAGAGGGTCCTGAAATCTGTTGGGTGAGAAAGAAGGGTTAATAAATTTTGAGTTAATCTTAAGCAAAAAAAAAAATTGAGTTAATCAGGATTTGAAGTACTTAAATGGTACATGAGGATGTATGTCCTGTGTGTGCGAGTCTGGATCCGCATAAAAACAGGAATAAATTATTTTATTCGATCCACATTCTCCATCTGCTTAAAATCTTATATCACCTCAGGGATGAGAATGGTTGAACGCTTTTGAAATACTTACTTATATATCCACACACACCGAGTTTAGTTTCCCCGTTTGGTAGAAAAAGGGAGATATTATTTCATCCAATTCACATTCGCACCCTTATAAGAGTGAGAAAATTTTAGCACCCTTTTAGGAATGAGAAAATCAAAATGGAGATTTTACACACTTTAAAGTGAATATAGATTTGATAAAACAATATCTCCTTTTTTCTACCAAACAGGGAATCCGGACTGTTGTGTGTGGATGTATCAGTACGTATTTCAGGAGCATTCAAACGTTGGGTTTGTTGTTGTGGGGACCCTGATTTGGCGATTGTGACTATTGATCTTATGGGACTACTGTGGATGGACCACCCTCGTAAAATGACTGGACTCAAAGACAATGGGGATCCAGGAATTAAAATACAGGTGTTTGGTATGGAGTTTTTTTCTGCCTTGCATTGAAGGACCTTCTTCCCTGGCTAGATTTTAAGCTGTAGCTAGAAGAGTCTAGCACAAGGTTCTAAAACTCATATGGGCACCAGCTACTTGGCCGACTCAGACCTAATTGATTTTGAGTTACCTTTTTTGGATCTTATCTATTGGTTTGGCACCTTACAATCTTACATTAGGAGAGTTGGGCCCATTACGGATGCGGAAGACTTGTGTACTAGCTTTTTTGGTCTTGTCTGAATCAGTGATGTTGTATTACCAAGGAGCACTATATCCATGAAGGCGATTGATCAATTTAAAAGTAAATCACCACTTGGCCTGTGGTAGATACATGTAGATCATGAGCTAGGTCGATGGAAAGTTCGAGTGTAAAATTGATGAATTTTTTTTTTTAAATATCAATAGATTATTTTAACTCTTAATTTACAGCACATTTGTATAGCGTCCGTGGAAAAGTAGAAAAATTGTTATCCCCGACCTCCTTGTAATTTGTTAAAAAAGCTTTTCCATTCAATTATAAAAAATTTGTGCTGCGTTTTACACTTTTACTTATGAAAAAGTGGTTACAATGAACATAGAAAAGGATTTTCTTTGTTTAAAAAAAAAAAAAAAAAACCTCTCATTTAAAAAAGCAGTTACACAAAGTGTTAAAAGTTGGACAATTTTTAAAAACAAATAGATCAACTAGTGTCATGATTTTCAAAACCAATTTAGGGCCCCTTTGTGCTCTTATTTATTTGAAATAGAGTTGATTCGTTTTGAATACAGTTGTTTCTTTTTTTTTTCACCGAAAAGGGAATCTCATTTCAACAACCAAAACAATTAAACAACGAGACCGACACCAGAATATAGTTGCTTTTATCAGACCTTTTTACTACTAGATTGTTTATCAATCCACTGGTAACCCTAACCAAGTGACAACACATCTCCCTATCTACATATACAATCAAGGATCAACCCCCTGGTCTATAAGATAGGGACTTTGGTAATGTGTGTGCATGGGCCATGATATATATATGTACTAGAGCAAAAACTAAAAAAAATTAAAAAAATAAATAAATAAACTTCTCATATATTGAAAGTCATATTGGCAAAATTGTTACATAGTGAAAGTAGTATGAGCCGGATGTTAAAAGTTACATGGCAAACTTAACAAAAAGATAATTAAAGAAATAGATTATCCGGTAGCTTTAGATGTCCCAAAGACGTATGAACTATGAACCTATATTTCATGGTCATGTTAATTTTTGAAAAAGATGAATCGGTCTTAAAGTTGATTCAATTAGACAAACTTTTCACACAATCTTTGACATTTTAAAAGTCAAGTAGAGCCATAAAATAGACTTTTTAATTGGCGTCTCATTGTTAAATTAGTGTCAAATGGGGATGAATTTTTCTTCTTACTCTTCTTCTCCTCGAAGGGTTATGCTAGTCGGCGCAGAGTATGTAGGTCTGTTCATAGGTAAATCTACGAACCACCATAGGCTATGCTGCTAAATGCATGCTAAGTGCCTCTTACCAACTACTTTCAGTAATTAGTGTCATGTATTATTTGTTAATAAAAACAACATTACATCAAGGCTTTAATGGACCTTGAGTTGACCCATCGAGTTGGCAACTCATAATAACATGTTTTCAAGCAACCTTCTTATTTACCAAATCATGGGCCCAACATGAATAGTCCTTTTCGTATATATTTTTATTAAAAAAAAGAGAGAGCAGTATAGTTATGTGGGAGAATAAATGTTAGAAAAACCCAACCACTATACATGGGGATTAAGAATTTATTATAGTATTATAGTAGTAATCATGTCTGAGAATGTAAGAAGGCCTCTCATGTCCACTTAATGTGAACAGGATCAAGAACTTTCACTAATTGGGCCCCACCATGGGTGCATTATAGCTCAAAATCAAAATAAAAACTGATGATCCCAATCTAGGAATGATCCCAATATGGGTGGTTACAAGGCTAGAACCATATTCCTAGCGACAAAAATAATATAAGCAGCGGCCCTCATTCAATGGCCAAAAGGTCCACAGCTCAGACTTTCTTAGCAGTTGAATTTTTTAGCTATGAAAACCTACAAAATGTAGGCCCCATCTAACCACTGCCTACCACTTGTTTGGTCCTGGATCAACCACAGTGTTTCCCATGATGATAAGGAGCATGATCTTTGTCCTTAGTTTAGAATTTTTGCTAGCAGGAGTTAGACAACTGCTAATTTTTCACTTTCTTTCATTTTAATATTACTTCCTCGCACATGTCACATTTATACAAGTGACAATTAGACCTTAATTTAGTCTTCCACTTTAGATGGCAATGATTCCTATATTGAGGCGGGTTTGGTAGTCATTTTAATAGGGTTGGTTGAATGTGAATTTCTTCATGTCAATCTAAGTTAGGTTTAAAGTAGATTTGAGCATTAGCCATTTTTACAATAAAAAATTCTATTTATGTATTTACTGATTTTTTTATTTTTTTATTTTTATTTTTGTCTCCTTAACACGTTTTCTATAAATTCTCAAATGTTCAAACCTCTCTTTTCTGGAGCGTTTCGAATTCTAGAATTTAAAGAACTTTGTAGGCACTTTTTTGGATATATTATTATAACAAGAACTACTTGGTTTTAGAGATCCTCCATATCAAAATGATGTTTATCCAACTATGTTTTATGGATAAACAAGAATTCATGAGAGCTGGGATTTTTATTATGGAAATAGTTACAGTTAAACAATCCTTTCATCCTATATCCCTCCTATTAATATCAAACCCGACCCATTGTCATCCCTGATCCTAATTTAATTAATGTGAAATGAAATTTCCATTCATGTGAAATATTGTATGTTTTCCTAAATCCATTCGATCTTAAATTAAATTTTAGGGCTTCATCATCAATGAGACTCATTGTATGACTTGAACCTTTGGAGATGCATGAATTTCCATAGTTGTAGTCCTTGGCAGTCCATTGTGATAAAGACTAATATGAACTTCCATAATGGTGAGTCCTTGTAAGTTCATTGTGATAAAGACTGACATAAAGACTTTAGTCCTCCAACAATAAAATCCAGAAGTTTCTTTTTTTCCACCGGGCAATCACAGCCGTCCAATTGGGGTGTGTCCAATGATAGTCAACCATAGTTTTCATTGTTTTTTATACTTTCTTAACATGTCCTTAGTTGCCTGGCTAAAAATTCTTTTGCAATATTTATTTTCTTTTTTTCCCAATAATTTAGGGATATAAGATAACCCATTCATTATAGGGCCCAAAGGATATGATAACAGAAAGGAAAAGGAACCCTAAATTTAACCAGGACTGATTTCAATTGGATAGGTGTCTTGGTCAGTTTGGTTAAAGCTGAACCTTTCAAATGGTCATGATTGGGTCATGAATGGGTCAATACCACTCAACACCATAAAAAAGAAAATCACAGTTGGAAACCACTAAAATCCATCACTTCAACTGATGTTTAAAAAAAAAAAAGACTACTAATTAAACAGATTTTGACAATTGTAATATGTTTGTTATAACTTCTGGCCTTATCGTTCACACGAGGTCAGCCGTGATGTAGTGGAGTTGCACACTTCCACTTGCCTCGTATATCAGTTCCACTTTCAGTTAAAGTTTTTAAGAGGCTGAAATGAGAGAAAACCGTCTTGTCCTCTTATCCGCATGCCGACACAGGCTATCATTTGAATTTTTTTTTACTTCTTTTTATCTCCCAGCTCACCATGTGCTCAATAAATTATAACAATGTCTCTAACTTCACTTTAATTAGAATCTTGTGTATGATTTTAAGTTCAAATAAAAATTAAGAACTAGGGGTTGTTAACCACCAGGTTTAAAACCTCGTTATCAGTGGGAGCGGGTGTTCTATCTCTAGGGGGAAATGGATCCCCTGTTTGATCCAAACAGGAACAAGGGGTGCCACGTAGGGGAGAGATGTCAAATCAATGACATCTCATCTCCTCCAAAAGAAAAAAAAATATTTCATTGTGGCACCTCTTGATTGGTCAAAATAAGATTTCTTTGTTTGGACCAAACAAGGAGATCCGTTTCCTCTTCATGGATGGTGAGGTAGCGATCATAACTCATGAGTATGTACTTTACAAAAGAAAAATCATTACTATGGTACACGCGAGCTTTGTAGGATTTGTTTCTATCTAATCTCTACTTTGTTGATTTGAAGGATAGGGTGCTTTAGCAAACTAGGGAAATTAATGATTTATTGTATTAGAATTTGAATGTGCATCTAGAAGTGCGAAAGGGAGGGCAGACAGACAGACATGCCTCTGTTTGACTGATATTTTGATCTAGTCATATGGAATTAGATACATCTCTATCACATGAGAAAATTGAGATTCCTTTTGTTTGTTACAATATTATTATATACTGCTGTAGAGTATAGTAGGACGATAGCTTTAGCATAAACAATGTCATTTTCTATTACAGGGTCTGATTTTAGGGTCGACCATAGTCAGCACTGGCATCTTGGAAAGATCTTTGGTATTGAAAGTACTGTGAAAAGGTCCTATGCCTCTGGGACTGAACAGAACAGTTATATGTGCCACCATCTCTCCCATGCGTGCTAGTCCTGTAGGATAAAGATTTTTGAGGATTTTACTAAAAAAAAATTTCAAAATATTACCATATATCCCGAAAGGTCCTCGCAATTTGTGTAGTACTAATGAGGTCCTTTCGTCAATTTTTTATATTTTTTTATACTTTTTTATGAGTGACAATAGCGTCATCATAGGCGACGCTAGTGTCGCTCATCACACCTTCTTTTTCCTTTCTTTTCTTTTCCTTTCTTTTTCTTCTTCCTCCTCCTCTTTCTTTTCCTCCCCACCGGCACTCACCCTGCAATCTGAGTGTACTTATTAGACATGTTGAAGATGACGGAGTCTGTGGCAAAGTTGGGCTTGGACAAATGCCCACATTTGAAGAACGCGTTGCTGGTGATGGGGATCATGAAGTTTGGGCCATCGATCGTCATATTGTCGATGACACGCTGGGTATCGAACTGCGGCTGGCCTTGGAGAACGAGGTGCTGGTTATTGTCTTGGCATGTGGAGTGTAGTTTTGGGTGGTGGCACAATGTTGGAAGGGAGAAGGGATAAGAGAAGGTGAGGTTGCCATAGGTGGAGGGAGTACAAAGATTGTAGTAGTAGGAAGGGTCTGTGCTTGTTTGTTGTTGCGACTTAGTTGTTGAGAAGAAGAAGATGATGAGGTTGAGGAAGGAGATGGTCAGGGAGAGTGGTGACTGACAAAAGAGAGAAGTCATTGAAAGGTGATCGACTGAATCATGTGCTGGACTGCTAATCTGAGATGACCATGAAAGTGGGACATGGGCCCACAAAGGTTATATAATAGGGGTGGGTGAACCTAACTACACGACCCTTAAACCCGATCATTCTTAGTTCGGATCCCCTGTTTCTACCAAACAAGGGAGGGGCAAAGCAGGACCTGCGACGCTAGCAAAGGAGGAAGAAGAGAAAGAAAGGAAAAGAAAAGAAGGGAAGAAGAAGGTGTGAAGAGCGACGCTAGTGTCGCCCATGCGTCGCTCATGGTAACGCTATCGTCGCTCATAAAAAAGTAAAAAAAATATAAAAAATTGGCGAAAGAACCTCTTTAGTACTATACAAATTGCGAGGACCTTTCGGGATATATCGCTATATTTTGGAATTTTTTCAGTAAAATCCTCAAAATTTTTAAAATGCTGAGATGATAATCCCATTAGAGATGGATACCCTCAAAATAATAATAATATAACCGTATCAGATGGCCAAAGACTAAAATACTAAGCATGAAAATCCCTCCCCACAATAATACAAGGACTTCGAATTGACAAAAACCGTGTATGTCCCCCCCAATAATTCAAGGCCTTCGAATTGGAAAAATCATGCATATATAGGTCCAAATTTCAGACACACTTTTAATTGGGGTCCATTTCAGAGCCATGATTTTATATTAGAGATTAGAATACTGGATGCATGTAGCATGTATTTATCTCTAGGGTTTCCTAATGCTTATCATGAGAGGCGCTCTAGTTGATTGATGAAAATCTAAGCTTTTGTTGGGACCCACTTGGATACTTGCTAGTGATGGGGTAGGTTATGAAAAAGTTTCATTGTAGATATGATTTTGGGCGAAAAAAACATCTAAATAAGTTCATCACAGCCGTTGATTTTTTTTTTTTTTTTAAAGATAGAATATATTAGTAAGAGGATAAAACCACAAATAAACAGGAAAGCAGCAAGAAGAGGAACAAAATGAATTACATAATTGAGACCAAATCACCCACCCAAATTATTGAGGATGCGCCAAATAAGAGATAAAGAGATTTTGTCAAAATATCCTAAAATTCTAGAGATGTACAAAATTATATATTGGGCCTGATGCCCGTTCTTCATCTCCATTGATTGCCTAAACAACTCCTTTGCATCACTCAAACTTTGGTCAATGCAGCGAATTATATATTAAGCTTACAACCCCTTGTCCCATAATTCCTCCTGCACAAATTATCAATCCATTAAATCATATAAAATGTCTCTAATCAATACCAAAGATTAGCTTTACCATCCAATTCTCTAAAGGCAGCGTCAGAAAACACTAGAACAATATTCATTTTAATCATCTCACTAAACCTTGGGCCCCTTCTTAGAGATCTATTCTTATCTTTTATTTTATCACTGGAAGGCAAAATTAGCATATTTTTTGTTTTTTCAAAGATGCTATCTAGATTTAGCCAAGTACCTTTGAATATAAAATCATTTATAGTTTTCCAAGTAGTCCACTAAGTAGTTATAAACCTAGCTTTGGAGAAATCATCATTAATCGGAAGGTTTAGTCAATCATCTTCAATGAAATCTTTCCACCATTCAAATATACCATGATTAGGTACATCATGCGTGCGCAAACCAAAGTGGGATTCAAACCATATTGCTCTAGCATGATCACAATGGAATAGGGTATGTTCGACCTATTCATCCAAGGCAAGATAAATAGGGCGTAAGGCATTACAATTGCTAAATTTAGAAGTAAGAAGGGATCTTACCAAAATAGCTTTCATAAGACATTACTAGCCCGAAAACAGTAATATATGAGGGGGAGGAATTCTCCAAAAATAATTCCGTTCGCCAAACCAATGTCGGAGGCCAAGTTATTTGTAAATGTAACTTCTTAAGCAGACTTGGTGGTTAGTTGGCCCCTTTTAGGATGCATCCAGTTCTCTTATCTTTAATATTTTAGGAGAGCACATAGATTTTAAGAATATAAATCACAATCGTTGATGCTTAATGGTTTCATAAGTTACATTTTTCAAAACTCAATTCAACGGTCACTACAATTCAAATTAAAATCAAATTAGTATTAGTGCTAATTCATGGGAGATAAGTGAGTATGAGAGGGTTGAATTGATGATAAGTGGGTTTTACATAGTGCTTAAATTGTTTTCAATCATGCAAGCCATGAGAGGTATCTTTTAGTAAAAGGAAATCATTTATGCACTTGTCTTATATAGATGATATTATATGAGGTAGTCTAGAGGGTGTACCGAAAGATCTAAATTAATGAGACCTAGGAATATAAAAAAAATCTACCTTATTAGATCATTCTAACCTTTGATCTATGGTCCCTAAATTTAATGGTTTCAAAAAGCATCTTTTCTTTCTCTTCTTACTTTTTTTTTTTTTTTTTTTTTCACTGGATTTTCTTAGATTGATCATGTGCGAATATATTTATGTTCTCTATACAATCGATCCAACAATGTGTGAAACTTCATTTGGAGTGAAATTAGAAAATTTCCCCTTGCATAGAACTATCCATGAGATATCAGAGATATTAGAAGGTTTGATTATTCAAATGTGAAATTTAAGATAAATCAGCTTCAGCATCCATTTGACAGCTTAGGAGTTAGGATCCTTTCTAACATTTATTAATACACGAGTATTTGGGTCTTTCTAGATCTAGGCCCTTCCTTAAGGTTTGTGTCATTAATTTAAATTCCACTAAGGTACAGGTCTTGTGAACTAGATTCGAGTTGGGTCCGAGTTCTAATAAATTCCTCTATTAGTAATTTTATCACTTGCATGGAATATGGAAAAGTGAAGCACGCTCCACTTTTTTCTCATTGCATTTCTATGACCCAAATTAAGAGAGATGATCATAAGCCATCCATCTCCATGATTTCTCCTATAATATACAATGTCTACTGTTGAGACAAAGTTTTTACAGACATAGTATGGGAGAAGAAGTAGTTTGATACAATGATCATAATAACTATCTCACACGAGATAAGTTACTCTAGCTGTTCATATTGCAATTTCTTGATTTAGGTCATATAATCAGCATTACATCCCCTTGGGTTGCAGCAGGACCCACAAGGGTCTTTACAAGGTGAGTCAGATCTGCTATAGTAGTTCGAATCATGTCTTGAAATAAAAAAACTCTTGAAGGCCGTCCTGTCTAATAATGCACGTCTCATGGATAAAAGGAGGAAGATAAGGGATTGAAGGAAGAGAGTTTCCCAAGTCCTGTTTGGTTTGTCTTGGTGTAGATAAAAGAAATATTTTGTGTTAAGTATCCAAGAGCATTCAATGTCAAAGAGAAAGGTGTCTCTGCTCCAGAGACATGCCATGACTTGGATATGAAAGAGGGGGGACCTTATCTAGCCACTAGGCTAAGTAGAACGAAAAGACTTCTACCAAAATATAAAAGTGAAACGAAAAGTTAGGGTCCTACCGAAGGTAGTGGTTGGGACCAAATTTCAAGACATTGACAATTCAGACACCCCATTGTCCTCAGGCATTCATAAGAGACGCCATTGGCCTGCTTGTTGGTGGAAATCTCTCTCATAATGTTTTGACTAACAAGTGTTTTAAAGGCTCAAGTACACTTAACATTAGCCAAAACTGAAAATGAAACAGAAGATTTCAAATGCTTTATACACAGAAATTTCTGAATTTCTGACAGATTTCCTCCAAGCAAACAAAGCCTATAGATTCAGGGCAGTCGGCTGTAATTTTTTTTTAACCCGCGGGGAAAAAGCCCATACAACTGAGGAGGGGAGCCCGTAAATATGAGAAATTGGGCAATAAGTGAGAAGTGTCACTCCTTGACAATCGGCTATTATATATACATATTAGGTTTATCAATAAGAAAAATAGCGCCTGCTATTGTTTAATCTGATTCACTCGTATGCCATTTTTTTTTTTAACAATTATGCATATTGGTCATGGGCCGATATGAAGCCACTCCAATAGTGGGTCACATGGATAGGTATTGGACTGTGCATCTCGGTTTTTCTCCAAGTTGATACATGGTCAAGTAGCAATATTAGAAACGGGTTGTTTCAGTACAATCACCATTAACAATTGATTTTCACGTCCGATGGCCAAAACATAGATATTTTCCCCAGAAGTTCTCATATTGTTTTATTTTTGCGATACCACAAAACTTTCATAGAGTTATGGAAAATCGCATAAATTTGCATATTTTCTCAATGCCTGTTTTCAATAATCCAATAAAATTTGGCAATATAAAAAAAATTGTAGTAGTATGGAGAATGTCTAAGAAATACCTCGACTTTAGTCACCAAATCAACGGCTAATTGTGACAGTACAGGCAATGGCGGACCCAAGATTTTTATTTGGGTGGGGCTAAACTTTTACTTGACTTTGCTAACTTTTTTTCACATTAACAATGCAAAAAATGTATTGCATTTAAATACACAAAAAACTTTTTCCATGCTTAGATCTCCTGCCCAATTGAAGTGCCTTCTCACTCCTTCCAAATTCAAGTGATCATCAATTCATCATCATCAAAACAACTTAAGATAATATTTCCTTTAATCCTAGGTGTTTGGATACCTTGCAACGATGATTTGGGCGAGCACCCATGTACCCAATTTGGATTTCCGAATGGGTTTTATTTGGATTTAAGGAATTTGATTACCTGCACTTACCTAGCTGTAAAAACCATTCCTTATGATCATGGGCCCGTGGCAAAGAAGAAAAATCGCTACATAAATACAACTCAAGTTATTCAAACATATGAGTCATAAGGCCTGACTTATATATGAATTGAAGTTTAAAGTATGCCCAATAGTGATTTGGTCAGCTTGGGACTTATAGATATGCTGGGATTTGGTGATTTAGGGCTTAAAGTTTGAATTAGGATTTAGATATTTAGAGTTTGAAATTAGGATTTGAAAATTAAGGGTTCAAATTTAGGCATATATAGAGTAATTAGGATTATACTATATTTGAAGAGAGAGGAAAATTGCTTTATTTAAGGTTATTTGGTGAGAGAGAGATGAACTACAAGAGAGCCGACAACGAGAACTCGATCAGTGCAAGGATCTTAGACTCTTCGTAGAAAAAGATCCATGTAAAGAGGATATGGTACTCTTAGTGAGAAGAAAATGTTCAAAGAGAAGATGAGTGTTTTCACCAAGATTTTGTGACGTGGGGCAATCACAGACGTGGGGCAACTATTTACTAGACATACATAGGAGAGGTTCAGGCACATTCAAATATCATGTAATTTCAAATTTAACCTGGGGCGGTGAAATGGTAGGTCCGCCCCTGAGTAAAGGAAAGACCCATACTCGTGAAACCAAGTTCATAGTGGGTCTTGTCTGATTGGTCTCTCTGGATTACAAGTTTGGACCCGACCCAACCTTTTTTTGTCACCCAAGCCAAGGGTGTTGGACCCATGAGAGCACCTATAGACATGGGAAGAGCCTACACAGGCAGAAAAAGGTTGCCAATTCACATAGGAACGGTGAATGAGCAAGCATGCTAAAAGGATCAAACCCTGAATAGCTAGGTGGGAGACTGAGTTACTAACCAGGCAATCCCTGTTCTCTAAACTTTAGCTGCTTATTAATCAGGTTGAAAATTTATTGATAGGGTTAGGAATGTCAACACAAACGAGTGCGGTTGACAGTCTAAAGGACAATCAGGTTTGGGCTGAGGTGAGGGGACAATCAGTTAAAGTTTTCCGGACAAAGGTAGTAGATTATGTCGGTATATTAGGCCCAAGCCCATCATATTGATCAGCAATCAGACTAAAATCTTAAGCCAGATAAGTAGGCAGAAATCAAACTTGTCCAGCCAATGTGCAATTATCGGCCTATGCCTTCAATGTAAGGCTGTAACCGACTCAGTTTTGGCTTGGGTATGGAGTATTAAAACTAGGTTTTGATTACCAATTGGGCCCACATTATTGACTTGAACCTAGACACCGACCGAATGGACAAACCCTGGATCCAAATCTAGGGATGGAATTACGTCGAGTTAAATGGTTAACTCAATCCTATTAGGGGCAAACTTGGTAGTGATTTTATCAGGTTTTGGGCATTGGAGGTGATGGTTTTATAGCTACTCTCTTATAAATATTGTCTTTCCTTTTTTTTTTTCATTTGAGTGGGAGTTAAACTCATGCACTCCCACACACTAGACATCCTTAACTAGCCTACCAACAATTGGAATAGTGCAGAAAATTATAATATCCTACAGAGGAAATAGCGAATCACAAATTTAATGAATGGCTTACATCATGAATTGAGGCCCGCAAAGGTGATAATTAAAAAGTTGAATCAAGTTGTTTTTGTGTTGTTCACATATTTCTTAAAACTCACGAGGATCTAAGACATAAAACTCTATAAGAATATTAAATGGTTTTGTATTATAAATTGGGGCCCCACAAAAGTGTAGATATTCAAAAGTGAGATTCAATTTTATTTTTCATGTGTTTTCATATACTTTTCAAAATCCATGAGCATGAAGCTTCATATATTAAAGTTTATCATTTATATGAGAATATTGAATGGTTTTTACACATGAACGGCAGAAAATCATATTTATGGATTTCTTTTATTTTACACATATTTCTTGAGAACTATGAAGATTTAAAATATGACACTAAACATCCTGGGGTTATAGTTCAATAAAAAAGTTGAACAATTTGCATTATAGATTTAAGGGTTATAGGACTGCAAAAATAAATAAATAAAGAAAACACAGTTGATATAACACTGTTATCTCAATGGAAAGAGTCAGCATGAGAATTAATTAAATTGGTTAAGGTGGTAAGCCCCCTAAATAAAAACTATGAAAAGAAAAGAAAATTATTAACTGGAGATTTGATGTGTTGGATAAAAATACTTTCAATCCTATTTTGAAAAGAGTTTGGATCCCCTTAATGAGTCTATTACACGCTTCCCATGAATGAGATGTGTCAAACTGACCATAGGCCCACCTACAGATGATCCGAACCATTAAAATAAAATGCTATACCCTATTGTAGCATATCTTCAAATTTTACTTCAATAAGATTTGATACCACTATTAGATTGAATGTATGATTCCCCCCCCCCCCCCCCAAATATATAACTTGGTCAAATCGTATGTGACTCAGTATATATCCCACTTGGCCGAGTTGATTCGACCTCACTTACAGTAGTGCCGAAGAACGTTTTGATGATGAGGAGAGAATCACATGCATGTAGAGTTACATGTCATTAATGATATCAATGTTTAAGGATATAACCCCAAGGGGTAGCTCAGTTGGCCTAGGACCACTATTTGCATCCGGAGGTTGTAAGTTCGAAACTGACTACTACACTAAGGCTACACGGCTTCCCTCTGAGCCCAGAGAGATTAGTTCTGCCCAAAGGGTTAGGAACCCTCGATAAAAAAAAAAAAGTTTAAGGATATTATGTTGCAAATATTGAGGTTTTTCTTCTTTCTCTGTTTATCAGCCCTGGACAAGGTCGTACTCTGGACTATGCTGTATGGACCACAACATGGTTTGAAGGCACCAAGGGATAATTGTAATTGTGACCACTTTCTACATGAATTGGTGCCTTTCATCTGATAACGATCTGTCCTACTTTAATTTTTTTAAAGTTATCCATGCATGAATAAAGGTGGGTTTCTTTTTTTTTTGTTTTAAGTGGTCCATGTGAACAAGGAATAAAGGAAAGACACAAGCCAGAGGAGGAAGATGAAGATACACTTTAGAAAGGACATAAAACACAAACCCACCTTGGAAGGACCCACCGGGGAGTAGCTTTTAAATAGAAGAATCTTCAGCTATAAAGATTGGAGATTTTTGGGCCCACATTTTAAGGGTCTCTCTATGCAATTTGTGCAGTTTCCCCACATCCACATAAAAGGTGACATGTTGGTCTTTCATGGTGGCTGGGACCCATTTTCAGGATTTCCATGAACATTATGTGTTTGTTCCTGTTAGTAAAAAAGGAGATAGGAAGGAAAAGATTTTCCTAAGTTTACATCATTGAATTTGTCCGGTCTATATCTTGGACATCGACGTATCAGCTGCCCAACTTTGCCCAAAGCTTATCTTAGGATTAGTATGCCTTGGACCCAATTTCTTAAAGAAATTGCAGGCATACTTTTAAGGGTCCATTTTGTTTTATTTTATTTTGGTAGTCCACAAAATTTTGTATAGCTAGTGGTGATCTAAGATGGCATTGATCCAACTCTAAGAGCTAAATTTAACGCATTTTAAAAGCAACTACATTTGCACCAAATAGGGGTTAACCCAATCAAACCCCAACCCCTATAACTGGCATTCAATGGGTCGGTAGATTAACCCGATCTATCTTCTATAACCTTGACCCAAACCCAGTCCATTCAAATATTAAAGCTATATTTGAGTTAAATTACAAGCAAAAGAAAATTATAAAAAAAAAAAAAAAAAAGGAACCATATAAAGGGAGGTACTCTTTTTATGGCATCAAAGTTTTCCGAATCCTAACTCTTTGATTTGGTGGATTTTGGTGGTATTTTGCATGATAACTATGAGGTGTTACAAAATTGTACGAGTATATAGGTGAGCCCCAACACAATTGACCGTTCCTTTCTAGAACTTCCTTGAGAATTGCAGAAAAATAACAGATAAAGGCAATGCAAGCTTTGCATTCAAGTTCGCCCTTTTTAGGTCAATTTCATAGAAATTGAGTCTTATAAATAATGGAACTATTGCTATATTATAGAAGTTTTGATTTGATTGTGATCCAAAGAGGAAATAGAATCAAACAATCGTCTTGTTGGTTCCAATTTAAACAGGAGAGAACTTCTTCTTCTTCTTCTTCTTTTTCTATTTTTTTTTGGAATGGTTTAAACAGGAGATAACTTTAGTACTAGACAAATTTAAGGTTTGGAATTTGACAATGAGAGCATTCCAACTGAGCTATTCGTGTGGAACGTTTGCTCTGTTCAAGTTCATTATTGACTAAATTATGGTTTTAAATTAAAACTCAGCCTGCGTCTGAGTTGACTCAGCCAACTCGAACTCGGTTGAGACTTAGTCACGCAGGGTCCAAGTCCCTTTTTTACAAGAGAATTGGCCGAGCCCATTGGACTCTGCTGAGTCCCATTGCAACTTAGCCAAGTTCGAGACCAAGTCAACTTAGTTTGCCGAGTCTCATCATTATAAAGGGCTTTTTCGCAAGGTTTATGGGGCCGGGGGTTGACTCAGTGCGACTTGGCAGACTTGAGTGGAGGTGGAAAGATGGTAGCTGTCTCTCCCACAACATGGTAGTGTCTCTTGGGAGGCAGTTCAGCCACATTGGCATCTTTGATTCCTGAAAAGCCATTATTGACTCAGTTAGTGGATGTTGTTTGCAACTAAGGAGTCCCACTCCCCCATCTGGATGGACATTAGTACCTGTTTGAGGTGCGTTGCAGTTGTCACTGCTTAGTGGGTGCCGTGCATATAGAGGTACACTGGCCCACAAATCAGAACAATCTGTAAGACTCAGCGGCTCAGCCTGATTTTCTTATGACACTGAGAGGATATCTCTCTTCTCAGTTCCTTTGCATTGAAAGTTTTGCAGACTATCGGAATGAATACTAGTTTTAATTTAATCAATCAATATGAAGCGGATATAATTAAATAAACATTAATAGAACTAGTAATTTATCAATCACACATCACAAGAAAGCAGACGTAATATTTAGCGTAAAAACTCTTTCCGAAGAGAAAAACCATGAATCAGAAATCAAGAGTTCATGAACAGTTACAAGATATACTCGCAGTTCATTTACCTCGGTATGTACCTCGACCTAAGGATCGTAGTTGTTTTTGTATAAATTCAATTGTCACCTTACTTGATCTCCTCGCCTTGTCGGCCAAGATGAGCTATCTTCTACAAGAAAGTAGAAGCAACACCAACCTTTTAGAGCAGTCTTTCAGAACAATCTCTCAATGACTCTAGAGAATAGATTTCTCTATAAGATATCTCTTACTAAGATTAATGAGGGAAGTGGTGTTTCTAATATTCAATATGCACAACTATACCTTTAGGGTTGAGAGCAACACCCTATTTATAGCCTCAGATTCATGCCTTGTAGTTAAAACACAAATAGGACTCAGAATGGGAAACAGAGTTTCAAAAAGAAACAATTCATATTCAGTTTAGGAGACTTTTTCGTATAGCTCGCGCCTATCCGATCGATCGGACAGTGGCTCCGATCGATTGGACCACTCAAATAATTGGGGCGCTTCGGCTGTCCAATGGATCGGACAGAGGCTCCAATTGATCTGGCCTGGAAGATTCGCCCGGTCTTCTCTTTTCTTCGGTTTAGCTCTTCCGGCGACACAACCACAGTCTATTCTAAAATAGATTAAAAAATACAATTCAATGGACTCAGAGTTTTGTTTAATCCATGAATTAGCCAACATAATAATACTAACAGCATCGATTTTGATTGGCAGCATAGCATATATGAAACTGATGGATCTGGAATGAACTTGGTGGATATCAAACAGCACGCCTGGGCTAAGATTGCTTTGTAGGTTTGTAAGAAAATCGGTGGACTGATTTGTATATGGTCTGTTTGGATGTCCGCAGATTCATGGATTGTCTCATATGCATATTGTAAAAGGGAAAAAGAAAAAAATCAATAGCTTGTGTGGACTAGGAAGAAAACATGGCACAACTTTTCCACACATCAGTTTGTCCTTCACAGTGGATGAGAGAGTTTGGTTTTGAAAAAAACAGTGCGGGCAGAACTTTCACACGAGCCCTGCTACATGGACCGAACATTGGGATCAGTCCCATTATCATGGAAGGACCGAACATTGGGATCGATCCAACGACCGGTCCCAATGTTCGGTCCATTTAGACTTTTTCCTTTCACATTATTGCTCTGGCATTGTATTTGAGCACTTGTCTTCATAGTGGATGACTTCACCTTTCAAGTTAATTTCATCCATTATGTATGTGGATTGTGGACTATGTTAGCAATTGACCAATGCATGTTTGGGTACATCTAAATATTTTCAGGCCTGTATTTTCTTAACATTTAGCCTTAATAATTATAACCTTGCATTTAGGCTACAGCTCTGGGATTGGAAGAAAAGCTTGGAAATCTAGCACCAGCCTTTGCTGTTGCTGGTTTAATAGCTCTTTGGTGAGAGGTCAGTTTAGAGCTTTCTCGTGGTTATGTTTTTACTATATTATAAATATTACTGTAAAATCCTCATCTTTTCTTTTTTTCCTGATGTAGCTCTGAATCGTCTGATACTGCCTGGAGCCCTGGACAAGTAGAGATCTATGGCTTTTGCTACCCGAAATCTGTTTAATGAGATTTCAATGTCTATCACAAATATATATTGGAGGAGGTAACATTACAAAACATGTGGAAACACATAGAACCATATGCCAAACCATTGCAAAGATCTACACTCACACTCACTCTATTAGGATTTTCCTTCAAGCAAGGATAAACAAGACCAAAAGCTATGGTTATATATACATATATATATATATATATATATATATATATATATATGGACAGCGCCTTGGCCTTTTTTAGGAGAAAAACACACCTCTTACTTGGGCCCACTGGGATGCATAATGATCATGGAAGTCCATTCGATGGAAAGATTTATATGAAAACTACCTATTTGCAAAATTTTGACTCAATAAAGTCATCCTAACCTTTTGATCCGGAGAACGATGTATGTGCTTCATTTTAGGATATTTTGTAGTTTGTATAGATGATGTTGTAGAAGGTGCGATCACCCTTTTGTGAATATACGTTTGGTTATAATTTTGTTTAAATATGTGGGTAGATTTTGTAATCCCTACTTATGTATTTAATTATAAATATCTTTTGTGTACATATGGAATGTTAAATGGACTAATCATGAAATAATATCAACTCTGAGAATAGTTTGAGATGCTTCCGCTATTTATTGTGAATTGAATAGGTGTTAGGGAGCAAGTCTCAGCTGAGAAGAGTACAATTTTATCCTTCGTGATTTCGTACTTGACCTGAGACATGTGTGATTTCATGAGAGCTCAAGAATCACCCTTGGCCAGGTAATCTCAGGATCGAAATGTAACTATAATTAGAGTACACTTTTATCCTTCGTGATTTCGTATTTGACCCGAGACATGTGCGATTTCATGAAAGCTCAAGAATCACCCTTGGCCAGGTAATCTCAGGATCGGAATGTAACAGTAATTGAATAACTCCATCTTTGCTGGATCCAATTTTATGTCGTTAAAATGTCACTTGATGATGTAAGAGTGATGGCCATTTGTGGAGATGTAAATTGGCAGTACAATTAGGAGAAAATAATCTTTGCTGGATCCAATTTTGTGTCATTAAAATGTCATTTGATGATGTAAGAGTGATGGCCATTTGTGGAGATGTAAATTGGCAGTTCAATTAGGAGAAAAAAGGTGTTTTATTTTTTCAGTTTTTTGGTTAGTCTAGGGTTTAGGGTCTGGTCTACCAAACGATTATGCACTAGCACATGCGAGGAGACATAGACACAATTTACAAGAGGGAGGAAGCCGGATTTGAACCCAAGCCCTCCCAATGAGAACTGCCACTCATTACCACAAAGGTAAGGAGTGGTTCTTTACTTTTTTCTTTCTCTTGTTGATATTTGTGATTGCATCATTATACTTGCTGGCCATTTGATGAGTCTATAAGATTTCTTTCAAGAGCATTGGTTCTAAACTTTTGTAGATTTCTTAGCTAACCATTACTACCAATATATCAAGGTGCTAGGCACCACACATTTTTTCCATTGCCGTATCATTACTCTTGGGATTTAAACTCGCGATCGGTCAGCTCTGATATCGTCTTAAGTTTCTTTAGCTAACAATTCCTACAAAAACTTCGAAGTGTTAATAGAAGCAACCTAAATACTTTTCAATACTCCCCTCGGGTGGAACACACTTCTCAACAAAAAAATCACATCATTGTGCTGCTTCGGATTATGGCATTTGAGTTCATATCTCATATACTGAATTACATGTCTTTTGATGTCCATTCTATAGGAGCATGCGACAATATTGATACCATGTCATTCTCCAAATATTCTCTTTAACTGGTTATTTCTAATTGAATCTGGATGCGCACTTTGTGAAGCCCAGGTCATCATTACATCAGAGTGTGTCATGTGTGTGTGTAGAACCATATAACAAAAAAGCAGATAAATTAAATTGTAATACTAACTCCTGATAGTGAAATCAGTAGCTTGTCATCATTATGGTCTTGTCGGTGCCATGTTTCCTTGTATGTATCATTGCAATTCATTGAAATTCTGGTTTTGAATTAGGTAGATGCTGAAGTATTTTTTTTGTTTAAATAGTAATACTAAGAAACAAAATATTATCCTCACTTGGCTGTCCTCTTTTGATTTGTTTTGATGTCTTGAGCTCTTTCGACATTCATACCTTGTAAATCCAGCTGCTCTGAAACTCCACTTGATCTACATCTGGGCTAGACAAGTTCCGATTTCCAAGAATCCTTAGTGTGATAAAGAATTTATTCTAAAGTATTTTACATGATTCATGCATTACCATGTAAATTTATCAAATGCAATGTCAAGGCTTGTGGATGATTAGGCACAAATTGCCCTGCCTTGTGGTCCATTGTGTTTGCAAACCTGATTTTCGTGGTCAAATGACTAGAAATTCACCTCAGTTGCTTGAATTGCACTACCTGTTTGTCCGGTTCATAAAAGTCTCAGCACATCACGTAGCATGTATCTGGACTGTATTTTCAGTGCACTCTCCTTGAGTTCTGCTGATTCTTGGCAGCCAATATTGTCCTACAGTGTAGTTTCACCGTATACTCATGATTCTTTGGTGCACATAAGCATATTTTTATGTTACCAGCATACAAAGCCGAACATGACATCAAAAGTAGATACTCCTTTTCTCTTCTTTGGAAGAAATACAAAATCTATGGTAGCGTTTGGTTCGCTGTAATGAAGGTCGGAATGGAATAGTCATTCCAATGGAATAATCATTACCGCGTTTGGTTCGCCAAAAAGTAGCGGAATGACCATTACCTCCGGAATCCCCATTCCCTTATGTAGAGGAATGACCATTCCACTAGTGAGGCAAAGGAATGGCCATTCCATTCATTTGTAACTTTTATTGAGATCAAAATACCCTTGTTTCACATCCTCTACTATTATAAAAGAGAGCAAGATACAAATTTTTTTTCACTACACCATTTTGGGGCCCACCCCCAAATATTATAATGCAAACTTTTTCACTACACCTTTGTAGGGCCCACCCCCAAATATTATAATATAATATAATATAATAATATATTAATTTGAGGAATTGCAAACTTTTTCATTACACCTTTGTGGGGCCCACCACCAATTATTATAATGCAAACTTTTTCACTACACTATTGTGGGGCCCACCCCCAAATATTATAATAAAATATAATATAATAATATATTATTATGAGAAATTACAAACTTTTCACTACACCATTGTGGGGCCCACCCCCAAATATTATAATGTAATATAATATAATAATATATTAATTTGAGGAATTGCAAACTTTTTCATTACACCTTTGTGGGGCCCACCCCCAATTATTATAATACAAACTTTTTCACTACACTATTGTGGGGCCCACCCCCAAATATTATAATAAAATATAATATAATAATATATTATTATGAGAAATTACAAACTTTTCACTACACCATTGTGGTGCCCACCCCCAAATATTATAATATAATATAATAATATAAAATTATGAGAAATTGTAAACTTTTTCACTACACCATTGTGGGGCCCACCCCCAAATATTATAATGCAAACTTTTTCACTACACCTTTGTGGGGTCCACCCCCAAATATTATAATATATTATAATATAATATAATAATATATTATTATGAGAAATTGCAAATTTTTTTCATTACACCTTTGTGGGGCCCACCCCTAAATCTTATAATGCAAACTTTTTCACTACACTATTGTGGGGCCCACCCCCAAATATTATAATATAATATAATATAATATAATAATATATTATTATGAGAAATTGCAAACTTTTTCATTACACCTTTGTGGGCCCACCCTCAAATATTAACATGTGAGCCCCATTTAGTAATATATATATATATATATATATATTTGTGGTTCATAATGAATTGAAGTATGGTCTGGGGACCATAGTTAAGAGTCTTGGGTGTAGTACTGCATCTTTGACTGACACAAAGATAAAAATCTAACAAGGGTATTTTGGTCAGTCTTATGTAAATTTTATTACATTCCGGGCATCATTCTGGCGTACCAAACGTAGGAACAGGAATCAGAATTCTATTACTGGATTGATTATTCAGTGGAACCAAACGTTGGAATGAAAATGACCATTCCTACTTCATTCCATTCCAGACTCATTCGAGCCTCCATTCCATTTCCACCTACAACCATTCCAGCAAACCAAACGCTACCTATGTTTCCAATGCCATATAAGGTTTTGGAAATTGAAAGCATGTGCAGAATCTTTTGGACTATATATAATACACTAACAGTTCAAATGGATATATCATGTCAGTGTTATGAATGGTAATAGCCTGAGTCCTATATCAAATATTTCACAAAGCTAAACTTGTATGGAAGTGGTAACTATATTTGTCTAGTCCTAACTATAAAAGTTGGCGCTAAGTTCTTTGGGAAGGTGGTGGAAGCCCAAACAAATATATAAAGTCCTATCCAACTTTGGATTTGGGCAATGTGGGCTGCGAGACTTTTCAACATTCTTCATGTGCAGGCCCAATAGATTTCATGGACAGACTTAGCTAGCCACGTAGGCTAAATAAGAAGTATGATAACGTGTAAGAAACCATGTACCAATCCAAAAACTTAAACTGATAGGTGGAATGCCAAAACAGGTATATAAGCCCTATCCAACTTAGTTAGGACTTGGGCGATATGAGATGAGGGACTTCCCAACAAGTTCCCTATTCAAGTTTTTATTATAAAAGATATTAGAAGGATAAAATAGCCATAAATCTAATAAAATAAAGCTGCAAGTACACTTCCTCTACTACGAATAAAAAAAAGTACAGTCCTACCTTTTTCTTCTTTTTTTTTTCATGGGTTACTCTCACAAGTGTATTTTTTCGTTCTCTTTTGGCTTCGTTGGGTGCTGCCTTGAAGGCAGCTCATGGATGGCTATGCATTGAGGCAGGAAAAATTGTGCCCAGCTCTTGCATGTATGACAGCAAATTCGAGAGAACATCTCTTACTTGTAAACTTGTATGGAAGTGGTAAAATGTAAAGAATTTCAAAAAGAGAGATTCATTGCATAATTTCACCCTTAACCTTCATTGAAGTATGGTCTCCATTTATACAACTTGATTAAAAGCCCAGTCAACTATTATTTAAATTCAAACCTATCTATAATCCCTAAGACACTAAATTCTAACAACTCAATATTATCTCTAACAAGATGCAGGATTGCAGTCTAGATCATGTGGCCTACTTAGATACATGTGTGTGGGAGGAGGGCCCGTAAAGGGGAGCCAAAAAATCAGGCCCACCAAATCATTCTAGCCCTTGATTAAAAGCCTTTATATTTTAATGGCACATCCTAATGGTAAAGTTTTTTGAGATTAAATCCAATAGTGAGTGACAATTCAATGAGTGTAAAATCAATCCCAATGCAAGATAATGGGATGAGAAGATTATCCAGGAGGTTGAATTGATCAAAGATGGAACAAAACGAGGCCCATAGAGCTGGAATGCAGATGTAGTTCGCATGTAGGAGAGCATTCTACTTCATTGGAAATCTTTTTATATGGTGTCTGGATGTTGTCTTGGGCCATCTCGAATTAGGTAAGTTGTTAATAACAGTAGTAGTAAATAGTTTTTTTCCCTCTCTGCGCTATTAATTTTCTTTATGATTGAAATAATCTTTTTCTCAATACAGTACCTAGATGTTGTGAATTGTTGCTTTTATAGAATGTTTTCAAATTTGATCCGAACATAGCAATTTCTAAAATTGGTCAAATCAAATTAATTTTTGGAAAGAGTTCTAATTAGTGTTGGTGGACCCAAGAGATGGACCCATTGGTAACACTTTTCTTAAAATAACTTGACTTGGAACCAATCATTGGTCATATCATGAGATGATTTGATGTCTATATATGTGAGCCCATATACATATAAGGAAATCCTCAATTCTAAAATATTAAGTGGGAGCGGGGCATTTATATTTAAAAATCACCATGGTTTTCCACCATAGGTCCATTATAAGGAAAGTATTAGCCTTACACCATCTTGAGAATGGTCGTTCCCCACGGAGGGCTTTTATTTGTCTGGTTACAAGATATGGATATCTTATAGATAGTGTTGGTGAGAAGGGGTGGGGGCCTACACCCCAAGGAGGAGCTGCTCGCAACGATTGTCATGCAATGCTAGTTGGTGGGTCATACTTAATGTTGAGTTCATGAATTTGCACATTTATATATCATTTTAAAATTAATTAGGGCTTTAATTAGGTGAATTACATCATTATTCATATAATTTCATTATTTCATGCATTTTCACCTACGAATCTGAATTTTCGTACTTTTCATACATTTTTTGTATTAACTTAGAATGTTTTGCAAATTTTCTCCGAAAAGTCCCAGTTGGAGTAGAACTCTGTCCGGATGGTTCCAGCTTCAATATAGGCTTTTCAGTATTTGATGTGTTGAATTAGAATGTGCAGAAAATGAGAATTGCAGGCCTCTGTCACGGAACCCACTTTCAAGCACATATTGTCATCATGGGCCCTGCATTGCTGAATTGAAGTAAATTGAAGAATTTACCATGTGGACCCTATACACAAGCCATATGCAAATTAATCAAAGGAGGGGTCCACTCATCATGTCAGTTGAAGAGTCATAACTACAGTAGAAGACTTCTCATAGGGCCCACTGTTCAAGCAGATGAAATGTCCCACATAGTAGGGTCGACAGTAGTTGCAAATTTGAAATTATTGATGGATAATTCAAAACGTGCAATTCTGATTGGAACAAAAGAAGAAGAGTCTAAATCATCTACATCTGATGTCCTTTCGAAAATGAAAGTTGTGCAAAGATAGAATCCATTGCAAATCAAATTTTAGAAGTTAATTCCCTTTTTCTCAGGATAACTCATCTTCAAATGGCCATAACTTTCAATCCGACCGTCGGATCAATGCAATTTACCTACCGTTGGAAAGCTTATTCAAAGTAGATATCCGTGGAACCCAAGAACTTGCAAAAAAGAGCTATATTGACAAAGTAATGGGCCCAGATATTTTCATATTTATTTTTAGACGAGATTGCAATTAAATCCACACCGTTTATAATCAATTGCTACACATCCCTTGTGGGACCCCATCTAAAGATTAGCCAAGCCACCCAGAGGTTTCCAGAAGCTTCCACCTCATTCAAATTCAAGAAGGATAAGAGATGTACCTTATCAATAAAGATAAATCCAATTTGAAGAGAAGTTGTCTAGATTCAATGTATCTGATAGATAACCGGATAAATAAAAGGAACCAAAAAGTAGCATACGAGACATAACTCCCTCGCCTTGGACGTCCATAACTCTCTCTCTCCTCTTTCCCTTCTTTCCACAAGTAATAGAATTTAATAGTTATTTTTGGGTATTCTGGAGCCCTGTTCCAGAAACTAGGAATTTTAGAAGAGAGATTTTTGAGAGACCATTGTACAAGGAGATGCTATCAATGAAATTACTTATGGACTTCTTTTCAATGGCTGACTAGATTTCTGGATTGGAGCACACAGATGAAGCTAAGTAGATCTTTAATTTAATCTATGTGATTTTTTCTATTACTTTCTTGTCTCTTTCAAAATACATGCTCTATTAGAATAACAGATCTATCTTCATGCCTTAGGCAGCCTCTATTTTGATTTCTAATGAAAATAGTTTGATGATTTATACTTATTTTGATAGAATATGCTTAGGGCTGAGATCCTTTGATAATTTATGCTTAATTTGATGAGTCATGCTTATGATTTTTCATTCTTTTATGAGGTGAAGGAGGTCTTGGGTTGTAACCTTATTCATTTTTATTAAAAATTGATTTTTGCAAAAGACAAATCTTCCAGATCCAAAACATTAATTTGTTTAAGATCTGAGTTATTTTTGGCACAAATAGTAGAATAATTGCATGGATGGATTAATTATCTTGCTTAGTGGATTTTGGATGCTCTGATCTGTTTTATATATTTGATTAGTTTGTGTTTCTGAATTTTTTCTAATTTCTTTTCTTGGATCTCAATTACTTATTAATCTTTGATAAAAAAAATCAGATTTTGGATTTTAACTTAGTAGTGCTTCTTGTGGGATTCGACATGTACTTGCCACTGTCTCAAAAAGACAACTGTGCACTTGCAGTATTAAAAGATTGAATTTAAATTCACATCACTTAACTAAAATAATGATGTAGTATCCCCAAAGATTTGTCTCATGTATTTTAGAAACCGAAGCTAATCGGGAGTCATACATTATTTGGTATGAGATACCTAAATGATAATGAATGATGGAGATCATGGATAGTTAATCTTAATCTTAATTTTGACCAACTTTGATCCGCACCAATTTAGGTGGTATTCACACTTTCTAAGGAGGCATACCTCAGTAGATTGGATTCTGATGTATTCTAAATTTAGTAGTTATGAGGATTCCCACATAAATTTGGTAGAATATTAAACCCTAATGTCAACTATATTATTTAATTGAATTTATGGTTATGTGTTACAGTTTTTTAAACCATGAATTCGAATACTTTCAATCCACTTACGACCATCCTCAACTAAAATAAGTTGGTGGGATCCAACTAAGTTCGCTGAAAACGAAATCTGGATATTGTCCTGACTGCTTCAGGATATAAATATGTCCTTACCAACCCCACCCCCCCTCCCCTTGATGAGCCAGGGCCGGATGCATCACAGGAAAAAGAGGAACATTATACCAAATGGGCCAAAGACGATGAGATGGCCAGATGTTACATTCAAGCATCCATGTCTAGTGTTTTACAACACCAACATCAATCCTATAAGACTGCATATGATATTATATCAAACTTAAATGAGATGTTTGCGGAATAGGGTAAGCCTGTTATGAGGGTGCTTATAAGCACCAAGATGGCTGAAGGCAGACCAATACAGGACCGCATGTTGAAAATGATGGACTCATTGAATGAGTTAAATGTACTGGGGGCTGCGATTGATGAAGAATCGCAGATTGACATAATCCTTGAGTCATTATCAGAGTCATTCAACAATTTCAAGGTCAATTATAATATGAATATGATGAATCTGACTCTAGCTGAACTGTCTAGCCAATTGATTGTGACTGAAGGGATTATGAAGAAGATGCCAACTGCCCTGAAGACAGAAAAGTCAGTTGCCAAGTCCAAGCCGAAAGGCAAAGGGCGGAAAGGCAAGAAGAAATCAGTTCCGAAGGGTCCTAAAGGTAGTGTGGCTAAGGCTAAGGGTTTAGGGACAAAAGGAAAGTGTTTCCATTGTGGTATGACAGGACATTGGAAAATAAATTGTCCAGATTATCTATCTAAGAGGAAGACCTCAGGTATGATTGAGTCACTTATTTCTGAAGTTAGTTTTGCAACTGGTACATCAAAATCTTAGTATGTTGACTCCGGTGCAACTAATCACATATATAATACGGTGCAGGGGTTTAGGGAAACCAGAAGGCTTAGTGACGGAGAAATCATTGTCAACCTAGGATCTGTTGCTAAGGCGGAGGCTGTTTCATTGAAGGTTATTACTTTATGTTTTTCATATTATAAATTGGTTTTGTCAGATATATTATATGTACCGTCTTTACGACGGAATTTAATTTCAGTTTCTAGTTTGGTGAATAAAAGTTATTATATTACTTTTTGTACTAAAATTGTCATAAAGAGGAATGATACTTTTACATGTTCTGGCAAGGCAACCAATGAGCTTTATTTGTCGACTCCCATGATGTATGAGCTACATATATTGAAACAATTAATAGACCATCATTAAAGAGGAAGTCACATTCATTTAATCCAATAAAACTTTGGCACTTAAGGTTAGGTCGTATAAACCTAAATAGGATTGACAGGCTAGTGAAAGATGGTATCTTGCCTTCATTGGCGGTAGAACCAATGCCTGTTTGCGAGTCCTGTCTGGAAGGTAAAATGACCAAAAGATCATTTTCATCCAAGGTTAATAAAGCCAAAAATTTATTGAAATTAGTGTATATTGATGTGTGTGGACCCATAAATGTCAGAGCTAGAGGAGGTATGAGTACTTCATCACTTTCACAGATGATTACTCAAGATATGGATACATATACCTCATGCATCGCAAGTCCGAGGCCTTTGAAAAGTTCAAAAAGTCTCGAACGAAAGCAAAAAAGCAATTAGGTAAGAGTATCAATACTTTTCGATCAGATCGAGGAGGGGAATATCTCTCTGTTGAATTTATGGGATACTTTTCAGAGAATGTGATTCCATCTCAATTGTCTGCTCCTGAAATGCCTTAACAGAATGGAATAGCGAAAAGAAGGAACCAAACTCTTTTAGATATGATCAGGTATATGCCAAGTTTCTCAGGATTACCTATATTCTTTTGGGGATACGCCTTTGATACTACGATGTACATACTAAATCTCATACCATCTAAGTCTGTACCTAAGACTCTCCGTGAGTTGTGGTCCGAGCGAAAGCCTAGTCTACAACATTTACACATTTGGGGTTGTTCGGCACTCGTGCTGAAGGTTAAGACAGATAAGGTAGAATCGAAGTCGGAAGTATGCATGTTTGTAGGATATCCTAAAGGAACTAAAGGTTGATTATTCTATAATCCCATATAGCAGAAAGTGCTGGTTAGCACCAATGCGGTCTTTTTGGAGGAAAATTATATGATTGATCGGAAATCTTTAGAAAATGTGATCTTGGAAGAGATTCAAGAGCAATCAATTCCAAATCCAAGTATGACCGAACTTGAGGAAGAACTGCCCTTACCAGACCCAGTAGTTACACCAGTGCCTCGTCACAGTGGGAGGATTGTCAGACCCCTGACAGGTTCTTGTTCTTGGGAGAGTCTTACGAGGCAGTCCCGGAAGAACAAGAATAGGATCCCTATAACTATAATGTAACAATTAATGACATAGATCCGAGACATTGACAGGATGCTATGAAAGCTGAGATTGAGTTTATGTACTTCAATAAGGTCTGGACACTTATGGACTTGCCTGCCAATATTAAACCTATTTGGTGCAAGTGGGTTTACAAGAGAAAAGGAGGACTAGAAGAGAAAAAGAGGACTAGATTGAAGAGTGGAGACCTTTAAGGCCAGGCTTGTTGCAAAATGGTATACTCAGAAAGAGGGTATCGATTATAAGGAAACATTCTCGCCAGTAGCCATGCTCAAGTCCATGCGGATACTCTTATCCATTGCAGCTCATCTCAATTATAAGATTTGGCAAATGGATGTCAAGACAGCGTTTCTCAATGACCATCTTGAGGAAGATATCTATATAGTGCAGCCATACGGTTTTGTAGCTAAAAACCAAAAGCAAAAACTTTGCAAGCTACAGAAGTCTATTTATGGACTGAAGCAGGCATCCCGAAGCTGGAACATCCATTTTGACCTGGCAATCAAATCATTTGGTTTTTGTTAAAATTCGGATGAGTCGTGTGTGTACATGAAAAGTGAAAGTGACATGGTAGTTTTTCTGATTTTATATGTCGACAACATCCTTCTCCTCGGGAAAGACATAGGAATGGTGTCAACAGTGAAAGTTTGGTTGGCTAAGACTTTTGATATAAAGGATTTGAGAGAAGCTAGCTACATCATAAGGATCAAACTTCATCAATACCGAAAAAATAGGATGATTGACTTATCCCAGGCTGCATACATAGATAAGGTACTAGTACCGTTTGCTATGCAAGACTCTAAGAAGGGCATTACACCTTTCAGGCATGGAGTGCATCTTTCTAAGGACCAGTGTCCTAAGACACCTGAGGAAAAAGAGCATATAAGGTCAATACCATACGCTTCGGTTGTTGGTAGCCTCATGTATGCTGTGCTATGTACTAGACCAGATATCTGTCATGTAGTGGGCCTAGTCAGCAGATATCAGTTTAATCCAGGACCTGAACATTGGACTGCTATAAAGTGTATTCTCAAATACTTGAGAATGACTAGAAATTACATGTTAAGTTATGACTGTGATGAGTTAATTCCAGTCGGATGCACAAATTCTGACTTCATGTCAGATAAGGAATCCAGGAAATCCACCTCTGGTTATGTGTTTATGTTTGGTGGCGGAGCTATCAGCTAGAGGAGTATTAAATAGGAATGTACCGCTGATTCCACCTCGGAAGCTGAATATGCAGCGGCTTGTGAAGCAGCCAAGGAAGCAGTATGGCTCAAGAGATTCCTTATGGAACTTGGGGTGGTACCTTTGACACGACAGCCGCTTATAGTTTACTGTGACAGCAGTGGGGCAGTCGCTCAGTCCAAGGAACCCAAGAGCCATAAAAGCCAAAAGCGTGTATAGAGGAAGTATCATTTGGTCAGATTCTGCAGAGAGGCGATATTTATATTACCAAGATAGCCTTTGCGGACAATCTAGTAGATCCCTTTATTAAGCCTTTGATTACCAAAGTTTTTGAGCAGCATGTAGACGGGATGAGCATGACATGCAACCCTGACTGACATTGAGCTCAAGTGGGAGATTATTAGTTTGTATGGTCTCAATCCATCAAATGATATAATAAATTGATTAATTTCTTTATTTATCAATAAAATCATGCTTTCTTTTAATGAGATGAATGGTGTTTTATTGTTTAATACACATAACCAGTACTTATGACATCATGGTTCATGAGATGAACCGGGTCCCATTAGTATATTAGATGTGATATATGTGTATGGATGAGATCCACATACAGGAGACATGTGTCACAAATCTTATACTTAAATATTTTTACAACCAGTGATGTCACAAATCTTATATTTAAATATCTTCACAACCAGTGATGAAACTGGGCATCTCATCTGATAAAATTGTAGTACTTTGATTACTATGAGATAATATAATTTGTCTTGATCAACAAAATGTAAGATTTTGGATTATGGTGCTGGTACATTGGATGTATTGAAGGACCATGAGAAGCACCTTATGAAACATTGTCTCAATTTTAAGGTCTTCTCTCATAATTCCAAAGCAATGGCTCTCGATCCTAAGACATTGATGAACTAAAGATTCTGTCTATTCATTTGCTTTGAGTCACAAATGAGTGAGGTCAATTGTAGGTCAACACCTCGATTTTTTGGGTAAGTGATTATAGAACTGTGGGAACATTCAATTGTCAAGATAAAATCTATCTATATTATCCCCTTGTGCCAATTAATGGATTTATCATTAGAAAGTGCGCATTCATCTCAATTAAGAGTTAATTGGATGATACTGATGATCGCTGTGATTAATTGTATATCAAGGATAATAAGATGCGGATATAAGATTGGAAGGGACAGGTTTAATCCAATTGATCCATGGATATTTATACAGGGGTCTACTTGTGGTAATTGGAAAGTTTATGATCTTCTTTATAATTTATTCCTAAGACTGGAGTGCAATTGCATTTATATAGTGGTATTATTTGCAATTAGCTGTGAGCCCAGATTGTGCATGAGATGTGGGGTCGCGGTGTCCTAGTTGGAGCCAGTTTTTTATGGAATCCCTAGTGATCCTTACGCTAGCCCAAGTTATTAGAAAATTACTAATGCTACTTGAACTCTAAAAGGAAGAAATTAGAAAGTTACTATTCCTATTTGAAGTGAGACTTGTAATAGTGGTAATAGTAGGTTATTAATTTTTGTGTAAGTGAGACTTCTATAATAATTAGAAAAGAGAAAGTTACTAATTCTTAATGGAAGTAGGACTTCTATTTTAATTAGTAGAGAAAGAGGAGTTGCGTAAAGGCCATAAAAGGAGGAGCTATGGGGTTGGACGTCCAACATTGGATTACAAGCACAAGCCCAAAAAAAGTGTGCAAGAGTTGCACTACTTTTTCCATCTCTCTCTTCTAGTTCTCTTATAATTCATTTAGAGCTTCTAATTGGTTTTCTCTTGAAGATCCACCATTCTTCTTGATAAAAGAGTTTTGACAGCGGGTCATAGCGTGGAAGATAACAAGGTCTTAGAGATCCTAATTTGCTTCAAGAAGAGTTCTTATTCAAGCTTATTGTCTTCTTCTCCATTAGGGTCCGTTTGGGAAAATGAAGGGGAGGGGAAGGAAAATTTGAGGGGGAAGGAAAATGAAGGGGAGGGGAGGGGAGGGAAAATTAATTTTACCTTCTCTTGTTTGGGAAGTCAAAAAGTGGGGGGAAGGAAAGTGAAAAAGTAGGGTTTTGTTTGTTTGTGAGATAAAGAGAAAATTACCGTTTTGCCCTTACTTTTGTAAAAATTTTAAAATTTTATTTACACATAAAGGGCAATTTGGTAATTTCTCCTATTTTCCCCCCTCCTCTCCCCATTTTCCCCCCATTTTTTGGGGGAAAATTTTTCTCTCCAATTTCGCCCCCCCCCCTCCCCACATTTTCCCTCCCCCTCTTTCCCAAACACCCTTCAAAACCATTTTCCCCCCACTTTCCCCCCATTTTTTCCCTCCCCCCATCTCTCCCCCCCTTCCCAAACAGGGGGTTAGAGTACAATCGAGCTCCAAAGGTATAATCTATTTCATTGGATGTTATGAATTTTTGGTTGCTTGTTTGTTGCTGATTTCTATTTTCTAGATAGAGTTTATTGCTGTACATGATTGATGAGATGGAGGGAATGCATTCTGGATGTGCTTTTATGGTCTTATGAGTACTTGATCCCTGAGTCAAATGGGTCAAAAAGTTTTAAAAACCTATCAACAAGGCCCACCTACTTCCAACAACTGGTATTCCCGCCAGAATATTCAATTTTTTTTATTTTTATTTTACCTTTTTTTAAACAAGTGATGACGTCGTCGCTAATTCGTCAAATCTGTCTCTTCTCCAACCTTTATCATCTGCGATTGCTGGTTTTCAGTATTAAAATGAACTAGAACAGAAATCTCCTCCAACATTGAATATTCCTTGTGGAGGTTGTTGATCTCCATTAACTAGGTAGGCATAGCACAGTTTGACCTTCTTTCATGCGTTATCTACCATAGAGCCTGAGTTGCATGTTTACTTTTTGAAAAAAGCTCATTAGAGTTTTGATATATAGTTTATTCATTTTATTGTCTTTGTTGTATGATTATTTTTGGGTGGCTAAATTATCAAGGTAAGGATCCTTTGAGGAAGGAGGAAAAGAAACCGCCAAAGAAAGGGGGAAAACAATGGGAGGAAGAAGGAGAAAATGAAAGCAATGGATTTGTATGTATTTGAATGCGACGACATCGCATTTAAGACGTCGCATTTAATTCTTTAATAAAAAAAAAGGATGTAGGCATAGGGAACTATTGACTAGTGACGTGTTTTTCGTTTAGTGGCCATTTAGGATCTTTTTTTGGTAGTTTTCTCAAAAATATATATTCTCTTAAGTACGATTTGCAGACTAATAATGTTGCAAAGCGCTTCCAAGGGTTTAGGCCTTTTGGGGTTGAGGAACCAATTTTATAGTCCCAATTTGTACGAAAGCATTGATCTATTCCACCATTGCTGGATGCTGGTGAGGCTCATTGACCCGGGTAAAGGCGGCAGTAAAAGAGGTGGGCTCTATGAGGCTACTCAATGTAATAGGCGCATGGCAATGGTGGAGTGGAGGGCTTCCCTAGCAGGAGAGAGAATGGATTGGGCTGGACATGGGTTTTTTTTTTCACCCTGTGGGTTGAACGTGGGCATAATTTTCTAGCCTGAAAGTAAAACAGGCTTAGTCTAGGCCTATGTGTACGTAAAATGCCTAGCCCAACAAATTTAGCACAAATGAACATTTAGATTTTGCAAATGAGCTAGAATTGGGCTTTTGACTTTAACCCATGGGCTTAATAGGACTCTGCAAAGGACTGGTGCCTTTGAACCGGCATGCTCTTCACTGAAGAGGTTTGTAATCATTTTGCACCTTCGCCTCCTATCATTTGTTTACATTGGATGAGTGGTACAGTACCATGGATTAAGTATAAAGTCCCAAGGATGGACCCCTTGTTGTCCCCATTTGATTGGAATGGGCCATTGATCAATTGTGCGTCGTTTAGATGCTATGATGGAAAATTGATGGCCCTCATTCAACTGGTTAGGATGATTATCTAGCCTCTGTTTTTTTGGGGGGCGAATTCAACTAGAAAACCCCCTCAATCTCATCTTCAGATGGGGCTCTACAAAGAATGGTGTGTAGTATAAGGTGACCCACAATGCTCAGCTAGGGGTTTTGGGTTGAGGTGTTTGGGGTTTGGATGAATACAATTATACAAGGCCATGCCCATGACTATATATGATGAACAAGGAATTCGCTGAGGTCAACATCCACTTTCGCTCGTAAGCGGTTATAATTGTAGTCGAACCCTTGCCTTTACCATAAAATCAATATTGTGCCATTTCACATCACCAATTGATTTTGGAATAAATGGTATTTTAATGGAGTGTAATATCCTACATAATATTTACACATGAATGAGTATGTATATAATATAAGTTATTTAAGTTTCAAATTAGGGGGCCCTTTTTTGAATATAGTGGTTATCAATATTAATATGGTTTTTGAAGACCATAAAGAAATTACTAATATGGTTTTATCTTTCATAAATAAATCCTATTTCTTATGCTAATATGCAAACTGAGCTCAAGTCGAGCCGGATAAAGCAGGACTAGCTTAAGCTTGTGGGCCCTTTGGAGATGGAAAAATTCTACAGAGCCCGGGTTTTCATGTTCGAGCTCTGGCACGATTCCCACGGGAAGCCGTTGGATCCCAAGTCAAATCCGGGCTCTGTAGCACCGTTGTTGGAGATGTGGCCCACAACTTGAAGGTGAAGATTCATCCGCGTCATCGGTCGTATCCATTTTTCCCCGTGCGCTTATTATAGGCAAATACCCGTTTTGAAAATTTAAAATATCTGCAAAACAGGCGCCAATATTCGAATCTACTTAACTTACCGACCCCCAGGTGGGTTAGTTACTCTACTTAACTTAACTACGATCTAACCCTAGTTATTTAACCATGGTCAACCCTTATCTCTCTCCTTTAAAACCCTGGGATAGGACACAAGCCCTCACTCTCGCTATCTTCTGTGTCGACTGTCGACTGTTGAAGGCGTCTTCATAAACGCCTGATCTTCATCTACCGTTCTTCATCTCTCGCTTTTAGTTCCTTCTCTGAAGAAGATGAGAGAGTGTATCTCGATCCACATCGGCCAGGCTGGGATCCAGGTCGGCAATGCCTGCTGGGAGCTTTATTGTCTCGAGCATGGCATCCAGGTATTGCGTTTCCACTCTTCTCAAGCTTCGTTTCTTTCAGTTTCTTCTTCTCCTCTCTTCCAGATCTGTGCATATGCGTTTGTTTTTGTGGCATTTTCTTTTGATTTCATCAGATCTAAGTAAGTTTGTTGCTTTTTTTTTTTTTTTTTTTTAATCTGTATGTTAGATCTGTTACTGGAAGCCGCATTTCTTGTTTGCAGCTCTACTGATCTGTATTTTTTTCGCGTGATTCTAAGCAGCATTAGATCTACCTGTATAGATACTCATTTATTGTGTGTATGTGTTTTGATTTTGTAACGTTAGATCTGTTGCTGGAAGCAGCTTTTCTTCTTTGTGGATCTTCAGATTTGTATTTTTCGGTTGTTTCTAAGCAGCATTAGATCTATCTGTGTAGATCCTCATTTCTTGCGTGTGTGTGTGTTTTAATGTTAGATCTGTTGCTTGAAGTCGTTTCTCTTCTATGTAGATCTTCAGATCTGTATTTCTTTCGTGTGTTTCTTAGCAAGCATTTGATGTACCTGTATAGATCCTCATTTGTTTTGTAGATCTTCAGATCTGTATTTTGTTGTTTGTTTCTAACCGAGCATTAGTTCTACCTGTGTAGATCCTTCACATCGTCTGAGATTTATCTTAGATCTTGGTTTTTCTTTTAGAGAAATGTACTTTGAACAGTGCGAATTCACTTGATCTAGTGCATCTGTTGTGTATTTTTTTTGGTATTGATGTTGGACCTGTTGTTCGATTTAGCTATTCTTTTCTGAAAATGAAACGAAAAACAAAATCTTTGTAGTTATCAGATCTGTTTCTGTGTCTAAGCAACCACTAAATCTGCATTTTAAGAACCTTCCTTCTTCATTTTGTGAGTTCTACTTCAGATCTTGTAATTTGTTCTGGTAAATGATTGTATTGTTTGTTAGATCTGTGTAGTTGTTCAAAAACAGGCTTCTGGTGCGTGTAAGCATCAGATTTAGTGCTTAAGCATTTACAACTCTGTAGTATGAAATCATTATATCAGATCTATTTTTCACGCCTTCATCAGATTTGATTATATAGTGGAATCCGTTTGAATTGTGTTTTAATGTTGTCTTCTTGAATAGATCTTTTGGCATGGATTACTCAGATCCACACATTTTGAGTAGTCTCTTACAGATCTTAAGAGATATCTTATTGTTTTGTGTTTTTGTCATACCATTTCTAATCTCGGGTTCCTCTTTTCTTTGCTCTCTGTTTTCTTTTGCAGCCTGATGGCCAAATGCCTGGTGACAAGACTGTCGGAGGTGGTGATGATGCATTCAACACGTTCTTCAGTGAAACTGGAGCAGGAAAGCACGTTCCTCGTGCAGTGTTTGTAGATCTTGAGCCAACCGTCATTGATGAAGTAAGGACTGGCACTTACCGTCAGCTGTTCCACCCTGAACAGCTAATTAGTGGCAAGGAAGATGCAGCAAACAATTTTGCCCGTGGCCACTATACCAGTAATTTCCTATCTCCCCCTTATGTGGCTCTTAAATCATTTTTCGAATATGAACTTTTCTAAAGTATATCATATGCCAATATGTTCATTCTTCCATCTGTAGTTCTGTGGTTCTGGTTCATTCATGTACTACGCTATGGTCTTACATGCATATCATATTCAGTTTTAAGATATCAATGCAATGCGTCCGTTTGACCAGAGTCAGACCTATATGGAAATGTAGATAGATTTTTGCTAATGCAGGCTGGGATCAGCTGATAGTAGCCTAGATATACTATTACTTAATCATTAGTTAACTATAAACCAGACAGGTGCAGATGCAGTCTACATGTTGATCTGTTACATCTCTGTTCTTTGCCTGGCTGTATGGGTTATGATACTGATGCATGCACCACTAATATTCGATTTTTCTCCTGAATTAAAACAATACTAATGACCTTTCTTTTTTTTTTTCATGTATTTGAATTCTTTTGAATGTTTACTTTTGTACAAGTAGTTAAATATATAACCTCTTCATTAATATAAATTTAATCAAGAGACAATGAGAAATGACCCTAGCATTCAAAATCGAAGGACAATCAAGTTCCCATCTATATCACCTACTTTTATCCTTTAACCCTTACTTCTTTAATAATGCTTGGGTGGAGCTTATTTGTATTCAATTCCTCTGTATTTCATGTAAACAAATGTGCCCTAAATATCATTACTTGTATGCTTCCATGATGTATATTAAATGATAATAAATATTTTCTAATGTGAATTGCATTCTATGAGCATACTTATCTGCTTTATGTGGGAAACAATGCCACTAACATGACTAATATTTTCCTTTCCATTTATTTGAAAAACAGTTGGGAAGGAGATTGTGGATCTCTGCTTGGACCGCATCAGAAAGCTTGCAGATAACTGTACCGGTCTCCAGGGATTCCTTGTATTCAATGCTGTTGGTGGAGGAACTGGCTCTGGTCTCGGTTCTCTTTTGTTGGAGCGCCTGTCTGTAGATTATGGAAAGAAATCAAAGCTTGGCTTCACAGTTTACCCATCCCCTCAGGTCTCCACCTCTGTTGTTGAACCATACAATAGTGTGCTTTCCACTCATTCTCTCCTTGAACACACTGATGTTGCAGTACTCCTTGACAATGAAGCCATTTATGACATCTGCAGGCGCTCCCTAGACATTGAGCGCCCAACCTACACCAACCTCAATCGCCTTGTCTCGCAGGTGATCTCTTCCCTCACTGCATCTTTGAGGTTTGATGGTGCTTTGAACGTTGATGTTACAGAATTCCAGACCAACCTTGTCCCTTACCCAAGGATCCACTTCATGCTCTCATCCTATGCTCCGGTCATCTCAGCCGAGAAGGCTTACCATGAGCAGCTATCTGTGGCTGAGATCACCAACAGTGCTTTTGAGCCATCTTCCATGATGGCAAAGTGTGATCCTCGCCATGGCAAGTACATGGCCTGCTGCCTCATGTACCGTGGTGATGTGGTCCCCAAGGATGTCAATGCTGCTGTTGCCACCATCAAGACTAAGCGTACAATCCAGTTTGTCGATTGGTGCCCAACTGGTTTCAAGTGTGGCATCAACTACCAGCCGCCAACAGTTGTGCCTGGAGGTGATCTGGCTAAAGTTCAGAGGGCTGTGTGTATGATTTCAAACTCTACCAGTGTTGCTGAAGTTTTCTCGAGGATTGATCACAAGTTTGATCTGATGTATGCAAAGCGAGCTTTTGTGCACTGGTATGTGGGTGAGGGGATGGAGGAAGGAGAGTTCTCTGAGGCACGTGAGGATCTTGCTGCACTTGAGAAGGACTATGAGGAGGTTGGTGCTGAGTCTGCTGAGGGTGAGGATGGTGATGAGGGCGAAGAGTACTGAAATGCTATTGCTGCTGCTTCTGTTGCTGATGATGGTATTCTATCTTAGTATTCTCTGGTGTTGATATTGTTTTTGTTGTGTATGTCTGCTCTCTTATCATTTGTAGTAGTGTTTTCTTGTGTATTGTTTCTTCCTCTGCTATAGCTGGATTTGGAGACTGGTTTTTCTGGTAGTGAAGCTACTATAATGCTTCTATCAACAATGTTTTGGCAGATCTTTGGTATTATCTAGTTCATTTTATTAAATCTGGATTTAGCCAATGTTTAAGAATTCTCTAAACTTAATTGTGGCAAGAAAATGGAGTTGTCATCAACATTGGACAATTCCATCTTAAGATTTCTTGGTGCATGGAACATTGGAACCTAAACTCTGAATCTCATTTTCATGCCTGTGTCCTTGATAATTAGTTGCTGGATTTCAGAGAAAAACCTGCTATAATATCATATTGTAATGGAAATATGGAATCCATAGTCCATACCGCTCAGTATTCTTATAACGATGCCAACTAGATGATTCTAGCCAAAATTCCACCCCCCAAATTTCTCAACCAAATGAACCCTTCCCAAAATATGATTACAATTATTCGTTTTGTATATAAAATATAAGATTTTTATTATATAATCTCCTAATGTTTTGGGAAATGTAGCATTACTAACCCTTCTTGGATTAGTATATTTATGGTTGACGTCTTTTGCTTTAGTTTACATCTTCTGTTAATACTATCATTCCCTACTTTCCATACCCTTCTGCTCTGATTTCTATAAACTGGTGTCCCGTTTATTAGTATTAGGTCATAGAAATTAGTCAAGAGAATGAAAGGAGATTGGGCAAGAGAAAATAAATGGTCAGCATAATTGAATAAAATATGCTAATCTCCTTCAGGGCCCGTTTGGTAATTTACTTTTAAAATAAAGTGGAGTGAAGTGAAATAAAAAGAATGAATAAAATATAAGTGAATTATGATGGTATTTTGTTTTTAGTTGTTGGGGATAGAATATTTTTGACTTTTTGTATGGGGAGATGGAATTTTTTTGTCTTTTAGTGAGTAAATGTAGTTGCTTTTTGACTTTTTTTGAAAAAGATGGAGGGAATTTTTTGGAAAAGTACTTTTGATGGGATGTTTAATTTGATTTCACTTCACTTTACTCTATTAGTAAAATTACCAAACACGCCCTCAGGTAACTCTTATTTTTTAGGGTACTCTTCTGTTTCTGCATTAGTAGAAAAACCCTTTCTATGCCTTGTTTGGTAACATCTCTGCAGTTAAACCAAATGGAAATTCGTATTTCCTGGTTGGAGATCTATTTTAATTTTGGTTCAAGAATGAATTGGCAACAATCCAAGCCCTCTCCTACTCTATGATGATTGTGACAAGTGATATTAAATGCACCCTATGATGGTTACAGGATAGGATGGGTTCGATACTGGTTTTCAGGTTGTCTGTCTTATATTTTATCAACACATACATGTAAATTAATCAATCAGATGGGTGCAGATGGTTGGGGAACCAGTACTCAAACCTACCAAAAACAACTCAAATGAGAAACATTCTAAAATAAGAGGGGTTCCCTTCAGTTTACTAAGAAAACAACTCTCATTTTCATTAAACATATGGCTTATCAGTTATCACATACAATATATTATATAAAATGGTCTAAATCTATCAAAATAGGATTAACAAAACAATCTAAGTGCCCCTCAAATGAAGTTGCTCATGAATTTTAGTAAAAAGTTAAAACAAATGATATTACACTGGCAAATTCATTTTTCATATTTAATACTAGTAATTTTGCATCTAATAATTAAAAGCATTGGACCCTGCCTGGACTCGAACTTGACATTTTTTGCAAGGTCCTGACATGGGCTTGGACACCAGGCATAATTTGGGCACCTGATTATATATGGGCTAGGCTTGGATGTGTTAGAAGAAATAGATTGAAAGATGCAATTGGATGGTTTGCTTGAGTCGTGTTCTGATATAAAACAGATTTTGTGTATTGGACTCGGCTTTTAGAACCGGACCGCGGACCAATCCTGAACGCCAAAGGTTGCGCCAGAATACTTAATAGGCTTAGTTGTGATTGGTGAAGTAGGCTTAGTTGTGATTGGTGAAGGCTACAGTTACCGCCTTGGACAACAATGATGACATGCCTACTTTCAAAACCATAATGGCTAACCGGCCCATTATTCCTTCTTGGCTTAGAAGAAAGCTAGGGGAGCTAATTAAAAACCAAATCAACCCACGATATAGGCCCTAACCAACCCAACTCAAGTAGAGACTGGTCAACCCAAGTTAGGCCCAGTTGACTGCAAAATATAAGGCTACTCAAGGAGTCCTAAAGCTTCAAGCCCAAGCCCATAACCGTTTATAGTAACTTAATAAGGTTAATTAATGAAGCTTGTATAAATTGCCATTTTCTCTTCAACAATATCCAATGTGGAATTCTAGTAGTGAAGCCTAAAAGGGTTCTTACTATTTTGAAAATTTCCAAGAGGATGCACCTCAGCTGGCCCTAGACTTGAAGACGATCAATATTTAAGTTCTTAATTGCCAAGAAAGACGACGTCGTCGTCGTCGTCCTCATAGTTACTATTATTATCAGTATACAAGATTTCTGCTTATAGGACTAAGCAGCACTTGGGCGAATTGGCAATTCAGACCATTGCACATTTGTCACTCCTTAGAACGAACTCCTCTCTCCAATCATTCAAAACAAACCCAAATCTTTCATTGGATTGAAAGCATAAATAAAATTGCCCTTCATTCTACCTCTGACCAACCAACAAAATGTGTGTAATTTTTTTTTGCTAAATTGCATAAAGAATGTCATTAAGGAAAAAGGGCTAAAAAAAACGACCACAAAAAAAATAGGCTCAAAAGAAGACCACTGATAAACAACAGAGAAGAGGAAGAGAAGGAGCAAATAAAAATAATGTTATTTTTAGCTATTGAAAGAGCTATAGAAGCTTTTTAAGATATGACTGTAGGAGCGTCCCTTCATTCTCTTGAGAGAAGGATAGTTCCGCCATGATAGAATTACAGATTTGCGTGGGAGCCAGTTTAATATTGGAGAAAAATCATTTGCATCTCGCCTTTCGGATGGAAAAAAAAGTGAAAAGGAAAATAGCTCTAATGCATTTTATGGTTTTAGCATCTGCTCCATAAGATAGGATGGTCCATAAACTTATAGCTGAAGGGTTGGGAGGGATGTTCGAACAACATATAGAAAGAACGAGATTCCAAAAGTTAGTGGCAATAGAGCATCGAAAAAAAAAAAAAAGAAAAAAAGTGGGGGTTGTTGTTTGAGTTTTTCTTGCACAATGGGCAAGCAGATGCAAGACTAACTCCTCTCATATTAGCCCAATTAAAAGTGGGGAGCCTTCCATGGAAGAGTTTTTAACTGATGCTAGAGATTTTTGGCAGCGTTAAAGAACTCCGAACCAGAGGGGCCCAACACTTATACAAACCTCTTGATCTAATGGCATCCTAAGCAGTCTTGAGCGGCAGAAGGCCGGAGTTGGTAGCAACCCAGTAGAGTTGATCCGGAGAGGAAGATAGGATAGGGGTTTACCTACAACGATCATTTAAAAAACATCTGGACTTCCAAGTTGAAGAGAGGAGAAATTCATGATCCCTCAAAAATATAAACATTAAATGATCATCTGCGTTGAAAGAAATGTTGGGAAAGAACTCAGTTATAAAACTGTTGAATAGTCAGTTATCTATCCAAATTGCAGCAGAACAACCCTTTCCGATTTTCTATATGTTGTTTTTATGGACGACAGAAGCTAGAGCCTTCATTCTTTTACTTATGTAGGAGGAATACTCTAAAAAAGTAGCCGACCATAGAGCTTAAAATCGCAACACTCTAGCTCAACGGGCAGCCGAACAAACAGCATGGTTTTGTTCATTTAAGCGCATTTTTTCTTATGAGATATGGCTCAAAAGTTGATGTTGATGATGGCTATTAGAGCAATTCAAAAGGCAAACAACAAAGGATGAGATGCTGTAGAACTAGATGCATGTACATTTTAGAGGATTTTAGAAAAAAAAAAAAAACTTCATGTGGTAAATGCACCAAATAATGAACTTTAGCTCAAGTCACTCCAAACAGAAAATCTGCATAGGAAAATCAACCTTTTTTTTATCATTTTTTTTTTTTTGTGGTTGAAGTCGATCTTGCCGTCGACCCTAAACATACATAAACTCGTCATCTTCTCCCTTCTTCCTCTTTTCCTCTTTTTAACTAACAAAAATACAATCTATGATGTTGCATGCCCTCAACTTAAGAGAGTTTGCCACAAGCATAAAAAAGAAAATAAAAACTAAAGCTACATTTGGGGTAAATGATCTCGATCGCGATCATGAAGCATTTCGATCACCTGGTTTCTCCATTGTTCCTGCTAATGGCTGCCAAGAAACTGAGATCTCGGCGATCCTGGAGCAACTCAACAACCCTCCGCATGGATGGCCGGTTCATGGGGAAGGCAGCAGTGCAGAGAAGAGCAATATTCAAGACTTTCTCCATTTCTATATAGTCATGAGAAGATGGAGAAAGCCTCGAGTCCAATACATGGCTTAGATCTTGGTCTTCACCACTCGGTTCTTGGCAGGAAGAGACTGCATCAGTCACCCATTTCACTAGATCCTTGTTATCCCCAAAAGAAGCATCAGTAGGCCTTTTGCCTGTGACAAGCTCAAGCAGAACCACTCCAAAACTGTACACATCACTCTTCTCATTCACTTTCAGTGTGTAAGCATACTCTGCATCATCATTAAATAAAAACAGCATTTCTCAGTTCCGAGAATCTCAAATGCATTGAACCTTAAATTTGGATGTAACTGATTTACCTATATTTCATTTCATAATAGAGTTCATAGTTTTTGTTGGTTACCATGATAATGGGTTATATAAACTGAATTCACCTTTTGGTGAAGAAGAACTCAAGTAAAGTAAACAAACTCACCAGGAGCAATGTAGCCATAGGATCCAGCCACATGTGACATGACTCTATCCTCTCCATCCTTCCCCAAAACCCTGGCCAGCCCAAAGTCAGCCACCTTGGCGCAGAACTCACCATCCAGCAAGATGTTGTTCGACTTCACATCCCTGTGAACAATGGCCGGCACGCAGTCGTGGTGCAGGTATGCCAGCCCCTGCGCCGCCCCCACCGCGATCCTCCGCCTCCTCTCCCAATCCAGCACCACCCCTCCCTTCTCTCCATGAAGCACGTCCCCCAAGCTCCCATTCTCCATGTACTCTAGCACCAGCAATCTGAATTCCTCTGCCGCGCAGCACATCAGCAGCTTCACTATATTCCCGTGCCGCACTCGTGCCAGCGTCTCCACCTCCGCTCTGAATCCGGCCTCCGCCGCCGGCCCCACCGGACCCGACCCCCACAGCTTCTTCACGGCCACGCTCTGCCCGCCCTTCAGCCTCGCCCGATAAACCTGCCCGGTCGACCCGATCCCGACCCGATTCTCCTCGGTCAAGAAGGCAAATATCTCCTCCTCCTTGAACCCTAGCCGTTGGAATGACGTCAGCTTCCATCGCATCTTCGCCATCTTCGAGCTCTTGCTTTTCTTCATGTGGTACCAGAAAAACGCCGAGACCAAAAACAGAGCCAGCATCAGCAAAACCGCTGACACGATCCAGGTGGTTTTGGTGGACCTCGTAAGCGGTTTGGCGGTTTTCCGGCGACAGGGAGGTATGTACGGAGCGAGCGTGGAGCTGCAGAGGTTCGGGTTTCCGGCCAGACTCGAGATGAAGAAGCTGTTTTCGAATCCGGCGGGGATTTCTCCGGCGAGATCGTTGCCGGAGAGATTGAAGCTGTTGAGCTTCATCGTCGATAGAGATTCCGGTATCTCGCCGGAAAGATGGTTTTCCGAGAGGTCGAGATACGTCAGCACCGGCAGATTCCCTAGATCGGCCGGGATCTCGCCGGAGATCCTGTTGTGCGCAAGATTCAGCTCCGTTAAATACCTCCACGAGCTGACATTGCTCGGGATCTCGCCGGAAAAGTCATTCTCTTGAAGTTCGAGTTTCTGGAGCTTCGAGATCCGAGTCAGGCATGACGGAAGTCCGCCTGAGAATTGATTCCTACTGGCATCCATCACCGAAAGATTCTGCAATTCGCAAATTCCCGATGGAAATTCTCCGGAGAAATTGTTACCGGAAATGAGGAACTGTGTCAGATTCCAAGCACCGGAAATCAATGGAGAAATCTCACCGGAAAATCTGTTATCAGCAATTTCAAAGAAGGACACATTAGCGAGGCTCCAGATCCGATCAGAAATCTCTCCACTCAATCCCGCGTTGAAAACTCTAACATACGTGAGGCTCTCGCAATCGCCATATGCGCCCGGAAATCCTCCTTCAAAACGATTGTTGAAGGCCACAATATCCTTCAGCGCCTTCTTGTTACATAAGAATTCTGGAAATTCTCCTTCCAAACCATTATCCGACACATCAACCACAACCAGATCAGAATTCCGGCCCAGATCCGCCGGAATCCTCCCTGAAAAGCTGTTATTGAACAGAGAAAGCTCAGAAAGATTCGGATTCAACGCCAGACTCGCCGGAATCTCACCAGAAAGCCGGTTATCATTAAGCCGGAGAGAAATCAATCCCAATCCAGCAAACTTCTCAGGCAATTTTCCAGTGAGACCGTTCTCCGACGCATCGAACCAGATCAATGAGCTCAAATTCCCTAAACTCTCCGGCAACTTGCCGGAAAGCCGATTTCGGTACAGCTCGATCTTTTCGACGCTCTTCAATCCTCCGATCGATTCAGGTATCGATCCATACAGCTGATTGTCGGATAGATCGAGGGTTTTGAGATTGATCAGCCTTCCGACTGACGGCGGGATCTCTCCGACGAGATTGGAGTGAGGGAGCCATAGGTTCTCGAGCTTGACCAGGTTTCCGATCTCGGCCGGCAGCGGACCTTCATCGAAGCTGTTGAGGGCGAGATTGAACTCAACTAGATCCGTGAGATTCAGAAGAAAGTCTGGGATCGTTCCGTTGAGAAAGTTTCCAAAAAGGGAAAGGATTTGCAGTTTGGGGAAGAGAGTGAGAGAGTGAGGGATGGGGCTCGAGAGGTTATTCTGAGAGAGGTCGAGGACGAGCATGTTGGGGAAGAGAGGGAGAGGAAGTTGGGGGATGGGACCCACAAAGATGTTGAGGGAGAGATTGAGAGAGAAGAGATGGGAGCAGAGGGAGAGAGATGAGGATGAGATGGTGCCTTCGAGATAGTTGTCTGCTAGGGAGAGGTTTTGGAGGGTTGGGATTTTGCAGAGAGTGGAGGGAAAGCTGAAGTTTCCATGGAGATTCTTCGAGGAGAGGTCGATGGAGATGACTGCACGCGTGAGAGGGTCGCACGTGATGCCTGTCCAGTTGCAGGGGTAGGCGGAGGAGGCCGGCGGGATCCAGTCGGCGAGGGCGTGGTAGGGGTCGGAGAGGTGGTCGGATTTGGCCTCGAGTAAGATTCCGGCGTCCTGAGTGAGAGGAGTGGAGAGAGGGAAGAGGAGGAGGAGAAAGAAGAAGCGAGCATCGATTCGTTTCTGGGTCATTTCTACGGAGGGGAGGATCTGTGCGTTGAGTGTGCTGGCGCGAGTTTTCTTCGTTTTGTAGCATTTGAAAGATGGAAGACTCGTTTCAGCAAGTAGTGGGAGAGTGAGACCTGGTGGGGGCCATCTATGAGAACCAACGGCCCAGATATAATTCTAATTTTTTTTTACTCATGCACGTGTTGGGATGCTGGTCAACATGAGACGTCTACTTTGTGCCTAGTGGGGACACCAACAAGGTTGGGTTGGGGGTGGGGGTGGGGGAAGATCTGAAAGTAGAATCCCATCAATTAAGACATGGGGAGGATGGTATTTCAATCACTGATTTTTATCAGATTGTCTTATCATCTCCATCAGTGGAGCTTTTCAAGGGGGGCAGAATCGCTGGTGGGTGGGTCGTAATGGAGCTGCAACTCCATTTTAGGGTTCATATAGAGATAATTTTGACCGCTCAATCATTAGCGGGTGAGTCCTTACTTTAACAAGAGTAGATCCACTTTAGAGTCGATAATCTTGATTGCTTCATTCATGTGCGGGTGAGTCCTTACTTTAACAAGAGTGGATCCCTCGACACATTGACGAGCAGTGTCATGACATTGCTGTTCAATTGACAGTGGGGTCGATTCTTACTAAATTGAAATTTAAGTATATACTCATGGATCGTAGGGGATGGGATTCATTGTGGACCGTCCAAATTATCTCTACGTGAGACCTATGATGGAGATCCCAGATTCTTATATATGGTTTCCCTGTGATAAATAGTTGGCGGGTCTCTGGATGGCAAAGAAGTTTGGATTTTTATGTGTTATCTAATTTATGGGTTGAACAAAACTTTGGATCCATTTAGTTGTATTTGTTTAATATTTATTTTAGAGTGAACATTAGTTGTGTCACTGGAAGATAGCGAAAAAGAAAAGAAAAACAGGAGAAATTCGTAAGACATAGACAGACCCGATCGATCAGATGTGGCAGTTCTCTCAGTTAACATGCTGATATGAAATTATTCGGGAGACGGGCTTACCCAATCGATCGGACCCCATACCCGATCGACCGAATGTTAGGAACTTTTCAGATTGGGCTGCACAAATTAGTTTCCTTTTTCAATTGGTGTTTCTACTTTTGGTCCTATGCTCTAACTCTGAGGCATGAGTTTTAGAACTATTTAAAGGGTGTTTCTTTCAATCCTAAGTGAGACAAAAAGGTGTTCTCTCTTTGTTTTGAGGTGAGAAAACCCTAAGAGAGATTCATTATTCTCTAGAGCCATTGTTAAGAGTTTGTGCTGAAGTTTTGCTCTAGAAGGTTTGTTGCTTCTATCTTCTCGTAGAAGGTTTGATCATCTTGGTTCACAAGGTGTTTCTGGTGGATCAAGTACATGGAGTGGTGTATAGCAGAGAAGTTGTGGCAACACAAGAAGTTGTGCAAAAACAATTACAGTCCTTATGTCAACGGAATGACCAGGAAATAGAGCTGTGAATATATCTTCTAATCGCTCAATAGTATTTGATTTCAAATTGTGATTTTCTCCATAAATAGGGTTTTCACGTTAAATATTATGCCTACCTTCTTGTGGCGTGTGATTGGTAGTTTTATTTGCTAGTTTGCATTGTTTTGATTCCACTGCATTGGTTATTGGATTAACACACATTCTATTAGATAAAGAGGACTTTCAGAGGATACACCCGTGGGAAGAAGAGAGACTTAGAGACCAATACTTGATGATTTGAGTGGGAGGCGGGATTTTCAACCAACTGAATAGTCGGTCGTCCTCAACTATAAATATGTGATTTAAGTTGTGTTCATTATGTCATAGCTTCAAATTATGACATGCATTTATTATTACTACTTCATTATTCTCTTCAATTCATTTTCTTTTAATTCCTTGAATTTATATAATAATGATTAAGGCTAAGTTTGTGTAATGCGAGGATTCTATGATGTTGGAAAATGTAATTTATTTAAATGCCCAAAATTATCTGAAAAAAAAAAAAAAGTCTTTAACTGACTTTCATAGAGTCCTTCGGTGGGAGCTCTTTTGGGGTAAACAAATTTCCTTTTGGCACAAAATTACCAAGGTATGCTACAAAGCCCTAGATTTTTGAACTTGTCTAAACTACGGGCAACAATAGGTCAAGTTATGTTTGGCATGACAACTGTATATAACGTGTACGGGCTCAACTTAAACCTAACTTCTTTATTACCTAGGTCGAAAATGTCAACTCAAATTATTAGTATCAACCTGAATTGTGGATTATAATCGGATCTGGGCCCCTTCAATTGAGTTTATTCCAGTTTCGTAGCTCAAATGACAACTATCAACTCAATTTAGTTGAGCCCAGATTATCTATCAATTATGATGAGAAATGTCAACTTGAACCCTATGTTTGTAGATCAAGTTTAAGTTTGTAGATCAAATGTAGTATATTAAAAAAAAAAAAAAAAAAAAAAAAAAAAAAAAACCTCCAAATGTAAAATGCAATAGAACCTCTCTGTACACATGTCACGGTTTTATGGGGTTTGAACCGATATGAATGAATTTGTACCATTAGATCAAGTGAGAATTATTTAATATTATAATTATTTAACTTGTAAGCCACGGATTGAGGAGTTAAGATCATTAAATTGACTTCAAATTTCATATATATATCAGAGAAGTACACAGGTAGGGATATAAATGGGTACTTGATTCTCCTATTACCCGGAGGCTCCGACCCGTTAAAAACCAGATCTGAGTCTTTATTTAGACCTCGATAAGCAAATTGGTTCGGGTTCGGTTCCACCTTGGTTCGGACCCGTGGAATCGACATATTACCTCAATTTTAGAAAATATCTCCTAAAAACCATATATATATATATATATATATATATTTTTAATATCTTTCTGTACTTAAACTCGGACCCGGATCCATACTCGCCCCATATATGGTTCTGGTTCCGGTTCCGGTTCCGGAGCAAAAAAACCGGTTCCGAAGCGGTTTCAGGTTCGGATCCTGATCCGGTTCCACCTTCTCCTTAACGGGTCTGGTTTTGGTTCCACCACGAAACCGGACCTCTGGAATCGTTGCGTTTACAACGCCTGTACACATGATCACGGCTCATGCTTATTATTAAACTTTTTCTTCCACTACCCATTTGCTTGAATTCCTATTACACAGCTATTCTTCGTATTCTTACTCTTTCAGAGATTTCAAAAGCAAGCTGCAGAGACACGAAGAGCCCGTGTGTACTCTTCTGTGTCCCAACGACGGGTAGAAAGTAGAAAACAAAAGGCAGCTTCCCTGTTTTGATTCCTGATAACGTTTCTAGAATCGAGACACGAGTAACCCATGGAAACACGTAAAAGGAGGTGACACGTTCAAGGTAATTGAAGTGGCAATTTCATCATAAATGAAGGGGATGGAATCGGATGCTGCTATTCCTCTTCCAAGTAAAATCCTGAGAGAAGATGGAAATTCCTTTCTTCACTTTTTGCATGCCGAAATTACCAGATAGGGGTGGTTAGGTCTTGGAAGTTGGAACTGGGGTTTGGTGTTTGGGTGTTTGGCTGTATTGATGACTTATGGAAAGAAGTGGGGAATTGTGTTGGGACAGATGATTCGAATTCAGATGATGTGGATCATCCGGCAAGAAGATCTATGGGTAGGCATGTCGGGGCCGGTGCGGTTTGAAAATGGGGTCTTTCTTTTTGAACGAGGGATGTGGACGGTGCACATGGCTCGAGTCCTCATCAGTACTTTGAAGTTTATTTACTATTGTGCTTGGAACATAGCCACTTCACTCGAGTCCAGACCATCCTAGTGTCTAAACTCTCAATCCCATGTCTTCAAATTTTACTTGTAAGATGAAGGATTTCAGATCTCCAGTTTCTACAAAATCCGGTGATACGGATTTCTTCATAAGATTTTATACAGTTGGCTAATTTTAACCGAACGAAATCGTATCTCCATTTAAAAAGGGGGGTCAGACTCAAGATTAAGAGTATGATTAACAATGTGATTTTTTCAGCCGAAGGAAGAGGTTATTTAGCTTGAGACAATTCAACTTTTCAATAGAAAGGCCACCATTTTGAAGTTCCACTTCTTTCATTTAAGGATTCTATTGACGCCCATCTTATTTGGGCACTTTCGCTAGTCGTTTTCGTACACGTGGTACAATATTATTGGATCGTGAGTACGAAATATTATCAAATTTGATCTTCTCCAATGCGTTCTTTCGTTTTTTTGGTAGATAACTCCAATGCGTTCTTAATGTCTCATAATTGATGAAGTATCACATGCGAGACACAATATTGTAATTTTCAAATAAGAGTTGGAACTAGTTCACATGTTTGACTAAGTAAAGGTGGGTCTCGCTCAAGTCAGGCCAGCCAGTGAGTACATATGAATAACTGGCTTTCACTCTTTCATTTTTGTTTGGACATGTAATCCATGATAAGATCATGTGTTCCCATTGTCATCCACATCATTCATTTTTCTATCATTATCCTTTTTCTCTTTTTTATTTTATTTTATTTTATTTTGTGAGTGAAAAAACAAGATTGTACAAGTACCAACTATAACGGGCGGACCTACATGTACGCCTAGGGGGGCCATGGCCCACTTAAGTTTTCAAAAAAAAATTTTAAAAACTAAATTTTTTGTAATTTTTTATTTCGACCTCTAAATTGTTAAAATTTTCTTTTAATAATTTTCATTTGAGCCCCCCCACCCCCCTCCACTTTATACTTTTAAAATAAGTAGGCCCCACAGGCCCCCCTTGATATTCTGGCTTAGGGAGCGGACATACAATTCAACATTGGTGGTAAGAGTGAAAATAGACTAACAAATTCTATTTCGTGCTATCTGAGTTTGGAGAGAATTTTTCGTGCAACAACCACTTAAGAAATTTTTTAGGTAAATCCCTCTAAAAGATAGTGAAAGGAGTAAATGCTTCCTTGTTGTCCACGTTTATGGAAAGGGTGTTCATCTATTGATTTGTGGGGGATAGTGGGGGATAAAAAGCAATTGGATTAATCAAAGTAGTCATCTTTACATTGAGAGAATATAAAGAATAGTTCTAGAACATAGATAATGTAGAATAAATCTTCTTTTTGAACAAACCACATGTCATATTTCGGATGTTTTTTTTATTCTTACTCCAAGTCCAAGCACTGTGAGACCAGGCCTGAAATTCGATTCCATGCTTTATTTTTATTTCATCGAATGTTGAACAGCCACTGGAACGACTCCGTCTCCGTGAAGTAGTTTTTAGTGGTGTTATTAATGAGAGAGTGGCTATCTACACACTGTAAAAAAAACTTTTCACACACTGCATTTAAAAAAAATAAAAATAAAAATAAAATAAAAAATTTCTAAACTACCCTTATCCCTCTCATTCCCTCTCTCTCCATCTCCCTAGTAGATTTTGGCCCACCACCCCACCTCCGCCCCTCCCAGCCACCCCTGCAACTCCCCACTACATCCACTCATGAGAGATATCTCTCATCTTTTCCCATTTTGCTCTTTCCCTTCCTCCTTCTCCTCTACTCCATGGATCCAGTCAATGTGTGGGGGCAACACCCCTCTGAAATCAGCTGACGACGAGATCTTCGACCTCATCGAGAAGGAGAAGCGCTGCCAATGCCATGGCATCGAGCTCATCGCCTCCGAAAACTTCACCTCCTTTGCCATCATCGAAGCCCTCGACAGCCCCCTCACCAACAAGTACTCTAAGGGAATGCTCAACAACCGCTACTATAGCTGCAACGAGTTCATCAACCAGATCGAGAACCTCTGACGCGACCGCGCCCTTGCCCTTGCCGCCTACCTCCTAGACCCCGCCTCATGGGGCGTCAACGTCCAACCCTACTCTGGCAGCCCCTCCACCCACACCCACCACCTCCGCCCCTCTCCCTCTCTTTGGTCTCTCTCTTTTAACCTTCCACATAGACGGAGCCAGACTGGAGATCAAGCACCTGGCTCGGCGACGAAGGGGAGGGGTCGAGAGGCGAGCGGCAGCGGGAGAGAGAGTAGAGAGAGGGAGAAAGAGAGCGAAAGAGAAGGCGAGGTACTGGGCGGCAAGGAGCTGGGGGCGGCTAGTGAAGGTGTGGTCGTAGGGAGAAAGAGAAGGGGAGGGAATGAGAGATCGGAGGGAAAGGGGGGGGGGGGAAAGAGAGAGACCAGAAAGAGGGAGAGGGGCATAGGTGGTGGTTGTGGGCGGAAGAGATGGTGGGGGGAGGGCTAGGGATGTGGATGAAGGCGGGTGGGGGCTGCTAGAGCAAGAGAGGGAGATAGGTTGGCGTTGAGCGGCGGCTGGCGGAGCTGCCGGAGCAGGGAGAGAAAGAGAGGGAAGGAGAGGGATAGCGGTAGTTTAGGAATTTTTTTATTTTTATTTTTATTTTTTAAAATGCAGTGTGTAAAAAGCTTATTGTAGTGTGTAGGTAGCAGCACTCTATTAATGAGAGGAGGGATGTGTGAAATGACGACTACACCCTCACCATTACCACTAGTTGTGTGGTCAGTGTGGTGGGGGTGGTATCGTTGAGAATGAGAATGACATGCCTGTTTTTATTTTTCACAGACGACAATGACCAGCTGCAAGTAGAGATCCTCTCCAAAGTACTATTCGAGGTGTAGGGAGGGGAAAGTTGGGGTGGGCCCATTGGCTCTAATTCATTATCTAAGACATTAAAATGAATGATGCGTGTGATTTCCCTCAATGACCATTTTTGTGTTTTAAGTTAACCAATCAATGTACTGTAACATTCTTGTCAATTACCTTTTACTATAGATATTTCGAACATTATCTATGAAGATAATGAAGCATGCATAAAATATATTCGAGAAGGTTACATTAAAGGAGACAAGACTAAGCATATAGTACTGAAATTCTTCTTCACTCATGAACTTCAGTTGAACAACGAAATTGAAGTTAAGCAAGTTTGTTCTAATAACAACATGGCTGATCTGTTTACTAATTCTTTATCAAAATCAGTATTTCAAAAGTTTGTATATGAGATAGGCATGCGTAGAGTTCGTCATCAAACTATGCGAATGGTTGCTATCATCAAGGGGAGTAGTTAATCAGGGGCATTTCGAAGTATGCTACTCAGGACTTCTATGTGCTGAACTCTTTTTCCTTTTCTAGGTTTTATCACACTCGGTTTTCCTAGTTCAATGATCTTGAAGAATGTTGTACTTTTTTTCCCTTCGCTTTTATTTTTTTCCATTGGGTTTTTCCTTAAAAAGGTTTTTAATGAAGCTACAGTCATTGAGTGGTGGTCATCCAATGAGGAGTGTTATGAGATATGCATCATGGGTGGATGCCCACATGAGATGAATTAGGGTAAGAATCTTATTGTGATTAGATTTCTTAAATTAAGAGGTTACTTTGCTTATAAATAAACCTCCTCCATTGTACTTGTATACTTAATTAAGATAATAGAAAATTTTGTCTCTCTTTTCTCCCTCTTATCTTCTTTCTCTAAGTTTTCTCCTTTTCTAACATCAATGGGTTTGATTTTCAAGTGACTTCCCCGTCAATAGTATAATGTATAACTATTAAACTTTGAGTGACAATCTGATCAGCTTGATATTATATATTTTCTTCACTTACATCCAAACCTTTTTGTTGTCATCAAGATTTTGGGCCACACCTAACTTGGGTTGAGTTAGTGAAGTTTGTTGGGCCTAAACAAAAAGTAATTTTTTCATTTATCCATAAAAATTGAAAGCCATTTGTCTCACTATATGATTAAACAGGTATTAGTATAAAACAAGGGTCTCTTTGAGGTTGTTTTAAGATACAAGAGTCTTTTTTGTAGAAACCTGTTTTAGTGACCTAGAGGAGAGACTATGAACCCATCTGAATACACTCAAAAGCCTAGGTAATTTTTAGGTGTGTAGAGGCTGCAACTTTTAGGTGTGTAGAGGCTGCAGTCACATTTTCAAACCACCAATTCCTGTCCCCTAGAAAAGTATTTCCACATGCTCATACAATTGCCAAAAATAGTTCAAAAAAGACATTTTTCCTTGATCAAAGTTGGCTACACCAAAAGTCGATCGGATCCCCTCTCTCTTTAAACAAGGTTATAAACTTTTTTTTTTTTTTTTTTTTTTTGCTAACGGAGGGTTCCCAATCCTTTGGGTTGGACTAATACCTCTAGGCCTAGAGAGAAGCCGTGTGGCCCCCAGGTGATAGCATTAGTAGACTCAACATTCGATTCCTAAAGAGAAGGGAACCGATGATCGATACCAGGACCTTTAGCTTCGAAAGAAAGCAAAACCGTATTCCTTACTCAGCCAACCCCTTTGAGTTAAACATGGTTATAAACTTAATGTCGCCTTTTCTTCACATATTGCATCAAATGATCATAGGAGCTACAGTGGCTTTGTCCAGTCAAAAGTATGGGATGACTAGGGTTAGGGTCTGATTTAAGACATGGTTGACTGCGCCTTTAAGTCTATCATGGTTATTTCCTGTTTACATATTGAAAAAATGAAATCTTTATATAAAATGAAAGATGACAGTTCTGACAATGCTTTGATAATGATGATATAAAATTAAGTTTTTTTTTTTTTAACAATAATTAATATTTATTATAAAAGAAAAGTATAGGATGAACTGTAGTGTAAGGTTAGATGTTTTTCTTTGAACATCACAAATGAAGGTCTTTGTGGTGGATGTCGACATGTAAAGCTCCTTAAATGTCTCATGTGGACGAGTCTAGATGCACCAAACAGTGGCCCCCACTTGGGGAAATTCTGACCAAGAAAAGCACAAAGTGAGTTCCAGGAGGACCATATCAGACGAGGAAAGGGTTGAACTTTGTTGAGTGTATAGTAGATGTTCACATTTGCAATTTTCTTTTTCAGGAACTGGGTCCACCCAGAATGATGGATGGGTGCATAAGTTGAGATAGAGGTCAATGTGTCCAATGATAAGCCAAACAAGATACCAATAAAAAAAAAAGGGCTAATTAAACTGAGTGGGGCCTAAAGGCACCACCACTGATGGGAACTACTTTGGCGGAATGTGTGTGTGAGGGAGATCAACAAATTGATTGAATTAATTTCTAAATCATCAACTAGATAATTGGATTTCTCATTATTGGGCTCACTAGTTATGGACCCTTCATCTAGAAACCTTTGTAACTAACCTTTGTTTTGTCACAGTAATCTCACTGTCCATCACATTATTATCTGGGAAATATGACTTTCCAAATTTGTTATGACATTACCATGATAATAGGATACATTCATGATATCAACTAGAATATGTTAAATGGATATATTATGGACCAACTCTACCTGTATGGGGCTCTACCCAGAATCCCTTTCTGGTCAAGTGACAACCATAATCCTAGATACAGGAATAAGCAGAAGCACCCAAAACATGTAATCTCGCATTTCGAAATTGCAGCCACAGGTGTTTCTTTCTCTTGTGAAATCATTTTGACTCACAGGATAAGATGAGGCTACAGAGTAACTGGTGAAAGTCATGAGTTGTGTCAACAGGAGTATCAGATGCGCATAAATAGTGTCCTTAGACAATCTCGCTAGGTTCATAATTCAGGATTTGAGTTGACCCTTCTCATTTCTGGGTTGGGTTGAGACTGGTATTTCTGACCCAATTCATAAATGGGTTAGTTTTGGGCTGTATCAGTTCTTGCCCTTTGACCCAACGAGCCTAGTCAAACTATTGAGAAAAATGATGAAGTAATGAGCTAAGACAGAGGTCATTGAACCCAACATGACAAGCCAAACAACATTAAAAAAAAAAAAAAAAACTAATTTCACTGAGTGGGGCCAAAGGCACCACCACTAAAAGGAACAAATTCGGGGGAGGATGCCTTTTGTTTTATCACTCAGATAATTGCCTTTTTATTTTTTATATTGCATCTAGAAACCCTGGAATCTTGACAACTTTTCTTTGTCACAAAAAATCACAGTGATTTTGACCATATGGGACATAAAAGATCATGAATAATGAATTCCTTAAAATGGTATTACCAAAACTATATCCCAAATGTGGTTATTGTACATAAGGCTCCAAATTCTTTTTCCAATTCTATTCATATTGTGCGATATTGCACAATATGTGTGATATCGCAAAAACTGAAGGTGAAAATAATTATTTTTCCTTTTATATTTTCTTCCATTCTCATCTCCTACAGCACTAATGCTGAGGTCAATGTCCACCATCGCTCCTAAGCGGTCATAATTGTGGTCGAGCCCTTGCACTCACCATAAAATTGTTGTTATGTCGTTTCCTATCACCAATTGATTTTGAGATAAATGGTAGCTCAAATGGAGTGTAGGATCCTACAAGTGGTATCAGAGCTTAGTAGGTCGGGTGTTTGAATCACGGAACACGCGTTTTGCGAGTTCGCAGTAGGAGTCGCGGCGGGTGTGCCGCTGAGGGAGGGATTGTTGAGGTCAGTTATAATTGTGATCAAGCCATCACCCTCATCATAAAACTATTGTTGTGCCATTTCGTAGCACCAATTGGTTTTGGGATAAGTGAACTAAACCTCCATTTTTTTTCTGCGACTTTCTTCGTTCCTACTACTTTCTCCATCATTAAAAAAAGAATTTAATAGGGTTTCTCTGTTGTTTTTCCATTTATCCAAAAGTATTTTAAGGTTTCCCCGCAACTCTTCCTTTTTCTTTTTCATTTGGCCATTGTCTTGTTGTAATAACTTTACCTCGAGGACAATGGATGGATCCACAATATCAATACCTTGTAAAATTTTGTGGTCTATGTACGCTTTTTTGGAACTGCTTCTCATGAATCATCTTTGGGTGAAGAGAATAAAAGACTACTCTTTTTGTGAACCTTTTTAACGATCGAGAAAGTAGTAGGAACGAGAGGGTCGCAAGAAAAAAAAAACCGAGATTTAGTGTTTTAAGAGATGGAAACGGAGGGGAATATAAGATGGAGATCAAACAGTTTGTGTGATATCGCAGAGATTACACGATATCAGACAAAATGGGTAGAATTGGAAAAATAATTTAGGGCCCTATGTATAGTATCCACATTTATAATATAGTTTTGGTCAACACCATTTTAAAAAAGTCATGGTCTTTTATATCCCGTATAGTAAAAATCCCAACCAAGTTTTGAGATGGGCTCTAAACACAAGCCCCTGCTACCAAACATCTAATTTTGCAATGTAATACTATTCAGCTACAGGCTACCTTCTTCTCATTGGTGCATGGTTGAGTGGTGGTTGCATTTATTTTAGTATCACACACATGCCTAAAGATCTATCCACGGGTTTTTCAAGTAGACGTATCACTCCTGAATGAGTCCAGACCAGTCGCCCAACATAGAAGAAAGAGAAGAGAAGAAAAGAAACCATTTGAATCGTGCCACAGGCATACAGGTAAAATTGAGGGTATAAAAAATATAAACAGGAGTATCAGATACTTGACACGATCCACCTACGTGATCTGGTGGTAATTCAGGGTTCGAGTTACTCTTGTGATTTTGGGTTGGGCTTCGAATTCACATTTCTGATCCAATCCAAAATGGGATGGATTTGGATTGACCCAGCTCTGGCCTTTTGACCAACCAAATAAAGTCCACCTGTCACGTCCCACCAAGCCAACTCGGAACTAACCCGTTAATTGGAAAATTGTCTCCCATTATTGAAAAGTGCAGACTGTTTCACACCTTTGTCCCTCATGATTTGGCACCACACACATAGGACTTATGTTAATCAAATCTTTACTCACATTTGGATTGAATGTCAAAAATATCCTATGGTCAAAAGATATTATACTTTAAGGTTGTTTATCATGACTAGGGTTATATGTGGGGCTGATTTGACCCTTATCTGTAAAGGGACATTTTATCTATACTACGCCCAATAAAAGTAAGCCCATAAGCTGAGACATATAAGCACAAATGTCATAGAGCTAAGATTGCAAACGGATATCTGATTACACGAAAGTTCCGACCCAAAAAAATTAGCCAACTATGTAAAATCTTCCTTGTTTTTATTAGACTATTTCGTAGAGATTCCATTGGCTAATTTTGATTAGACGTCGTAGAGACAGGGGATCTAGACTCATTTCCATACAAGAAGATTGGACATTGTACTTGGAGACAGCTGCAAATCAAATAGATAACTAAAACTATTCCCTTCCATATATGATGGTAAGATGCTCCAATTACATGAAATTTGTCCTAAACTCATAATTTTGGGGCTTTTTTTAAATGGTAACTTTCTTTAAAAAGAAGCCTTTTACAGCACAAGAGAAATATACTATCTTAAGGTGAGAATTTATCGAATGGTAGAACATTAGAAACGGCGCTCATAAGTGTATTAAAAAAAAAAACTATCTTTTGTGTTCAATAAAAAACGAATCTACTTGCTGGTTTCAGAAAGTGTATGTCGCATGAACCGATGAATCCCATAATATCATGGTTCATGGCTTTAATGCAACATTAAATGGCAAAGATTTTCAAAAAGATGGAAGTTAAGAAATGGTGGTCACATGTGTATTCACTTTTCACAAAATGTCAATTTTCATATTTTATAAAAAAAAAATTTACTTGTTGGTTGTAGAAAGTTTATGTTAGAAAAAAGATAAACATCATAGGAGTAGTGGTTGCTGCAGAAATTGATAAATTACAACCCGTAAAAGGGAAGGTGAATGATGAATGATCTTCTTAGCTAATCTTTTCCCGATTTTCAGACTTTACAAAGAGATAAAGTGAAAAGGGAAAGTGAGTGACTGTTTTTATATCGGGATCCAATGATATCATGGGATCCGAGGAAAAAAAGTAAGAAAGAATTTATAGACTCAAGCGACTCTGGTGACGAGATCTCAATTTTAGCGTTTAAGGAGAATTAATACGTTAAATCCCCTAAATATAAATATCAAAAGGAAAACAATACATTCCAGCACAACACTCCTTCCTTTGCTAAGCTTATTCACTGCTTCATTAGCTGATCATCTTGCGTGGGAGAAGGAAACATTAAGCTTTCAAGCCAAATCAACACTTCTACTTCATTTAATCGAGTCTGGCGGATTGCATTAACTTCCCGGCTAGAATGCCATAGGAAAGCAAAAGGATTACAAGAATGTTGCATGAAAGAAGTCACTGATCAACATAAAAGGGAAAACAGAAATAAGAATAACCAATAGATGCTAATCCTTTGGTAACCACATCCGCATTGCCGTTTAAGTCGCTTACTGTTAATCCTTGCTAAACTCTAATTTGACTTCATTATAATTGCAACTGGTTCAGGTTGGGACACAGCCTTGCTCCAACTAAAAACTTAAAGAGACTCCTAAACTAACAGAAACCTGCAAGAAATTAAGGAAAATAAACTCATAAATCCACAACCTAGAATCTAAAAATTAAAAGAATGCTCAGCTGTATAATTTAGCATCCTTCACTGATCCTCATTATGAGACGCACAAAATATATAGCATTAAGTACTGTGAGAAACAGAAGAAGCCACCCATTAATTGCATGGCATGGAAAAACAACTTCTTTGGGTGTTCACATTGAAAGTTAGAATTGACCTGCAAGCATTGATATAATAACTGAAAAGAAAGTATAGGACAACCAAAGAGAAGATGCAATTGCAGTAAAGAAGATGAAAGTAGTGGAGAAGACTAATTGCATAGTGGGAGCAACGTTTAAGTTTTGATCCATTTAAGTCTGGTCAACTTCCCTTTCATAAGCATGATTAGGCTCACCAGTTATGGACCTTTCATGTAGAAACCTTTGTTTTCTGACAATAATCACACACTAAACTAAGCTTTTATAATGAGTACATCACATAATTATCTGGAAAATATAATTTCCCCAAATCTATTTTGACATAATCATGATAAATTCATGATATCAACAGTAATATGATAAGTGGACATGAACCTACTCTACCTAAATGGGCTCTACCCACAGGCCTGTTCTAGTCCAGTGGCAATCATTATCTCATATACAAGAATAAGAAGGAGCACCCAAACATATGTAATCCTGTAATGTGATAAATTATTACAGCCAATGACACACGGGTGAAAGTCAAGTCATCAGTGCGTAAACAGGAGTATCAGATGGGTCTAGCCAGCTCCCCCCAGACATCTGGCTAGTGGGTTGCAATTCAAAATTCTGAGTTTGAGTTGACCCTTCTCATTTTTGGGCTGGGTTGAAGTTGACAATATTTCTGACCCAATTCGTAAATTGATTAGATTTAAGACCAATAAGCTCTTGGCTTTTGACCCACCAAACGTAGTCGATCACACTGTTGCGACCCACAAAGCCAACTCGAAACCAACCTGTTAATTGGAGGATTTTCTTCTACGAACAGAATGCATGCACAGCCAGCTCTGTGGGACCCACTTGGGCCACATTTGATCAGTGCAGCTTCTCTTCCCATGCCTAATTTCGTGCTCATCAAACCTTTACTCTAACATTATAAGATTGAATCTAAAAATTCTGTGGTCAGATGGCAATTAAACTTTAAGGCTATTAAATCAAAGGCTAAAATAGTCCAATGGAGATTATTTTTTGAATGACCCTTATAAATGGGCCATATGAACTAGGCTGCATGAGCAATGCATGTGGTCTAGAAGAAGATTTTTCCCCATTAGTCGGGGTTCTCATGAACCCTGTTAAGATTGAGTTTGGATGGACCAATAATAAATAAGGTTGCACTAATTCTCTCTACATGTTTTTTTTAGGGGATTCGGCGATAAGTCCCTGAACATTTCACTTTCTATCCTTAGATCTACAATCTTTTTTCATAGTGTGGTAGGTCATTTTTCCAAATCTGAAGACCTAAAATGTCCAAGTTACCATTTCTTTAAACGTTCTTATTTATTTAAAGATAAATCATATCCAATGATTGGTGGGATATGCCATTAATAATAGTAAACTACCATTTAATTGGCCATGATTAATGAAAGTCTCATTAATGAGATTTTCAAATAAATTTTTAAAAAACACAAATGAATTTCAAAAAACGCAAATAAATTTTAAAAGAACGCAAATAAATTTCAAAAGACGCAAATAAATTTCAAAAGAACTCAGATAAATTTAAAAGGTCGCAAATAAATTTTAAAAGATTCAAATAATTTTTTTAAAAATGTAAATAAATTTCAAAAGATGCAAAATTTTCAAAAAACTCAAATAAGTTTCACAAAAACTCAGATAAATCTCGAGCCCCGCTACCTTTCTTCTCCGATAAGGCCAACGATGATGGTGGATTCTGGTGGTTCTACATCCCCGATGCAAGTGGAGGGATTCGACGATGCCCTTTCTCCGATTCCGGCATGCAAAATCTCTTTCAACTGGGTTCTGTGAGTTTTCTTTCTTCTCCGACTCAGGCAACTCCGGTCGGCTGTGATGGCCAAACGTACCTTCTACAATTGTGTGCTGCTTTCTGAATCTCTGTTTCTGTGATTCACAGTCAACTATGGATCTCTGCAACTCGAATTCTCCGGCCATAACCACCATAGTCCTTTTCAATCATCTTCCTCAGCAATAAGCAACACGCATGCCTTTGCTGCTTTATTCTCCTCCGGCCTACTATCCGGTTTCTTCTTTGAGCCCAGTGCACAGTACCTAGCACCGCCGCCCCTGATCTTTCTTGTCTTCTCCGGCAACGCCTCAGCTGAGAGTCCGGATCCTCTTCTTTAGTGGTGTTTTTTTTGATAATTTTGTTACTGTTTATTGTTGCTAAATGCTAATACCTTAACACTTCAATTTTACCGATGCAAAAGAAAAAAAGAAAAAAAGAAAAAAGAAAAAAATGTTGCAAATACTGTTGCGGTGCCTAAAACCCATCAAATTTAATCCATCTATAAACCTGAGCCCTTGCCATCCAAAAGGTCCACCACTGCAATACTGCTGGTCCAAAACCTACCCAGCCTGTACCCAAATCTGAACCCACTTGAACAGCCCTGAAACTGGTCTAAACAGTCGGCAAAACCATAGTCACCTTGTTCGCTCATCAGGCCTTCAAGCTGTGGATAGTTCATTTTGAACAATCCGCATCTCATTTGTCAACTATTAAAGAACTATTAACGAACTAATGACATGTAGTTCTCTAGGTCGAGTCCTAGAAATCCATAGCGACGACTATCTAACTCAAAAGCACTGCACCTCTATATATTTACACCAACTCATATCAAACTCCAATCAAACTTGCCACCACCACCTTAACATTGATCACGAATACAACATGAAATTTTATTTTGGTTTTTGTTTCACCATCTATTTTACACATAATTCATATGATTGTGGGCCCAGCTTTGATTGAAGTAGAACTTCACCGGTAAATGTAACAAATGGTGATTTAAGTGATTTGAATTTTAGTTGTGGGCCCTAGTGATGAACTTATAGTGTGGTCACTGATAAATTACTTCGTTGAACTTGTCAAACTCCAAAATCCAAATCAGATGAATTGAGAACCGAATCAAATGAACCTATTCCATCAAGTTTTCTGCTCAAACTAAATCTTGAATTATGAATTGCAAAGCTAATCAAACTGCAAGTAACTATGTGTAAAACTACTGCCCCGTACAGAATCTCAGTCGTCAACAAAATTGCCTTCATTCAAATTGACCCCAATCTGTGGAAGTTACTGTCCTGTACAGCATACTGCACCCCTAAAAAAAAAAAAAAGAGTGCCAAAATTCTCCATATTTCGTTCCAATTCCAACCCTACTTCAGCCCAATAGTAACCCACCAAATACCATAAATTTTCCCAAATCCAAACCTACCATAAACATTAGCCACAGGAGAACGGCGCCGTACCTTGTCGGTTCGGTACGGCCGACGACCCAACAAACCAGGATCGGTAAGCGTTAGTCAGTCGGAAGCAGTAAGCACCGGTTGAGGACTGCCGGGAAGGAATCATCAGTCAAAGAGGGGCTGTCTACTTTGACTATTCATTGACTGTCTAGTGGTAACATTGGGAGTTCCAGATTGGAACCTAACCTCCTGCCTCTCTGAGAGTTTTTATTACCTCACATGTGTGAGTTGTGTTTATGTCTTCTTACATGTATAAGTTCCCACCACCTTACATGAGTGAGTCGTGTCTATGTCTCCTCGCATGTGTGGGCTGTGTCTATCTCTCCTCTTATGTGCAAGTTGTGTCTACATCCTCGCTTGTGCGAGTTCTCGCGAGTCTCAGGTCTAGCCCCTAGCTGGGTTGCCAAAAAAAAAAAAAAAAAACATTAGCCACAGAACTCCCCCCACTACATGCACGAATCTGTAGTGCTAGAAGAGCAGTTGCAGACATCAAGAACAGTTCCCTCCGGTAACTACGACTCTTGCCCCAAAATTAAACACTATTCCTCGTCTTCTCCCTACATATACCCTATACCCTACATCCAATTTCCCATCAAATCAGGACCAAAATTGGCCTCTATTTTAGTAATCCAGGAAGAACACTAATTTCACCCTAAATGATCCCATCAAAACCTTCAGCAGAATAATTCAAATTAGCCCCAACCATACCCCACCACAAACTCCAAGTTTCCCCACACAATTCATTCATCCTTGAACATAAATCTTGCCACAGAAAAAAATAAATAAATAAATAAATAAAATAAAAAAGAAGAAGAAGAAGAAGAAGAATTGAATGCCTAGCCCAAACCTATTCCATCTTAAACCCAACTTACAAAAACCCTAAGTTGCTTTTAACCCTGACTTCAGCATCCACACAACATTACGAGTCCAAAAGAGTTCCCATACTGCACCATACAACAAACATCAATTGTTGCCCCCCTCTCCAGTATAAACAATACTAAATTAGTTGTTGTCCCGTCCAAGTAAAAAGGTTCCAAACACCTTTTCAACCGCCCCATAATCACCAACAACAAGAAGTCCTTTCCTGTCTTGTTATAAATTAATTCAGCAGTAGTGCAATAATTGATTATAGTCACATTAAGCACCCTATTCCCTTTAAGGAATCTAATCAGCCTTTCTGACTGCACATTCCACCACAGTCCACAGATTGATTTCTTGCATTCACATACTTGCTCTGTCCAAGTCATTCTCAACATTTCTTAATTCATTATGTCTACCCAAAGCTATCAAATCTACTGGGGAAGATTCTCAGATCAAAAGCAAGATCAAATGATCAACGAGTTACCTGCCTGCATGAATACACTGATTGCTGAAGTGGAAGCACTCAAATAAATAGCCTACAAGACTACAACTAACCAGAGAATCAAGGACAGACAGTAATGGGGTCTAAAAATTGAGAGTGGAGCGATGATCTTTTAATATTCGATGAAATGCCATCAGCTGGAAGTCAGGACAAGGGGCATCTGCAAGAGAGCATTTTAAGGGGAGTCTACCAGATACCTTAAAAAGCTGCAGTGCAGAGATGACACCACCAAGGAGGTCTGTGTCAATGTTCCTAAATTAGCAGGAAAAATAGAAGCCAACACACTTCACTAAATGGATTTTATTTTGTTGATGATGCGAGACATACAGTTAAAATGATAGGACTGAAATATCATGGTTGAATCTGGTAGCAAAGCATAATAGAAGAATGCTTAAAGAGGCTAGAGTGCTCCTATATATAGACATGGGTTGAGATGAAAGACAAGCTGTGGGAGAGGTGGGAGAGGTACCTTCTGACATATTAGAGAGTCTTCAAATAGCTTGTCACATTAAGGCAAGGTAATATGAGAGTGGATTAGTACACTGAGAGATTCCATGAATTGATGGTTGGATGCTGCATAAGAGAGAGTGATCTTCAATTTCTTTAATGATACAGTATTAGCCTAAGATGGATATAATTTTACAAATGGATAGCTTAGAGGAGGCATACATAGTGGCTCTCAGAACTGAACTATTGCAACCTTTATGAGACTGCTGGTTCTCTAGCTGGGATTCTAATCAAGAAAGATTGATGAAACTAATAGGAATCATAGAGTAACCAACCTCTCCAATGTACAAAGCTAATGAGGGAGTCCTCCAAGGAAACCGTTGTTGAATGAGACGAGAAAGGCACGAATGATGAGCACACCCCCCATAACATTATTGAATAGGCGCAAGTATTTCAAGTATGGAGGCGAAGGGCATTATGTTTCAGAACATCCCCGTGACAAGAAATGGGATGATCCAGTGTGTAGAGAAGCGAAAGGTGAAAGGATGACATCAACGTTGATCGTCCCCAGCTTACTCGATCCAAACATCAAAAGAGGCAGAAACTTGGCAACAATTAACTTCTTCCACACTAACAGTAAAATGCTACAAAAAATTATGCACCATGATCACTGGTAGAGGCAGCACAATGAGCACTGCTGGAGAAGAAGTTACTGATAAATTGATCCTAACAACCAAGAAGCATTTGTGTCCATACAAAGTCGCATAGGTCAATGACAGAGTCATGCCCCTGAATAGACATCTAGCTGCATTTGTGATCTGACACTACTAAGATTCCATCTGGTGCGGCGCTGCCAACCCTATGTCATATGCATCTCTAAAGGCCATAACTGTTTTGATCACAAGATACATTACAATGGAGAGGCTAATACCTATAAGTTTTTACTCAGAAGAAAGAGAAATATCTTACAACTCAGACCCATGAAAATAGAAGAGACACATGATTCAAACATTCTCTCAAAGCAGAAGTTAGAATGCTAAAGTGCAATGAAGAAGTGAAGAAACATAAATCAATCAAGGAAGCACCTATACCACTGGAGATCATTTAAGAGTTGCTTCACACTCTCCTAAATGAGCTTCCTACTATACGAGAAAATCCATCAAGCCATTGATTTTGTGGATGGTTCGATTCTTCCAAATCCACCTACTTATCAGTTGAATCCAAGAGCACACACTGAATTAAAGAAATCAGTTTATGGGTCGATCAGACATGTATGACAGCATGAGCACATGTGCAGTCCAACCCGCCTTACACCTAAAGGCAGAAGTTAAAGCATATGTGTGGACAATCATGCCATCAACAATATCACTGTCAAGTGGTGATTTCCAATGCTATGGCCTAGGGATATGTTAACTATGACGACAAGAGTGACAATTTTATTGAAATTCAACCTTCGCAGCAGATATTACCAAACCCACATACATCTAGGTGACAAATGGATAACAGCCTTCAAACAAAGGTTGAATTAAATGAAAAGTTTGTTATGCCTTTTAGACTAACCAATGTATCCAGCACCTTCATGCATGTTATGGTGCAGATTCTTCAAACATTCTTGGTTAAGTTTGTCATTTATTTTGATGACATTTTGATCAATCGGCATACAACAGAGGTGCATCTAGATCACATGGGAGCACTTTAAAAGTAAAATATACTACATCAACCTAAAGAAGTTTACATGCTTGAGCGCATAAAGTCTTCTGAGATTGGTAGTCTTGTCCCTAGGAGATGAGGAAGATTTGGACAAGATCAAAGGAATATTTGAATGGGTGACACCAATCACCATCCCTGAAGTTAGAAGCTTCTACACATTAGCCATGGCACTGATTACAAAATGCATGAAGAAAGGTGCACTCGAGCAGACCAACAAGCAAGCATGAAGAAAGGTGCACTCGAGTAGACCAACAAGCAAACCTCTGAAAGTATCCAAATTAAGGTAACAGAAGCACCAAGTCTAAAGTTTCCCAAATTCAGTAAGGTCATTGAAGTCATATGTGATGCATCCCATGTAGGATCTGGAGTCCCAAGTCAAGAGGAACATCCAATTGCCGCCTTTAGTGAAAAGTTGAATGAAGCCCAATAGAAATATTTGGCATATAATGCGGAATTTGATATAGTCATACCATCCCTCACACTTGCCCAAAAAGAGTTCATGCTATACTTACATCTTAAAACTTTAAAGTAGTTTAAGTCTTGAATTCACAGAACAAACTGAGTGCAAGAAAAGCCAAGTGAAGTGCTTATCTTCAAGAGTCTCATGCCTTAAACACAAAGAGGGAAGTATAAACAAAGTGAAGACCACTCTAAGAAGAAGGCTACATTTTAAGGTGACATTGACAATAGGAGTTCCAGCTCTGAACAGATCAAGAGAGGCTACCAAGATGATCTAGTCAATTCGGGCCGAAGAAAGTTGATACAGCCAAGTGACCAAGACCTACAAAAGCAGACCTAAAAAACACCCGCACATCCAAACATGGAGGCCCCACCTAATTCACTTACGGAGATTAAGAGAGATGTGACTAAATTCCAAGTCACACGTCCAAGTTTGCACAAGATAGTAAAGAGGTTTCTATTTTTCAAATTATGACATGTTAGGAGTCTTATTTAAGAGTTTAATTCCAGCTAATTTGCTGAAGCTTGTCACTTTCAGGGAATCTATGACCCATCTCTTCGCTTGTATGGTAATCATGTCTTCCAAGACAACGACTACTCCTGCTTAATAATTTGGTAACCCCTTTTCAGTTGTAAAAGCTACTTGATGCCACTTCCACCTCCATATCTGGATCACCCTTGATGGACTTATTGTTTTGATAACTATACTTGGTATACAGAGCTTGAATCTTTCTCCCTCCCCCATGATCTTCCTTTCACCAAGTACATAGGTTCACCCGCCTCCCTTTCATTCTGAAATCTGACAAAGGCACACTTCAGGTTGAATACATCTATAGTGTAAACATAAAGGTCAGCTCGACCTTAATGGGTCAGCCCTCAACCCATGAATTGGGTCAGCCCACAAATCTACAGATTGTATGAGTTGTAATTAGATATTAGTTACCTTAACAGTACATGTAATCATGTAATTAGATCCTCTAATCTAGGAGTTGTAATTAGATATTAGTTACCTTAACAGTACTTGTAATCATGTAATTAGATCCTCTAATCTAGGCAATACTGTGTTTATATAAGGATCCTTTGTCAATACAAAGATATGAAATTCTCTTGCAATACTTTTCTCTTCTTGTATGCTTCTGAGTAGTTCTAGATACTCTTTACATGGTATCAGAGCCCATCGATCTGTTCATTCAGGCATAAGAGGAGCCCTGCTCAACTGATAGGAGAATACTGTATTCGGTTGTGAGAAGCACTGCACTACTGTGATCAAAGGTGGCCCATCTGTTGATGATCATTCTGCATCAGAGAAATCTCCCCATTCTGGTTGTCCATTTATCCTAGGAATTCTACACATTTTTCCCAGATTTTATGCTCATCTGAGGTAGGCCATTTGATCTGATCTGTACCTGTCATCTTTGTGCAATTAGTTTTCATCAAGTCCGTTCAGATTTCTTGTTTCTCAAGCTTTCACCTTAATTCCAGTTAGAGGTGTTTAAGATTTTTGAGGCAAAGATCACTGTGTGATCTGATCATCCAATTGATCATCCAGTGGGGCCCACAGATGAGATCTGTGCCCAGATTCAAGGTCGCCTGGACCAATTTTTGCATTTTGTCACATCTGCTTGCACACTGAAACTGAGATCCTTCATCTGATCACTTAGTAGGGCCCATGGCACTCATCTGTGCTCAATTTCTAGTGATCTGGATCTATTTATTGGAATTTTTTCAAGATCTGTTTCATTATTGTGACTGGATTACAACTCTGACTTAGCTTTGGGGCTGGATTTCACATATTTTCAATCTGTGAGCCATTTGTCTTGCTCCAATGTCTGCTGATCGGACTGTTTCGGGTATTAGCATCAAACTTGATGGCACAAACTATCCATATTGGTCCCATCTCATGCAAAATTTCCTAAAAGGTCAAAAACTATGGAAATATGTTGCTCAACAGATCCCTACACCAGATAGTAAGGCTGATACTTTTGAGGAATGGGAAGCTTCCGTCGGAAAAATTAATTCTTGGATTGCCAATTCAGTCGACCCATCTATTGGGAATCAATTAGCTAAATTCAATTATCCTAAGGCTGCTTGGGATTATTTAGCCAGATTGTATACCCAGTCTAATGCTGCTCACCGGTATCAGTTAGAATGGGAAATCAAAACTGCAGCCCAAGGAACTGACTCCATTCATGATTTCTTCATCAAAATGACTGCCTTATGAGATCAACTGGCTCTAATGGAACCCACTTTTAAAACAACTGATGATGCTCACACCTTTGAAGTCTATAGGCAGCAGACTCGCTTTGTTCAATTTCTTATGGCCCTCCGCCCTGATTTTGAACATGTTCGTGGTCAGTTATTACATAGGTCACCACTGCCTTTCGTTGATACAGCACTCTCGGAACTTCTGGCTGAAGAACAAACTCAGCTTTCTCTTACAAAGAAGAAACATGTGGAACCCACACATGTCCTGTCAGCAAATGTTAGTACCCCGCAGCATGATCGCTCTTTTCTATCTGGTACCAATGACTTTTGCAATTATTGTAAGAAGAAAGGACACTGGAAACGGGACTGCCCAACCAGACCTCAAAGGCCAAACAATAAAACCAAACACTCTGGTCAATAGCCCCATCGTGGTCCCATGCAATCTTATCCACAGCGACCCTATGCGGCCAATGTTACTGAAGATGATAGTTTTGTGCCTCCACAAATGGATCTTGCATCTCAGATTCAAGCTATGGTTGATGAGCGCATGCAACAGTTATTTCTAGCTTCCTCCACTGGTTCTGCTTCTCAGATGGCCACTACCCCCTCAGCCTCTGGTTCTACCATGACCATTTCCGGTCCGTCAGGTACTTTTGATACTACATGGATTTTTTATTCTGGTGCATCCTATCATATGACAAATGACGTATCCAAACTTCATAATTGTTATACCCCTGCTAGCTCTCTCACCATACATACAGCTGATGCCACTCCTCTACCAGTCTCCCTTATTGGCTCCGTTTCAAATAAGTTGATCTCCCTCACTAATGTTTTGTGTGTTCCTCACCTGTCTATCAACTTAATCTCTGTTAGTCAATTGACTTCTTCTGGATTTCTTGTCTCATTTTCTTCTACTGGTTGTTCTGTGCAGGATCCGCGCACCGGGAGACAGATTGGGACCGGCCTTAGGTCAGGAGGACTTTACTATCTCCACTCGTTGCATCTTCCATTCTCCAGCATATCCCCTGCCGCACTTGTTTCCTCTCCATCACCCTTTGCCCTTTGGCACTCTCGTCTAGGCCATTTATCTTTAAATAAAATGAAGTTTTTATTTACTAGTGGTGTATTTGGAAACATTTCTGTATTAGACATTTCTACTTGTTTTGGTTGCCAATTCGGTAAACAACATGCCCTTCCTTATAATAACAGCACTTCTTTTACTAATGCTCCTTTCGCTTTGGTGCATTCTGATGTTTGGGGACGGGCCTCTCAGCCAACGAAAGGTGGTTCCATTTATTATGTGTTGTTTATTGATGATTTCACTAGATATACATGGTTGTATTTAATGAAACACCGTTCTGAGTTATACACTATCTACACTGCTTTCTCCACCATGGTTTCCACTCAATTTGACAAGAGGATTAAAATATTTAGATCTGACTCTGGGGGAGAATACATGTCCCATAAATTTCGTTCTTACCTGACCAGTCAAGGGACTCTAGCTCAATTATCCTGTCCTGTCACACCACAGCAAAATGGTGTCGCAGAACGGAAACACAGACATATCCTAGAGACTGCTTGTTACGGGCATAATGGTGCACGTGGGCCAGACATGAACCCAGACATGAAGATGCATCATAACCATGGGACATGCCACTTCACCACCCTCACTATTCATCTTCTTTGACTGAGTCTGAGTAGTGGAGCATGCCAAGTCTGGGTAGTTGCAGAAAGGGTGGAACAACCTTATCAATTGCAGATCTTTAGGCCTAACTTCCTGAATTTTAGATAGTTGTTATTAGATATTTCCTTTTCAATAATGAGTAGTGACTGTTTCTCTTTCAGTTAATGTAATCCCTTGTTTTAAGCCACTCACGTTGAGGGCTCTCTTTAAATAGGAATGTAAGAGCAATGTAGAGGATATGAATTGAAATATAACTTGAGTCTGGTTACTCTTGTTCTTCTCTGTGCTTTGTGAAAATCTGATCCCCACTGTCCTTCTGCTATCTATCCAGAACCATCAAAATTGGTAAAGGAAAGAAACAGAAGTGGGCAGGTTGGAAGGCTCGAGTCCAAACTGAAGAATTCTGGCAGGAACCTAACACTGCTAGATCCTTGATTTATTCCTCCCATGTTCCCCTGCAATTCTGGGGGGAAGCAGTCCTGACTGCAATCTATCTGATTAACAGAACACCATCCTCTGTTTTATCTGGCACATCTCCCTATGAAAAATTGTTCACTTCTAAACCTGACTTGTCCTATCTCAAAGTTTTTGGCTGCACATGTTTTGTTCTGTTGCATGATAACGAGAGAACGAAACTTTCCCCCAAATCCACTGTCTGTGTCTTCTTAGGCTATGGCATCGAACAAAAAGGCTATCGATGCTATGATCCTAAAACTAATAGGTTACGGGTCTCTCGTAATGTCACCTTCTTGGAACATATATCTTTCTATACATTACCTACACAATCCCCTTCTCCTACGCAACCTACAGTATACCCTCTTGATCCCTTTCCAGACCTGTTTCCCTCCGATATCTCTTCTTCTCCACCTCTACAGGTATATCATCGTCGGCCCAAACCGTTGTCTGTTCCTTCGGAATCTCCAGCCCCACCTTCTACTTCTGATCATGGGCCTATCTCCTCTGCTCCAGATGTGCAGGATCCTCCTGAAAATCGAAGGTACCCATTGCGCACCAGAATTCCTCCATCCCGGTTTGGCTTTGTTTGTACTGATCATTTTTCTCCATCGTATAAGTCCTTCCTTGCAGCAATTCATACTTTGGCAGAACCACAATCCTATAAGGAGGCCATTACTCATCCCAGCTGGAGATCTGCCATTGCCGAAGAACTTGCAGCTCTACAGAAAACTCACACATGGGACCTTGTTCCTCTTCCCTCCGAGAAACGGGCTATCGGCTGCAAATGGATTTTAAAATCAAAACCAAATCTGATGGTTCTGTTGATCGTTATAAAGCTCGCTTAGTTGCAAAAGGCTACACACAAGAATATGGAGTAGATTATGAGGAGACCTTTGCTCCAGTTGCTAAGATGACGACTGTCCGTACTTTTATCTCTGTTGCTGCTGTTAGACATTGGCCCCTCTACCAGCTTGATGTCAAGAATGCATTCTTGAATGGATTCCTTCACGAAGAAATCTATATGCATCCTCCTCCAGGTGTTGTGAGACCTCCTCATTCAGTGTGTCGTCTCAAACGCGCTTTATATGGACTCAAACAAGCCCCTCGTGCTTGGTTTGAACGGTTTAGCACCAGCATTATCAATTTTGGTTTCTCTCAGAGTGCTCATGACTCCACTCTCTTCACTCGCTACTCGCGATCTGGATGTGTTTTTTTGTTACTCTATGTCGATGATATGATTATCACTGGCAATGATGCTTCTGGTATCCTATCCTTGAAGCGTTTTCTTCATCGACAGTTTGAGATGAAAGATTTGGGACATCTGCGGTATTTTCTGGGCATTGAGGTTGCCTACTCTACCCAAGGATATCTTTTGTCCCAAACGAAATACTGCAATGAAGTTCTCCAACGAGCTGGACTCACAGATTTTAAGCCTGTATCTACTCCAATTGAACATAATCTGAAGCTTCGAACTACAGATGGAGATCTACTTTCTGATCCAACTCGTTATCATGAGGTGGTCGGCAGCTTGGTTTATCTTACCATTACCAGACCAGATATTGCCTATGCAGTACATGTGGTAAGCCAATTTGTTGCGCAACCCACTCATATTCATTGGGCTGCTGTACTTCGCATACTGAGATACTTACAAGGCAGTTCCAATTGCGCCCTCCTTCTCTCCTCTAGTCAGAATCTTACTCTGATGGCTATTCAGATTCCGACTGGGCAGGAGATGTCAATGATCGCCGCTCCACAACAGGCTTCTCCATTTTTCTTGGCTCCCCTCTCATCTCTTGGAAGAGCAAGAAACAGGAGGTTGTCTCACGGTCATCCACTAAAGCTGAATATCGTGCTATATCTCACATTACTACTGAAATTATTTGGCTTCGCTGGTTACTTCGAGATTTAGGAGTTCTAGTTCCTAAATCTACCCCTCTTTACGGACAGTGAAAGTGCACGGAAACTGGCAACAAATGATGTCTTCCATGAACGATCTAAACATCTTGAAGTAGACTGTCATTTCATTCGTCAACATGTTCGGAGTGGTACTATAAAGCTTTTTCAGATTTCATCAGCTGCTCAAGTAGCAGATTTGTTCACCAAAAGCCACTCCACATCTCGTTTTTCGGAGCTAGTTTCCAAGCTCTCGATGGTCACATTCTCCCATTCAAAGCTTGAGAGGGGGTGTAAACATAAAGGTCAGCTCGACCTTAATGGGTTAGCCCTCAACCCATGAATTGGGTTAGCCCACAAATCTACAGATTGTATGAGTTGTAATTAGATATTAGTTACCTTAACAGTACCTGCAATCATGTAATTAGATCCTCTAATCTAGGAGTTGTAATTAGATATTAGTTACCTTAACAGTACCTGTAATCATGTAATTAGATCCTCTAATCTAGGCAATACTGTGTTATATAAGGATCCTTCGTCAATACAAAGATATGAAAATTCTCTTGCAATACTTCTCTCTTCTTGTATGCTTCTGAGTAGTTTTGGATACTATTTACAGTCCCTTCATAAAGAGGCACAGCATCTCTCTATCTATCTCATCTCTTTCACTGCCTTATACTCCCTCTTTCCTCCAATCATACTAAGGAATTACAACATTGTTGGATCTATTGTTCTAAGGTACCTACAGATTTCCTTAAATGAATGCGAGTGATCTTTTCCCAATATTTCTTTCTACAAGCTCTGTGTTGATCTTTGGAAATATAGCCAGGTTCTTTTTACACTGTTTTCTTTTTCCTCTTTCTAATTTTTCTTCACAAATGAAATGTGAGGATTAGCTTTGACAAATTATTTGTGGGTTGTGTTTCTTGTCATTGCCTACTTTCATTGTGAACGTAGTTAGGCATCCAAAGACACCATACGCAAAGAGTTATTCATCGCAGCATTTCTTTTCCCATCTTCAGTTTTTTTTCTCACTCATCTAACCTCGGATTTTGGGAATTTCCACTATAAGCTGGCTGTTCTTTTGAATTTTTGCATACACAACCTTCTCATGGAATTTACTTATATACTTTGTTTGTGGAACATTTCCTATTTTCAAAGAAGTTGAATATAGAAGAAGTTACAAAGAGATGTTTCTCATGGCTGTTTAACAGCACATAACCAGCTCAAGTAATGCACATACATTATTTGCAAACTCTCCTTATTTTCGCCATCTGAAAAAAATAAAAAATAAAAAATAAAATTGAAGAGATGTATCTTGTTGCAATTCAACTTATGGTACATTTGTATAGATATGAGGGAAAACTTTCTTAATGCACTTTGGTTTACCTTTATAGAGAATTTCGTTTTTTCCTTTCTATACTTATCAGAGTTTACTATAAGCTGGGGTTTCCTATGATAAGTATCACTGTGGGGGAAAATTCACATGACCTCTCTGGGGAGTTTATTAGTAAACTTTATTTTCCAAATTGTCTTGATTTCTAATAAGTTAAATCTATAAAATAAAATGAATATAGATATAAAGAAATGTTTCTCATTGCAATTCAATTGCAAAGAACCAGTTTGGGAAATTCGCTGATATACATTGTTTGACGAATTCTCTTGATTCTAATAAATTAGATCGATAAAAGAAATTATAAAGAGATGTCCTCACTGCAATGCAACAGCATAAACCTGTTTGGGAAATTTATTGACATTCTTTCTTGAGTCGATATCAGGGCCGAACTGTGATCATATATGACACCTTTTGGTTATAAGGCTGTTTAGTTATTTAATACATAATTTTCTATATTTAATCTCTATTCATAATTCTTGCATATGCTTCATTTGAGTATGAATAGATTGAATATTTTCTCCCATGTTTCTTTTTTCTTAAAATCTTGTGAAGACCATTATTTCTTTAAACATTTACCATGAGGGATATGCCTGTGCTAAGCACGGGCTATTAGCTAGCCATGCTCTAAATTCAAAATCCAAACTACAGGGGTAAGGTAAAGAAAAAATTTCAGAAGAAAATTATCATTGGTACTGTGCCTTTGAAGATGAGTAGAGTTGGTTATTGTAAGAAACCATGTGTCAATCCAAAAGCTTAAGCTGATAGGTGGTAGGTCCAAATAGGTATATGAAGCACTGTCAAAGGCATTATTTGGGCAATGTGGGATGTTCATGTGGGACTTTACTTTACCAACACTCCCCCTCATGTGCAAGGCCCAACAGATTTCATGGATGGGCCTGCCACGTGGACTACACAAGAACAACAGGATTGAAACCCGCTCTAATACCATGTAAGAAATCATGTGCCATCCCAAAAGCTTAAGCTAATAGGTGGAAGGCCCAAACAGGTATATGAAGCATTGTCAAAGGCATTACTTAGGTGATGTGGGATGTGGGGCTTTACTTTACTAACAGTTATAACATAATTAAAAAAAAAAAAAGAGGTTATAACATAAGCTTTCAGAGCACATGAAGATTACAAAGCACAGCATATAATGTAGAAAGAAATTATTCCAGTATTAAAAGACTTCGTATATGCAGATCACAAAAGATTACTGAACCTCTGTTGCCCTTCTAAAAGAAACTACCTGTTAATGGAAGAAAATTCAAGTTCTTGAAACAACCATTGGAAGTGGAAGGCGGAAGGCTTCTACTTCCCACAAGTTCCAAAATATACCCATTTTGACCAAATAGCACATTGGGTATGTTATGAGTGTCAAATGGGTGAGAACAATGTTTCTAACTCCACAATCTTTTTCAGAAATAAAACAATCCAAGACATTTTAACGGATCAATTACAAATCTTCTATGATGATTACAATCCGGACACCTTTTTTTTTTGCCTTAAACAATCCAAACAAACACATTACCAATCAAATCAACTATAGAAATTTCCTAATAACTACATATATTCATAGTGAAAGTGAATTTCATTAACTTGGTCAGCATCCATTAAAAGAACTTAAAGACTTTCGAAAAACAAGGGTTTGCAGTAGGCTACAAAACATGCAAAGTTCAACAAATGGCACCCAAAATGGATCATGCATGACATGTGAACCCAATTCAGTTTCATATATACGAAAATCATACTGAGTTTAAACAGCTAGAAAAGGTACCAAAACAAAGAAATTGAACCATTTAAAACAATCATCCGATTCAATGGATAACAACCCCATGATCCACGAGCAATAACTCCAAAGTACACATGCACTCACTGAATCTAAAATATATGGACGCACACTAAACAGTGTATATAATATAAAGACACGCACTAAACACATTAAAACTTGATTTCATTTTTTTTTTAAATATTGACGATATATTGCTCAAAAGGATCTGTACAGTATAAGAGATATATACTGACTCAAAAAAAACCCCACAACAAAGGAGATGAGCAAACAAAACCGAAAGAAGAGAGAGGGAAAAATCCAAAAAAATGGGTACAACCCCCATAACAAAGGCGGGCATGAGCGCCCAAAAAGAGCTAACAACAAAATTACATAGATACAGTCAAGGCAGGTTTGATCATCTATTGATCATTTTAACACAAAACAACTATAGATCAAATCAATAAAACAGCCAAAGAAGCATCAGTTTCAAATTCTCAAGGTTTGATTCCTCTATTCTTTGTAACACCATATGACCAAACAAAACAAAAAGACCCGCCAATATCCAATTTCAAGGCAAATATAGAGACAAATAAAACAATACACATTCATTTCCCTTCCATAAATCCAGAACCAATAAAAGCCATCAACGAAATAAAGATATTTGCAAATTCCAAGAAAATCAAGATGCTAGTCTCATTTTCTACATATAAAAAACAAGTAAAATAATGGAAGAAGAAACTAGATGGGAGGTCAGAATCATATACAACATGTATTTTTAAACACATTCAAAGCCAATTTCATTTTCAATCATGCATCAACCATTTTGAAACAAACTTTCTATAAATAGAAACAATAAAACAGCAAATGCTAATCAATTTCAAGGAATTAATTCAGCCATTCTTCCAAACCGATACAAACCAGCAAAGCAAAGAGATCCTTCAGAATCCAATTTTGATGCATGTAAGGTAACAAATACACATTCAATGCCCTTTCATAATTCCCATAAACAAGTTCAAGATATCAGCAAATTCACACACACACGCACGCCTATGCTCATGGACATACACAGAAAGAGGAGAGACAAGGATGCAAGGACAAAACCATATGCACCATTTATGTATTTCTGCACACAATTGAGCCTAGTTTCATTTTCAACCATGTATTAAACATTTTGAAATAAACAACCTATAGGTAGAATCAATAAAACAGCAGAAACTCATCAATTTCAATGAATTAATTTTACTCTTCCTAAACTGCAAAAAACAAAAGGAACCTTCAAATCAAAATTTGATTTCTACACATATAAAGAAACAATGCACATTCAATCCCCTTCCATAATTACCTAACACACAAAACACATGAACAAAATCAAGATTTGAGCAAATTCCATTACAATCAAGATTCTAGATTCATTTTCTTCATATCCAAAACCAAAAAAAAAAAAAAGTAAGAGAGGGGAGGAAGAAACAAAGTGTGGGGACAAACTAATATGCATCATTTTGTGCTTCTAAACGTATTCGAACCCAATTTCATATTCAATCATACATTATCTATTTGAAAGAAATTACTAACAGAATCAGAATCAATAAAAGAGCAAAAACTCTCCAATTTGAATGAATTAATTTAGTAATTCTTCTCACCCCATAAACCCAACAAAGCAAAGATCTTTCAGAGCATAATTTCAATGCGTACAGAGAAACAATACACATCCAATCCCCTTTTTATAACTTCATAACCCATAAAGCCCATCACTAAAATCAAGCTAAGATCAAATTTCAGTAATATCGACACTCTAGCTTCATTTCTCAAATCCCAGATAATGAAAAAAAAAAAAAAAAAAAAAGGACTAAGAGAACACCGAAGGACCAGGAACCGGAAGCGAGGGAGGGGAGTGGGGGCACAAAGTTTTATAAACCATATCTGTACTTCTAAACACATTTGGACTTGATTTCATTTTGAATCATGCATAAATTATTTTGAAACAAACTATGAATAGATAGAACCAATAGAACAAGGAAAAATACACAACAACAACAACAACAACAATTAATTCAACTATTCTTCCCAACCCCATCCAATCCAAAAGATCCTTAATATGTATAAAAGCCAAAAAAAAAAAAAAAAAAAACTTCCAAAAAAAAAACTTCCAATCCCCTTCCATAATTTCATAACCCATAAAACCCATCACCAAAATTTCAATAATATGAGCAAATTCCAATAATATCAAGAGTCTAGATTCATTTCTTCATATCCTGGAAAAAGAAAAGAAAAGAACAGAAAACATAACAGGGGAAGAAACAGGATGGGAGGACAAAATCATATACAGCAAGTATGTATATAGAACCATCTCATTCAACAGAAAATGGGGAAATACATACATCGTTCACCGTGCACAACCGTAGCCCCCATCCATACAAAATACGTACATGAATCCACCACCGTACACCGTACTCTCCCCTGCATTTCCGATGACGGCGACGATTCTCGTTGGGAAAAAAGGAGACCCACCCGGAGATTTTTACGACATGGGTCCTCGGATTTCGGTCTTTTTCCACCTCCCCAAGATGCTAGAAATACGTATAAATCTACTACTGCCTGGCTCCATCCTGTCTGCCTTTGTTCTACGCTATACGGTGTAGATACTACATTGTACGCTTCACCACAAGGGAATGGACGAAAAGGGGCACGAGCCTGTGGAGGGAGGCAGGGAGAGATAGTGAAGCTGGTGAAGGGTAGTTTGGTCAATGGACAGCTTCGCCATTAGCGCTCTTCTTTCTTTCTCCTCCTCCTCCTTCTTCTTCTTCTTCTTTCTTCTTCTTTTCCTTGTGTATATTTATGTTGTTGTGTCTTTGTTGTGGGCTTGGGGGGTTGTTTTTGAAGGAGAGGAGGGAAAGCAAAGGGAGGCGTTGTTTGTGCGGTTGTTTGGTTTCTCCTTGGCCGGTGAAAAGCCCTTTTCAGCTTTTCTCTTTGGTCTGTTTTCTGGTAAGAGGACTGATGGTTCCCATGCAACTCAAGAGCACCTGAAATTGTGTATATCCCCACTGGGATGTTGGCTGGGGTGGCATTGGCAACACAGGGGTCAGGTCGGGTCGGGCCGGGTCAAAATAGGTCAGAGTTAACCTGGGTTGTCTACAGGTTGAAGCCCAACCCATATCCAACCCACTTGTAAAAGTAAAAATGGGTTAGGGGACCTCAGCCTGTCCTGACCCACATCTAACATCATGGGTCAGCAAGTTTAGGTCATGTTTGGCAATCAAAAGCTTAGAAAATAGATTTGCAATTTCTAGGAAGGTGTGGAAAATGCACGTTTGGCAATTGTAAATTCCAATGATTTGGACCAATGAAAATCCTCGGTTTGTGGATTTTCAAGCCCGACCTCCCCCATAGAAATCCTCATTTTTTTTTTAATTTATTCAACTAAACCATCTTTTTTTTTCAATTATATACATTAATGTGCACTTATATTAATGTGAAATCTTCAGTTATACAAGTTTTCAGTGAAGAATCCCTTATCTAAAGGCATTGATATCAGTAAATTCCTCTCACGGATCCCTCACTAGTTACCAAATATATTGCACTTAACTTGATCCAAACCAATATAAATTATAGAAGTTTGAGCTACGCTGAATCCATTTCAAGTATTTAGATTATATTTGAGTTCGGTTATACGAAAGAAAAAGTTCAAAGAAAAAAAAAAAACATTATATTAGAAACTGATTAAATCAATTTAGATATTTGGATCGACCCTAACCCAACTCATTTCAATAGGTTTTACGGGTTATGTGAGATACGCAGGGCAACCCTAACCTTACTTGTTTTATATGTGGGTCAGATTTACTTACTTGACTCATGGCCAACTCATGTTAAGATGCGGGTAGGGTTATATAGGTCAAATGCGGGTCGCATATGAATTGGGTTGGCAGTTTGGGTGAGATTTTGCCACCAGTAAATTGTTGGTGGGGTAGGATGTGGAACCCACTTTCGGACAGTCCACTGCGATCAAATGGTCGAAACAAAAGTCACATCAATTGCAAATTTAACCGAGTCAAATTCCATGAGTTGAAATTATTCAATCAATGGTTTTATAACATTGGATGATAAATGCATTATTGGCTTGTTACTAACACATAGGATGTGTTGGATTTAAAGTGGAATTCTTTTTATTTAAAATCTTTAAACTTGTGGACGACAGATTAAGAGTTAGCATCATTGGATTCACCCGAAATTTCATATCTACGTGGTCCCACTTGGATCTTTAAATCCCTATCTCTCACACAAGGTGGGCCTAGCTATTATCTCACACAGGAGTAGTGTTGTAAACGGGTCGGTTCCGGTTTAGGTCCATGGTGGACCCGGAACCGGAACCGTTAAAAAAAAGATAGAATTTGAATTGTTTTTTAACCGGTTTTTTGGCTCTAGAACCGGAACCAAAACCATATATAGGATGGGTCAGGATTTGGGTATAGATCTAGGTAAAGAATGATATAAAAAAAATATATGATTTTTAGGAGATATTTTTGAAAATATAGAATATGTCGGGTCTCAGGTCCATGGTTTCGAACCAAAGTGGAGCCGGACTTGGACCCGGACCAATTTACTTATCGGGGCCTAACTAAGAACCCAGACTCGGCTTTTAATGGGTCAAAACCTCCAAGTAATCGGAGAATCGGGAACCCATTTACATCCCAAGAGTATTTACACAAGAGCACTCTTCTTTTTCTAATAAAGATCATTGCAATACTGCACATCATACTAGAATCTGGTCTAAAGTTAACATTTAGAGAGTGTTGTATATAATAAGCAGCTTGGATCAAGCCAAGCCGACCTTAAGTTAAATTAGGTGACCAATTACCCTCAGAACCATTGCCAGTTGCAACATAAGATTATTTTGCATTTAAATTATTAAATATCGAACCATAAACTCTACTAAAATTAACTCCACTTTCTCCAACATTGGGTTTTAATATTATGTTTCAAAGGCTTTATTGAACATCATCATGAAGAAGATTATCATTTACTTTTTTAAGTTGAAACTTTTTGAGATTTTATTTCTTTGGTACTAATGTAAGGAGGCGAGGTCCATTGTCAGCCATAAAAAGAGAAGCCCACTCAGATAGAAAGGAGCTGAACATTAATCCCAACGCTATTAGGTTGGGAAATGGGGTATGACCCCTGGTTGTCATGTTTTTAAGTTGAATGAGACTAATAATACTGGCCTATTTATAAAAGTCATCTGCCTGATAGATTGTGATAGTGATACCAAATTTTAGAATCATAGTAGTCCAATTGTCTAATTTCAGTCATTTGTAATGGTCGGGGCCCCAAGGATTACAATTTCCAGTAGCTATAAAATGCACCAGTCCTCACTTCTCTCCATGATAATTAGATGGATCATTTTGCCCTTTCTAAAACTACATTGATTTCAGAATTTGAAAACATTACCTTGTATTTTACAAGCCAAATATGGAAATTCATGTCACTTATTTAAATATGGAAACATTTTGTACAATAGTAGGTGAAGAGATTGAAATAACAAACATTAGAAGAGCCCATGGCTACAATGAGATTTACACGATGCACCAATTTCCCTTGTATGATGCACCTGTTTGATGTGGGTTTAATAGTTTGATTTGGTCTAGTTGCTTGACGAAAATTAACTAATGAAGGAGACTTAGTTTTCTTTAAAGAGCAAGACTCTTTTAAGCTCAAGTTTAGAATAAAATCTCGTAAGCTCATGCTTGTGGAGCCCACCTTTGGTCCATCCAAATGGACCAAACACATGACCCCTCTAAATTGCACATGTCCACCAACTTTTGATTAGATCCGAATTTACTGTGCTGTTGGATCGAATATGTATCGATCGAATGGACTATTGATCATTAAACTTTTGAGCCCATATGGAGATGATAGAAATCACGGTTGTAGTTGATTTTTTACAAAGAGGAAGATCCTAAAGAGTCCTTGAAATCCCCCCAACCCCCCATCCCCATGTGGGTCCCCAGGTGGGCCCCACAACACACTTGAGCTTACCTTATTCTAAGATTGAGTTTAAGAGAACATGCCCCTTCTTTAATAAATTTTCTCCCAAAACACTTCCATTAAATATGCTTCTAATTTTGTTTGGTTGCATGAGAATTAACCTATGTTAAGGTCAAAAGGAAGAAAAAAATATGGAAAGCTGACATTGTTGACTATGCAAACAAAATAAAAGGGAAGAGAGCAAGTGAGCACAATCCAAAAAAATCTTCCATATTGGGAAACATTTTCCTCGGTGGTCATTTTCTACTTATTTGAAGTGTTTTTACCAAACCTAATATGTAAACGCTTTTGAAAAACTTTGTTGTTGATATACATTTTTAAAGAGAACCAAAAGACAATCAAACGAGACTAATAGGTTCTCAATATTTTTATCATTATTGTTGAGGAGTGGGCTCTATCCGAGGGGGAATGTTGTAAAGTATTTCTATTGCCTCTACTCCTGCCTCAAGGTTTTGGTAGGAATGGCTAGTAGAGGAAATTTAAGATAAAATCAGAGCGAATCAGTCGCGAGCTCAAATCTCAGAAGGAACGACTCAAGGCTAAAAAAAATGCATGTCACTGTAAATTTACAGACCGGGTTCCACCTGAGGGGGAGTGTTGAAGAGTGTGCTCCACCTAAGGGAAATATATTGAAAAGTATTTCCGCTACCTCTACTAATGCCTCAAAGTTTTGATAGTAATGGCTAGCAAAGGAAATTTAAGAATTATAGGCACTAGATGGTTTTATCATATGTGATAGTAGGGTATCACTCCATTTTGAGGTTAAGTACCCAAATATTGATGCATGGGCATCTACTCTAAAATTCTTTTTATTTTTTAATTTTCTTTTCTCAAGATAAAGATGATATTAATTATCCTCCACAATTTTTGACATATTTGCTAACAACGAGCACCTTTTAGCATGTGCTAGTTTCCTAAGATCAATAGCATAACACAAAACTCATTCGTGCAACCCACAAAAAACCAATTCACTATAAAATCTTTTCCACTTTCCACATAAAATTAAGTTCAACCTCCTCCATTGAAAATGGTTTCTCGTATAGTCGCTGAAAAGTTCATTCATCATTCATTTTTTATTCGCTAAAAAGCGGTCACACAAACGTGCTCTTAAATAATAATAGCATGAGTGGTCTAGTGGAGCTCTCCTTTTCCTCCTTTTTTTTTCCTAAGTTTCATAGCTCTTCTGCATCTAATAGGCCTAATGAGCACTACGAACATGCGGAATGTTCTCTTTAAAGATAAGCTAGGGAGAAATGTTTACATAAAAAGATTATATTAAATAATATCAAGTAGAAAATCACTGCAGTTTTTTAATTTGTTTTTTTGGTTAAAAAAAAAAATCCTATCAGATGGACAGTCTTGTCTATCTGACGGACAGTGAGGTAGAAAATCACAGCAGTTGATTCAATTCTTGGTCTATGGTCCCTCTAAGATGAAGTTTACCAGATGGAAAGTCTTGAACAGGCCAAGTATAGACCTTAATAGTGGTCAAAGACAAGCATCCATATAAAGGGCCTCTTTGATTACAAACATTTCATATGAGAGTTTGTTGTTGGGGTGCTTTTTAATAAAAACCTATCTTGTGGGCTCTTCTTATCTTAATGGTGAGTCTGAGTGGGTTAACTCAATCCTTACAAGTTAAACTAGGTGGACTCGGGTTATGCTCAATAATATATGACAGTTGGGACAAGGGACCATTTGTTTGCTAGAGTTAGATGGTGCCCTTTCATGGTCAATGTCCTTTCATTCAAATTGTGACCATTCAAGCTTCTTGTGAAGAGTCACCTTCACCATCCTATTTGTACCAAGTCATGTTACAGGTAAATACTGGGGAGGATCCCCTGAATGGAATGCCCATTGGGTGAAAACCCCCGTGGAACCCACTCAATGGCCTCACTTGATCTAGGCCCACCCACACACATTCCGCTAGTTAGGTGAGTGGCACACAACTTATGAGACAATCGGAGGCGGACCCAAAATTTTTATTTGGGTGGGGTTGATAGGGACTGCGATAAAAATTGACGATAATCTACAGAAGTTTGATCGGCAAAGAGGATCTTTTCAAACTACATACATAAAAAGTATAGGAAAACTAAGATGGAGTCAGACTGTACAACACAAGTCACAATAATTTTTATAAAATATACCCTTTAGTCATATTTATTCAAAGGGCACCTGCGATAAACATTGCATTACAAAGCACATGTCACATTACATATCAAACAAGTCACACCAAAAGATACTCATGTATTATCATTATATCCTTAGATGCTCTCTATTATACACACTCACATAACACTATAAGTCTATGTTGCACTCTCTCACCAAACCCATGATCTCAAGGCAGTGGATCTTCTCCTTTAATTGAATTGGAGGGGAAGTTCCTTTACACCAGCGGAGGGACACATGGAGCAATCTCCCTGTGTACATGGGGCGACTAGTCACATACATGTAGTGTATGGGTTAGGGCCTGTTTCAACTCTATGCAAATTACCAGATTTGATCTGGAGTAATGTGGGTCCGCCCCTGGAGACAACCTACCAGCCCAAGGACCGACCTGCCTAGGGATTGGACGATTGTACTCGGGCAGGGATAGAGCATAATAATAATAATAATAATAATAATAATAATGCAATGCATTAGGAGATTGTTAGAGGATATTGTGAATAACATCATAACTTCGTACACTCTCGGCCCCATTTATTGGAATTCATCAAAGCATTCGTAATATTGATTTGAATTTTAATACCATGGATGATAAGTTGGATTTGTTCTTGTAGCAGAATGAATTATAAGAAAAGTTCTTCCCAATCAATTGCTCTTGCGACCTTTACTTTGTGTCACAACTTTCAACTAGAAAATCACAACTTACAAATTATTTTGCATCACTAAAATGAAGATTTTTATGTTTTGTCATGAAGAGTGCTACGCTCATTGAAACTGAGGACTATAAGGTGAACCCATATGTTAATGTGCTACATCAACAGATCCAGCACAAGTTGTTCATATAGAAGGTATTAAGTTGTTTGTTTTCTCGGGAATCTTATATGGAAGCCAAGTAAAATTTTCGATGGGTGCCTTTAATTCAGTAGGGCCGATGGTGGGGATTGAGAATTTTTACATCCCTTGCACAAACTCTTGCACGAGTTTACCCAAAAAAAAAACCCTGGTAGGAGAAAATTTCACTTTGTCCTTGTTTCTTAAAGCGAAAGAAGATTATTCATGAGTGCAGATTGAAAATGAAAGGTTGATCTCCGGGAGGAGTGAGCATGAGATAAAAAAACACATAAGTTTCCCATGACTGTAACCATTTACCAAAAGAAAATTTATATTGTATCTAATCGAAGAAATTCACACATTGTTCTCATGAATCTTTTTGCCTGTGTAACAGTGTGATGGTTAAGCTCAAGGTCAAAGCCACAGGGACAAATGCAAGTGGGTAACTATATATGGCTCTTCAAGAGCCCATCTCATGTGATAGCGGGACCACAGTTGAAGTAATTATGTTTTCAATCATCATTCTTCATAGATTAAAGAAGCAAAAATCTTAACATATGAGAAAACAAAAGGTCTAATAGAAGTTGTTAAAGATATAATCACATTCAACGCGAAGTGAGTTTATTATACTATAAAAATGTACTTTCTGGCCTTTGAATTTCTCCAAACACAATTCCAAATGCTCAGTCATTGGAAAGTAAATTGAGAATTTAAGAGGGAAGATTGACAACCAGTAAAATTGGGCATTTTTGCATTTCGTCTAAGCTAATCATCATTAGGGGTGTTAGGCATGATGTCCAATTGACAGAAGATCTTATTATTACAGCATCTATTAATTTAACATGCATGTTTTGTTGTACCCCACGTGTGCATTTCAATGGAAAGCCATTTTCATGGAATTTGAAAACCCTCCCAACATTAGTATTCTATCCCAAATTGGTCATATATATAAACATTTGGCATGAAACATGACACACATCCAGAATGTGCTTGACCATTAGAGTTGAAAACCTCTTATTCTTTGTTTTTCTTCCTCTGGGGCCATATCTGGATCATCTCATATCCTTGGATTTGAAATTTGGTGGTCTTGCTTTCACCGATGAAGCTTCTGATTAATCTTTCTTTAATATGTGTTAGCGGATTTTAATTATGAGCCATGGAGCCTAACCCAATCAACACTTAAATTTACTTGACCCGTGGGTCTAAATCTTTGACCCATGCCCTGTTTTTTTTAAATTCAAGGGCTCATATTCATATTCACCCTAGTTGGGGCCATAGAGATCAATCTGGACTAAATGGAAGGAACCCCACAGAGGCAAACTTTGCTGTCCTCATGGCATACCTGATCATAATTCTACTTGATTAGTGTAAACAAGACTCCAGTATTAGACAGTATTGACATATTAACTGACTGTTTCAGATAAGCTAGGGTACATAGAAATAACAGGCTTCACAGGTACATATATCCAAATCTCAAAGACACTATGATATTGGGAAGTAGATATGTGGACATTTATATCATTTATTATGTATTTAATAATGATATCTTGTTGTACATCTTGAGATGCAATAGCCACCATCTTTGACAAGCAACCAATGCTGTGCCTTAAACGTCACTGGTTCTCTACATTCAAAGAAGCCCATCAAAGCGCACCCAATTACCCAATGCAGACAAGGTTTCTAGAATCTCAGACGGTCGGAACAGAGGGTCAGACAAAAGGTGCCTTCAAGGACATGTCCCCCACCTTCCTTTCCAAGGGCCCTTCCCAGCTTTCTTCCATATAAAAGATACCCACATGTAATATTCAATTGCTTTTGGATTGGGGTGTTGTTTGGCACATCTCACTCAACCCCAAAACACACACATCCTGCACATGAGACAATGGGAATAATACATTGAAAAGGACCCTCTATTGGAACCCATGTTCTTGTGTTTCAAGTTGTATGCCATCTAAATCCTCTTCCACATTAGGAAGGCAGGACATTGATGAATGATGATATGCCATCCTTAGCTATGCCATCCTTAGCATCAAAAGAACATTCTTGTGAAATTTGATTATGACCAAACCCATGTGACTCGGTGCTTGTCTAGCAGCCTTGGACCACAAGGGCAGGCCACCAGTTTGAAGATGGTCCCTTTTTTTTATGTATTTAATGGGTTGGCACTGTTATGGCCTTATGGGTGTGTGGGCTGCTTCTTTACAGTATGGGTTGTAAATGGGTTGGTTTGGCTTGGATCCATTTTGAACCCAGTTCCAGATAGCTTTAGGAAGGGTAGGATTAGTCTATGGATCTGGATCGTAGGCGGGTCTTAGTGATCAAATAATTTTGGGTTTATTAACGAAATCAGACCGTTGATGAAAGGTGAGAGGAAAACCCTAATAAGCGTTGAGTTCACTAGTGCTATCACCTGGAGGCCACATGGGTTTTATCCGGCTTCTCTCTAGGCCCAGATGAATTAGTCCAGCCCAAAGGATTGGGAACCATCCGTTAGCAAAAACAAAAAACCCAATTTTCCGCACGAAAGCCCGCTTACATAAAACCCTAGATCAATTTCCCAACAAGTTTTATGCATTGAACTTGGATTTGATATCTAAAGAAAAAACAAAGATTCATATTTGACCATGGAAAATCAATGCAGGACCAGGTCCAAGTGATGTCGGCTCCTGGAAAGAGGCCTCTATGCCCGGATTCAAGTTAAGACACAGAAAAGTATGGTCTGGAATCTGGATCAGGTTATCGGACCTGGACAAATATGGATCCAGAGTTGGGTCTAAAATATTTAAAATCAATACCTTAACCTGGATCCTGATCCAAATTCTTATTGGATCAAAAATAGATTTCGTGTGCCTTTTTTCGAATCAGAACCATTGGTTTCTCAGATGATCAGGTGTCCTTTGACGACAGCATGGTGAGCCCCACATAATTCCAACTGATGAATCGAGTCAAGTCATGTAATTTTACAAATTACCAATACTATTAATTTTTGATTGATTTAGGACTTCATTAATGGTGAGCCTCAGAGGATTAGTTGAGTGGTCAGGGTCACGGTTCTTTTTTTTTTTAGAACTAGAGGTCTTTGTGTCAATCTCCGATTCCTCTCTCTTTAGTAATCAAATGTTGAGTCCACTAGTACTACCGTCTGGAAGTCACAAGAATTTTACTCGGCTTCTCTCTCGATCCGGATCCGGATTTGTCTAGTTCAAAGTACAGGAAATCCTCCGTTAAAAAAAAAAAAAAAATGATTAATTTCCCATTATTAGAGAAACACTACTGTCAAAAAAAAAAGTACAATCATGTGATTGGTGAGCATTATTGTACCTACCTACTCTTGGATAGGAGTATGGGTTGCATTTGAAGCTCTATATATCGATAATAAAAAAAAAATCCAATGAAATGTATGAGTCCTGAGAGGCGCATCTAATCAGAATTAATTTCCACCCAAACCACAGTAATCATTGGATTAGCAAAACATGGTTTTGTTTAGTTCCCTGTTCCCAGAATTTTCCTAAGGGCGTGCTTGCCTAAACCCTCTTGAATTCTTAAGAATGCATTGGAGGAAAAAAAAAAAAAAAAAAAAGCCTTGTGCGAGGCGTGTAATAGTGAAGGGTCAAAGGTGGAGATTTATGAAGTAAAGATAAATTATCTCTTTTTAACTTAAGTGTGTCATCCTTCAACATTTGGATTCGAATTTTAAGAATTTGATATTTTCTTTTAGACCACCCCTCTTGGATCTTTCATTCTTCTTCACCCTTATCAGAAGTCATTTCCTTCCAAGTTCTAGAAATTCCTGAGAGGAGCTCTTATCAATTGAATTATGAATGCATTTCATGCAAAACTCCTAGAATTCCTTTCTTGAGGGGGGCTTTTATCAAAGAGGTAGAATTGAATTGTCAAGAATAGAGATTTAAATGGGACATGACTTTAGTTAATTCTGATGATTATATTTTTAAAAACCCCAACAGGATTAGAAAAGATGATTAGTTTTTTACATATAGCCCCCCACCCCAAAAGAAGATTTTCTTTTACATAATGGCCCCTCCCGGAAAATTTCCTCTCGTTCCCACGGCCTCAAAGTGGTACATAAGTATGAAGCTTGGATGGTAGACATTTTTATAGCCATTTTTTCTTTCCTTTCAACATAAAATTGTGATGTTTCCTTATGATGACATACTCTTGATTCTTCACTCATGACCCTATTAAGAATTCCTAATGAATTCATCAAAAGTTGCCAAATCTGTCCAAAACACTTAAAATTTGTTGAACATCCAAATATTCCTACCAACATGGTAATGCAATCTGTTCAAATCACTTGAAATTTATTGAACATCACCAAATATTCCTACCAATATGGTAATGCAAATCCCAAGAATGGTTATGATGACATTGTTGGAGATTTTTGTAAAGGGGCGGCACTCCATACAATGTAAAATTTGCCTTCCTAAACTCCTATTTGCATGAATGTTGCATGCATATCTCATGAGTGAAATTCCCTAATATCACTACTAACAGTGGTGGGCCTACATTGTATACCGCCCAGGTCAAAATTGAAATCTAGTGTATTTGGGACACAATCTACGACAATCGCCCTACATCAAAATTGAAATTACCTTAACGTTGAATGGGGCCTTGGAGCATGCTCTACACGTTTAAACTTGTCAAATATGCCTAAAGATAGCCCCACATATGTAAAGCTTCGTTGGTAAAAAAAAAAAGGAGAAAAAAAGAAAAGAAGACATGTTGTGGCAATACATCGCTCTCCCTTCTTCTTTGACATCTTCTTTTGAAACCTCTTTGCGCCAATTGTCGATCGAACTCTTCGTCACCGGTCCCTATGTACTTCGTAGACTACTACATCTTTATTTGCCAAACATATCTAGTATAATTCTTCATAATCACTCTATACCTGAATTAAAACGCTTGATCTCGAAATTCTAATTCCAAAAATTGAACCCCCAAATCCTAATCCATACCTTAAGTCTTAAATCACCAAATTTAAGCATATCTACAAAAATCCAAAGATAACCAAATCCATTTATGTTATCATGTCTTCTTACCCCACTATGACCCAAAGATAGAATTTCACTCCCATCATTCAAAAATTGGAGGCTTTGAGAAAGTGAAAAGGAAAATGATGAGTGTCCTCAAAATGTCATTGTATTTAGTTTTTCTCATACACCCACTCACCTTGAATTTGCAGTGATCTTCATTGGGTATTGATTTTGACTTATAAATTTAGTGAAGCATGATAATGTGAGTTTGAGTATCTAAGATTAGGTTCGAATTATTTTTTTATCCATTTAATACTTTTTGGTACTTTTAATTAACAACTTCTTCATTGCCCAATCTTCACTAACTTGATGCATCTATTTGAGTTCCATGAGTTGGACATTTTCTAAAGAATAATGTATAAGTGCTATTTGGTATTGCAAAAAAAGTCAAGCAAAAGTTAAGAACTTTTTTTTCTTTTTCTCAAATGTAAAGTCTAGTAAAATTTTAGCCCCACCCAAATAAAAATTCTGGATCCGCGACTGACCACTAATGACCTTATTCTCTTATAAAAGGGACTTTGGAATATTGGATGCAAGGAAATGTTAAAATATATAGCATTGTATGGTTGGATGGAGGAAAGAATGTGTGTGTGTGGCTAGAGGAAGAGAGGGACCCTGTTATGCTTAAAAAAAAAAAAACAATAATGCTTTTAAGGTACCCTCAAAGACCAACCATATGTACTGGAAAACCTCTTTGAATGATCATACTCTTATCCTTCCATGTGCATTCTAGAAGAGCATGTTTTCTTGTCTGGAGCTGTTCCTCTGAGTTTCACTTCTAGGTTTAAAATATGGATTTTGTCTTTCTAAAACTAGCATTTTTCACATGTCTAGAAACAAAAAATTGTATCTGCTTTTAACTTCCTTCAAAATCTTGTTTTCTATAATTTCAAACCTGAGGGACATCATGTATTCTTCCCTTAAATTCTAAATGTTGCATAACCTCACTTTTGTAAACTCCAAAATGGGAATATAATAATTCTACAATTCAAGGCTTCCTTACCAAAAAGGAAAAAGGCTTAAAAATGTGTTAGAAATTGTGTGGCCTGCCTGCCACTGACCCATGTCGAATTAAGCTGTTGGTAAATAACGAGGATTATCTCCTAATAGAGAGGTCTTTGTCCCCAGAAAAGTTTGGGATCAAACTCTAGCTAAAGAGTTTTCTATTTCGAGGCTTTACATAAACACATCCTTAGTCTTCTCGACAAGGCAAGTGCTACATTTTTAATAAAGATCGGTTGAGAAAATATTTGAGTCAAGGGGCTTTTCAAACTTTTATAGACAGGTCATAGTTTTATAATACTTATTTAAAATCTTGACAAAGAAGCCACAAGGTAATGGGCATATGCAGAATTTCTCAAGAAGACAATTCAATTATTTTGGATTTAGTCCTAATCTTTGGAGGAAAAGCTTGAATTTCTGAAAGTGAGATTTTATAAGGAACACAATTATTTTAGATTTTTCAATTGTCCATTCCCTTTTCTTTTATAAGAAGACTCTCTATAATATTATTAAGATTCCGACATCAACCCTTACGTAATGCTTAATCAGGACGGAGTGGAGTGCCACCAAACCGCCATACCATATTGGTTATAAAGACACATGAGAAAGATATCTAAATACGCTTATTTACATACTATACTATATTCAGCTTATAGTTTGAAAGAGACTCTAGGACATGGTGGCCCGTGCATGCACCCGTCATTTCTGTAAATCTTGCTCTCCATGGTTAACCATGGTGATTTGGGTGATGAGGAGAGGAACTGATAGATGTCGTGGTGGTAGAGGAAGAGAGGAGTAGAGAGGGGAAGGAGATCGGGGAGATGTGAGTTGGAATTAGTTGTGAGTGACTCAGCCGAGTGAAACTCAATCTATATGTAATGCATGGGGGCCGAGTTTACTCAATTTAACTCGAAGGGGAACCGACCCCTCTGATTTTTCAAATACCAATTTCAAGTTATTACATCCTCAAGGTACAAATGATTTAAAAAAAAAAAAAAAAAAAAACACCAGCAAAGTTGTATGACTTTGATAAAAAAAAAAAAAAAAAAAAGAGATATATTTAGGCATTTCTCCCATCACTAGGATAGGAATGAATTCGGATCCCCTGTTTGAACCAAACAGGAAACCTTGTTTGAGACAATCAAGGGTGACACATTGTTTTGTACTTAAAAGACGGAAGACAACATTGTTTTTTGAACTCCAAGCTATTTTTTAAAGACAATATTATTTTTTGAATTCAACAAGTTCATGTGTCACCTCCTGATTGGTCAAAACAGGGGATCCGGACTCGATAGGAATTCATCCAACAATTTAATTGGGCAAAATAAGACCCACAACAGAGATGATTGTGGGCAGAGACCATTCTTTAGTACCATCTAAATTAGTTATGAAAACAAGTCTTCAAACACCGTAATACTCGAAAGATCCGAATAATAATAATCGGGAATGACTACAATATTTTGACCCGTCCTTCATTTTGGTCCAAGCTCAGGTTCACCATATGTAGCTAAATAAAATTCAACTTTTGGTTTTTGATCCATGCGTAATGGGTTTCATATGCTAATACCCAACCCAACTCCTTGACCATATATTATATGGGCTGTGTGCTCTAGTGAACACCCTGTGTGCACTGTCTGTGCGGACTCCAATCATGGAAGAGGTAGGATCCTGAATAACACCTATTGTGCGTGCAAAATTTTGAACTCCCTCGGATCATTCCAACACCTTGCACAATTAATTTCAATTATTTCAGGACTTAAGAGGCACAATCAAATTTGGACTTTGTGCCACTTCAGTGGGGCTGTTATAATATGCATATTTTATATATTATGTACCTAATGCATGTACCAGGTCCACTTAGTTTTGGTTGAGGTCTGGGTTTGATTTAAATTTGGGATGTAGAGGTCCTGTAATCTCAACTCATTTTGGTTCAACCCTCTTTCATTCCTGATCCAATTACGCCATATCATTCCTCATATCACATATAGAAGTCTTTTAAGTAGGGTTATAAACGGGTGGGTTCCGGTCCGGGTTCATGGTGGACCCGAATCAGAACCGTTTTGGAGAAGGTGGAACTAGATCCGGACCCGAAACCGTTTTGGAGCCGGTTTCTTAGTTCCGGAATCGGAACCAAAACTATATATGGGACGGGTCTGGATCCAGGTCCGGATTTATGTAGAGAATGATATTAAAAAGAACATGATTTTTAGGAGAAATTTTTAAAAATTAAGGTAATATATCGGGTCATGGGTCCACGGGTCCAAACCGAGGTGGAACCGGACCCGGATCCATTTACTTATCGGGGCCTAAATAAAGACCTAGACCCGGTTTTTAACCGGTCGAAACCTCCGAGTAATTAGAGAATCAGGTACCCATTTACATCCCTACTTTTAAGCAATCACCATCCAACAAGTGGGATCATCAAGGTCACTTGTGCAGGTAATCCGAAGTGGGCCCCACATTTGTGAAAATGGGGGCATGGTCCAACTATATCATATGCTAGTACCCCACCCCAGTCCATAGATGAAGAAGGCATTCTTCCAGACTGCAAAGAGGAGGGGAGAAAAAAGAGCAGGTTCTCTCACATTTACTTGGATTGGGCTTGTTGTTGGACAAATGAAGGGTAGAGAAGAAAATACGATGGTTTTAGAAAGAGATATGGAAGCAGAACCATCTTTTCTTTCTGCTTCCGCAGAAGAAGGGCTGTGCAAGCGCTTCCTTAAAAAGAGGAGAGAATTAGAGGCTGTTATTGATATAGAGAGCCCCTACTCTCAACCAGATTTCTTCTTCTCCACAAAGAGGGGAAAATGTGGTAATGGGGTGCTGTGAAAAGGATCATTTTCAGAGATATTGAAGAAGAATATGGGAACAAGGTTGAATTTTTCTCCAATTCTTTTCTATGGGGAGTATTTATAATTCAAAGGTATATTTGACCCCCACCCTTTTTTTTTTATTTATAGTTATTCAATATTTGTTTACTTGTTCTCTTTTCTTTAGAGGCGTTTGTTTGCATGGAATTGGATTCCTAGGAATTCATGTTAAAATGGGTGAATATTGAAGAGGTGAGTGGTGGGTGAATGATGTAAAGTTGAGGAATTTGAAATTTACTAGGGTGATTGCTGGGTATTCATTTACCATGGGCATATTTGGATCTTCACCTTTGTTTCTTCAGTTTTAGTCACTTTAACTAGGAAAACATTTACTACATTCCTAGAAACTCAATTTTTTGCAAACAAACTGGCCTTTTACTATTACTGTTGTGTTGATGTCATGGTACATTCCACTTAGGTGGGGCCCACCATACGCGTTCTAAGTCCAGAATTTGATGTGTATGACTATTCATTGCTGACAGGAGAAGAAGGGTCAAAGATTTTATGGCTAGGATCTTAATGTTATAGATCTCATTGTGGGTAGTTTCTCATATTGTGGAATTATCCAAAAAGGTTTTTAATTTGGTGTTTTTTTGGTGATCTAAACAAAACAATGCAATGCTAACTGGGTGGGGAATGAATTTGGGGGATGACTGGAAAAAATAGGGTGTAGTGATAACTTAAGTGGAGAATCAAGTGATGAACATTTATGAAATTAATGTAAAAAATAACTAGTGAAATGTAAAATTCATGTTGAGAATTGAGAAGCAATCGTGAAACATTCAGGAAGGAATTTAGAAACAAACTATAAACTTGTATAAAACATTCGGATAGGTGTGCGGGTGTGAGTGTTTGAACTGATCATGGGTTTAAAATGATAAATAAGAGTTAATGAAAATGTCAGAAGCAGAATGTTGGCATTTCTCATCTGGTTCACAGAAAAAGAAAAGTTTCATAATGCTCTTCCTGGAAATGTGTTTTCCGTACTTGTATAAATTCTCTGGTAACTGCAGAAAAACCTGGCCAAAAAATGGGCCTCACATGTGTGAAAATTGGGCATCCAAAGTAGTGCGATGATCTAATTCTAGACCATTGATCTGGTGGGTTAGATTGCAATTCCAGAATCACAAATGTCAACGAGATTTCGTGGCACAATGGAGCTGTTCATTATTGCAACCTTGAGGTCATGGGTTTATCACATTACCACTCAAAAAGAAATAAAATCACATAGGCTGAAAGATCCTGGCCACTTCACATTTCAAGTTCCTACATAGAATCTGCAGACCTGTGATACCTAGATATTAGTATGGATATGGGCATTAGTACAAAGGATACGGGGATTGTGGATATAACTCTGCACCTCTGAAATCCTGGACACAGATTTGTATACGACCATCCTATCCATAAAATTTCACATTTCATATTAATATTTTTATATAAGGTTATACTTTTCTTTTCCGATAAAAAACTTGTAAATTAACCAACTTGTCACTACTTACAGTCCTTGTGACAATTTTTTTCATGTTAAGTAGAAAAGGCTCGTAGGACTGTATGAAATAGCTGAAACTGTTTCACACATACTAGTGCCAAGAACCAGTACCAATATCCCATCCTTCATATGGGGCACGATATGCATATACAAGTCTTTGGGTACAGAAGACACAGATTGTTTCCATTTTGATTTTGTTTCCACTGAGAATTTTGAGATATCAGATCATAAAATTATAATTTTCAGATAACCGAATTTTTCAAGGTATGGTCCATCAGTCATGATTGCTCGCTAGATTAATGATCTTGACCGCAAACAATGGGCCCCACATATGAGACCTGAATCAAGAAAAAAGGAAGCTATTATCTTATCTGTCTGAATATCGATTGTTTCTCACACGTCACTACACATTTGTTGGTGGTCAAGGACCTTATAAATCCCAGTAACAACCAACCACCCCCTCTTTTGTCTGTTTCTCAAAGGTTACCCCACTTGTCTATGTTAGTCTACCTCACAAATGGAAAAGGAAACTGATTTTTTTATCAATGTGTTTGTGTTGAGACAGGATGACTGAAATCATCAAGATGAAGAGGATAAAGGTTGTTGGTGGGAAATTCCAAAAGTGGTGATGATGATGATGACAATGAATAGCCAGAGGAAGATTAACTGGGATGACGAAGATGAATTCTTTGAGCCTAATCGTATGTCCTGTGCTGTCCCTGTTGATGTGGATTCTTCAGATTCTGATGACGATGATGAGGACGACTTCGAAGACACTCGAATGTCCTTTGCTTCTACAGCTCGTCCCTCCACCGAAATCCGCCTCTCCTCGGCATCCATGGCGGAGTACAAGTTATGGATGGCCGAACCGATTTCCATTAAAGAGCGCCGGAAGCGCCTTCTCCAAGGTATGGGATTGAGCGCCGACAAGGAGTTCCTCAGGCTTACCAGTGTCGATTTACGGCAACCGGATTCCCCCAAATCTGGGTCAGCACCACAACCACCACCACCTTTAGCAGCAGCACCAGCGGCAGCAGCAACAACAGAAACTGCAGCAGAAGCAGAACAAGCCACTGCGCCCCCAGCCAATAATGACCCTCTGCCTTCATCCTTGCCACTGGTCCCATCTGCAACTATTGCTCGTGTGAGATCTGACGGACCCGTGATTGCATCAGTGGCAGAAACTGATGCAAAAAGCCGCAGGGAACAGTTTTTGGGTCCCCCGCCACATCTCACTTTAGCCCGTGCGTTGTCGGCACCATCATCATTGTGTGATAATCGGCCGCATTCAATTTCAGGCAGAAGAGGTGCTGATGGATCTCTTTTGCAGGACAATGAATCTGTCTTCTGCACGATAAAGAACCTTGACACGGGGAAAGAGTTCATAATAAAGGAGTTCAAAGAGGATGGAATGTTGAACCGGCTCAGTGATACAGAGACAGGGAGACAGCTAACAATGGAGGAATTTGAAAAGAGTGTCGGGTTTTCGCCCATTGTGAAGGAAGTGATGCGAAGGGTAACTGTCGATGGCTTAATGAATATGAAAGTGATACCTCCATCGATTTCCAAGAGCATCAAAACCAGTAAGAAGAAAGGGGGGAGTTGGTTGAAGAACATTAAGGGGGTCACAGCCATAAAAGGGGTCACGAATTCGATGTCAGGGCTAAAGGGGGAGTGGGAGAAGGTTAAGGACAGGGAGAGTTCAGTGGACGGAGCAGGCCGGCAGCCCTCTTCGAGAAGGATTAAGGTCCGTCAGCAAGGCAAACCTTTCAAGGAGCTTACAGGTCTCTACATGTCCCAAGAGATTCAAGCTCATGAGGGTTCTATATGGACCATTAGATTCAGCCTCGACTCTCGCTACCTTGCAAGTGCGGGTGAGGATCGCGTCATCCATATCTGGGAAGTTGTTGAGATCCCTGGAAATGATGAAGGAATTATGAACCTTCTTCGACCTGTGGACAATGGTTCGCTAGATCAACCTGCTCCTCTTCCAGCCCGTCCCCCATGCGACAAGAAGAAAAAGGGGAAGCTTTCTTCTTCTGTCAGGAAAAGCTCCTCCTCCACTCCTGAAAACATCGTTGTGCCCAACACAGTATTCTCACTCTCTGAGACACCTGTATGCTCCTTCCAAGGTCATCTTGACGATGTATTGGACCTGTCATGGTCCAAATCGCAGGTGTGCAATGCAATAGACTTCATTTCTTCTTCTGCCTTTGAAACTTTATTAGGCATTTTCTGTTTTGAAATCCTTACAATTTCAAGTGTTGTATTGATGAAGTATCATGTTTTATCAATGTTCATTTCACAACTGGCCGGTTCTTAGGTGCCTCTTAAAACCCAAAACTTGCAAGAATTTGGCTACAGTATGCAGACTTCAAGGGACTTGTGTGTCTCCTTTATTCACTTGGATACTCTGATAAGGGATACATTTTGAGAAGTCTTTAATTCTACTCAAGTTACTGTTTCAGAAACTAAAATTTTGAATGAATGAGAAAATTGGGCTCCAAGTCCAAATTACTCAATAGTTGTCACTAATCCATGTCATATGTGTAGTGCCCTAACAGTTTCGGTTCTAAATAATTTTGATGCTACAAACTGTAATGACACTATGTGTGCCAAACTCATTGGCAGACCTTTGCTTGGTGGATAGTTTAGAATATAAATTTCTATGATTTAGATTTTTTTTTTTTTTTTTTTTCCGTCATTGCTTGTACTATGGGTTTTGCTTCCTCTCACCTTTTATTAACTAAGAATATATCTTAGAGGGCAAGAGTTCTAAATTCCAACCTACTCTTGATTTGGTTCGATTGTGCATGGAGCAAAATCTACATAAATGGTTTTTAGTTATATCTCAATAGAAGCTTTCAGCTGGAATGGACCTGGTGAGGGTATTATCTGCCCAGATGCTCCTATATATTAAGCATACAATTTTCCATCAGAATGAGTATTTTTAGGCACCATTATTCTTTGTATTGTATTCCTAGGAATTAACAGGAGAGGGGCTTACATCTAAAGGGGTATTTTAAGGGGTGAAGAGTGAATTATGAGTGCTGGATATCTAGAGGAGGCCATGAAGTTCATAGGAATTAATTTGTTTGCATGATGGGTGGGCAACTATTCTTCACAGTCCTTGTACATCTCCCACCTTTAGTCCTGAAGCACGTTGCCTAGAAAATCCTAGGAAGTCAATATGTATTGCGAGCCCAGAAGAAAGTGTTGCATCTTTTTCTAAGGATCCCCCATTACCTAGCACTCAAGGCGTACCACCCAAAAAACTTCTTGTCACATTTTATAGAGTAAGTAAATCACATGGACAAAGAGCTCTATGCAGCATATCTCTTTTACAGTCCTTAAAAAGTTTTTAAGTCTACTCGACTACTAGTGCTCCTAATATTGCTTAGAGCTGCCTATCTCACAATCCAGATTTCACCATTAAGTTTCATACATTCTTCCTCTTCTTGATGTTGTAGAATTTTTTTCATGAGGAAATCACAGAAAAATCCCGTTTTGGCAAGTGGACCATAAAAGAATGGCCGATATCTTGACCGAGCACTAATTTCTTATTGTGCCCATGTCCATGATTAATGACGTTTGTCATGAAGAGGTCTTTTATAGTTCTCTCTAAGATGAATTTGCAGGAAGTTGATAATTTACTAATGTGGTCCGTAACTTCTCTGGATTTGCAGCATCTGCTTTCTTCTTCAATGGACAAAACAGTCAGACTATGGGACATGGAAACCAAGACTTGCTTAAAATTGTTTGCACACAATGATTATGGTGAGACATTTTTGTTAAATAAAATATCTTCATACTAAAATACCAACCTTTTTTTTTCCTTCTTTCTTCCTTTGCTATTGGGATTTCACCTAGCTTGTATATGCATGATTTTTAAGACAGGGGACTAGGGGAGTTAGTTAATAATTTTAAGTGATCACTTTTTTCATGGTACTCTGGAATCTTTTAATCTATTAAAACAGTAGTCTCAGCATTGGCCATTATATGGGTCGAAATTTGACCATTATGTGTGTCAAAACGATGTGTGGAAACACATTACACACCAGTGTCGCTAGATACTTAAAAAGAAATAATCAAATAATTTCGCCAGAATCAGTACAATGGGGTCCCTATTGTGGTGATTCTAAATCCTTGGATCAGACTTGCTTTTGTTAGTTAGCATAGGCCAAGTTTCACTCAGGAGTAATATTCACGCATGGTTGAAACATTTAAATGTATCAGTTCAACAATGAATGCTCCTTCAATCTAAGCAAAAGTTGGGATTGTCCCAATCCATAATGGGAGGGTTTGACCCAATGGCTAGACTTAATTACTATCAGTTCCATTGTGTGGAATTAACTTACACTCCCACAATCATGAAGGTATCATTGCTATTCAGTCTTTCCTGTGTGTTCACTTATGCGAGAGTGGTGACTCTAATCTGTTTTTTTTTTTTTTTTGTTTGGTGTTGTTGGGCAGTAACCTGCATCCAGTTCAATCCCATAGATGATAGATATTTCATTAGTGGATCACTTGATGCGAAGGTCCGCATATGGAGCATACCAGATCGGCAGGTTGTTGACTGGAGTGATCTACATGAAATGGTTACTGCTGCATGCTACACTCCTGATGGCCAGGTTCTTTTCCACTTGCTTCTGAAATCTAGTTTCTGTGCTTGCTATAAAAGATAATACTCTGAAATAGGGCTGTTTGTGGGGCTTGCCTGAGACGAAGAAAGCTAAATTTAAATGATCTGCTTTAATAGCCCAGTCCAATTAAATCGAACCAGATCCAACTAGCCTGTTTTCTATATTTTCAAAAAAAAAAAAAAGAAAAAAGGTTAGTTTTAATTGCATTTTGTACATGTGGCAAGTGTGTTTTAGATTTAAGTCGATTAACTGTTAAACCTGACCCTAGATCTGCTAGAGCATTGAGATAGGGTTGGACAAATTTTATTATTTGTTTGGAGGAGTTCGTGGGAAAGTAAATGGATGGTTAAGGAAAAGGTCAAACAATTGGTTTTACAATCAATTTTCCTTTTAAAAGTGTAACTTGGGCTGTGGTCGGCCCAGTAGTAAGTTCCACAAGATGAATGGTTCAGATCCTTTACTCATGGCACCTGTGCTAGGAATAGGATAAGGTAGAACCACTGATACATTAAGTGAAGAAGTATCTAGTAGTTTGAGTTTTTGCATGTGTTCATTCCTTTGCTGATCTATCTTATTGTGTCTTTGAAGGGTGCTGTAGTTGGTTCACATAAAGGGACTTGCCGATGGTACAATACATCAGGTATTTGCCATTCCTTCAATCTCTTTGTTCATTTCTGTGGAGCCTTTCTGTTCAAAGTTTAGCTCTATTTTTGAAATGTCCACTGCCTTAATAATACATTTTGGCGCGCACACAGATTGAAAACATAGAATCTCAATCTCTTGGCAGCGCTCAAGAATGACCAAAGTAAAGCAATGAATCAACCCAAGTTAAAGCCGCTAGAACTTTTACCTCTTACTTGAATGGTCATCATTATCTGAACAGAGTTAATTTTGCGCTGTCCCAAGTCCGTACTCCACCCTCGGAAATGGTGGTGGTTTTAGGTGAAGCCTATGAGTAATAACATGTCGCAGAGCCTTGGGATCTAAAGTGGAATCCAAATATACATGGCAAACTATCTATGATCCATCCAGTCCTATTAGAGGAGACACGATTTCTCATACTAGTCGTGGCATGATTTAATCTAATCAAACAAAGAATATCACTCTTAAGCAGGACCATGACTGTTCATGGGGGACAGTAAAAATCCAAATAGACCAACTGTTACTTAGTATGAACATTCTTTTATCACTTTTGTCCTTAAACAACTTGAGCAAGTATTATAATGCACCAATAAAATATTATGATAATGAACATGGGATGCCTGAAGCAATTTAATTCAACTTCAAATTGATATTTGAATGCCTATAAATTATAGTAGTGTAAAACTGAAAACTACAGATTAAACAGTTTTGAGTTGTAACAAACCAATGCCTTCACTGAACTACAAACAACACCTTTGGCGACTCCTGTACGTATCAGATGGTTGTGCAAAAAATTTGGGCTGTATTGTTGTGGTTATTTCTCATAAGTTCCATCTCTATTCTCTTTTCCTTGTGGTTGTTAAGTTTCCTGCTGTTAGTTTAGTCGCACATTGGATTTGAAGTGAAATAGGGAAGGAATATATATTAGTTCTTCTATTTACTTTGGTTATAGCTATGAGAGGAAACTACCTGTCAGTTGCACATCATTGTGCAGAAACATGTGTGTGAGTGCAACGGTGCTGGTGCTGTTGCTTAGTGTTCTGGGTTGATTTTCATTGCTGCTACAGTAGTTCTACAAACAACCATGGTAGGGCCTGTTTTTATCTTGGAGGTGGAATTGCTGATCTGATACAGTTGGGACAACTGGGCAAGGCTTTGATGATGATGAGGTAGATTTGCTGATGCACATTGTAGTCTTGAGTTTCCTAGAGTAGGATCAAATACTAAAAACAAAGTGATCCCCAGTTTTGGTATTTCAACTCCATCTTTGCTCTTCAACTCCTTACACGACATTATTGCAACATTGGATTTTTCTTTTAATTATGATTCCAATATTTTTTTTTAATTACATCTTAGTTTTGTTCGGGTTTTTTTTATTGTTTCTTTATAAAGGCTATCTTGAATGAAGCCTTCCTTGGAATAATAATAAAATGCATTTCTTCATTATCTGTGTGATCATCATCATCATCACCATCATCAAAGCCTTATCCCATCAATCTAGGATCAGCTTGAAGAGTTCTACTAATTATTTCAAGACAAGCAATGTCCATAATCCCTATCTTTCTACCTATGGTGCAAGGAAGTGAAAATCTCTCTCTCTCTCTCTCTCTCTATATATATATATATATATATATAGGAAATATTCATGTGCATCCATCTCTCACCATGTTATGGTGAGGGACAACATAGTAGGGTTGACTTTATAACACATCCGAATCATCCACACACATGGAACCTTCTTAAGTACATTAGACCCATAGAATTTTCACCTATCCAAATGGATTGGACCATTGGATCGAGGGTCAATTTTTTTCCTTTAATATAAAGGCATTAAATTTGTGGGGTTAGAGGCATGAGATTGACTCCAAATTTGATATATGGTCTTATCCAAGATGTCTCTTCCCATCCCACACAAGTCCCATGATCAGTGGGTCCTTAGGTGGGTCCCATTAAGTTTGTGCCTCACCATATATATATATTTATATATATATATATATATATATATATAATCAACCCTAGAAAGCACCAGATATGGAGAAACATTTTTAACTAATTTCCAGTAACCGTTGATTTGTAGCTTCAGACTAGTCAAATCTCCATCGTCAGAACAACAAAATCACCATCATCATAGCCTTATCTCATTTGTTCTAGGGTCACTTGCGAGTTGTATGTTTCCACACAACCTTTTATTATGCTTGCTTTACGTTACTTGGTCTAATGTCTTCCCTTACTATCTCATCTAAGGCCTTTAATGATCTCCCCTTTCTCCTAGTCTCTTAAATGTATAACCTTTCAACACGTCGTATAGCAGCTCTTTCTTGATTTCTATGTAAAAACCATGTAAGTGATGTTCTTTGATTTTCTTTTTTGTTGAAGCTTCTGAGTTACCTCTTATTACTCATTCCTAATTCTATCCTTTGTTGTTACTTCACTCATCGATCTTAGCCATATATATTTTAGCTTCTTTTTTCATTACCCAACATTTAATTACATACAAAGCATTTCTAACTGCCATTTTATATAAATGTCCCTTTAATCAAAACTCACTTGATGATCACATTACAGTCCACTTGCTTGTCTCTACTATGTCCTGACAGAACTAGAACACTAAGAGTGATAGATGAGTGGAAAAACTGGATGGATCCCTTGGTCGATCCTTGTTCCATTTTATAATCTCTTTCAGCCTTTATGTATATGGAAAGTAAATAAATTACAATGCTATAATCATGGAAAGGGAATAGGTTACAGTAATATTAGTCAACCAAAATATCCCACATGATGGGTTAGTCATGACATGGGCCTATTGTACATGGGCCTTGTGGGCTAGCTATTGTTTACACCCCCCTCCCCCCACAAATTAATGTTGGTCAAACAGTTGCAATTTGTGAACTAGGAACTCATGGCGAGGCCTAGGTAACCCTTTTATGAAGATATCTGCAAGTTGGAGTTCACTGGAAACATATGGAAGACTGATGACCTGGCGATCATATTCATTTCGGATAAAGTGACAATCCACCTCAATGTATTTTATGCCCATGAAAAACTGGATTCTCAATTATACAAATGACACTGTAGCTGAGGTATGAGAAAAATCAAGATATGAAAGTAAACCACAAAGCTATAGAATCTCGAAACAAGCAGAGGGCATAGCACGATATTTGGATTCTGTAGAAGATTTGGAGACCTTATCTTGCTTTTTGCATTTCCAAGAAATGAGGGCTTCGCCTAAATAAACGCACCAACCAGAAGTGGATTTGCGAGTATTTGGGCATCATGCCCAGTCTGCATCAAAATAAGCATTTAGTGTAAGTGGTGAGCCAACCGGAAAAAACAATCCTCGCGTCGGAAAACCAAGAATGTAATGGTGATGCCGTGGTGCTGTCATAAATTGACTGACAACATTCACCGCATAAGAGATGTCAGGCCTACTGATGGTCAAGTAGACAAGACTGCAAACCGGGCGTCTATAAAAGGTTGGATTAGGAAGAAGATCCCCATCATCTTTCCGGAGCTTCACATTGACCTCTAATGGTGTGTCCGCAGGTGTGGCACCACGTAGTCCAGCAAGTTCAATGAGATCAGTAACATACTTATGTTAATGGAGAAAAAGTCCTTTTCTGGATTGTTGTACCTCAAGTCCCAAGAAATATGTTAACGGGCCCAAATCCTTCATATGGAATGTAGCTTGAAGTGAGTTTTGTAGATCATGGATCATGTTACTATGAGGGCCCGTCATGATGTTATCATCTACGTAAACTAGAAGTAAGGTACTTAAGAAGTAATATTTGTGAACAGCGAAGGATCATAGGGACTTTGAGCAAATCCAAGGTGAAGCAGAGTAGAACGAAATTTATCAAACCAAGCTCTGGGTGCTTGTTTGAGACCATATAAGGAGCGATGGAGCCGAGCCATTTCATTCTTAGAGGTAGAATCATAACCTTGAGGGAGACGCATGTACACCTCTTCTTTAAAATCTACATGGAGGAAGGCTTTCTTCAGGTCCATTTGATAGAGAGGCCATAAGCGTGATGCTGAAAATGCAAGAATGGTACGCATTGTTGTCATCTTGGCGACCGAAGCAAATATCTCCTCATAATTGATACCATACTATGGACGGTTCCCAAGGCCACTAAACGAGCTTTATAACGAGCTAAAGTTCCATCAGGATTTAACTTGATAGAATAGACCCATTTACATCCAATTTGTTTGATTGATGAAGGACATTGAACAACGTCCCATGTATGATTTGCTTTGGGTGCCTCAAGTTCTTCCTGCATAGCTTGACGCCTACAATCATGTTACACTGCTTGGGAAAAATGATTAGGTATATAAACAGAAGAAAGAGTAGCAAATAAGGATGTATGGGTAAAACCAATTGATCAGGGGGGCGGGAGATGCAAGAAGATTGGCGAAGAGGGACTGACTGACTCATGTCCGGCGTAGGAGTGAGGTCAAGTGCAGAGGAAGTGGACGTGTCAGGCATAGTTTTGAAAATCGTATTCGTATTGCAAATCGTTCATGCCCATGAATCAAATCAAATCGTGAATCGTAGGATTTTTTATTTTTTTAATAAAAATAAAATGTAATTAAAAATTACAAAGAAAAAAGTAGTTATTCAAAACCATTCATTTCCCATTTATGGCAGTATAAAGACAATGACAAATAGGTTTATCATACAATCATATCAAGAATATCATGACATATATTAATATATAATAAATGACATATGTAAATAGTTAAATAAGTTTAAGGTATCAATATGTATTTATTTTTTGTTATCTTTAAATCAAAATATATAAGTAAAAAAAAAAATCCAAACTATTAATCTTACATGGTAGGATATCTCTTGAAGTTAAGAACATATTTATGAAGAAAAAAAAAACCAAAAAAGTCTTTGATATAGATACGTACGTATGTAGTATGTACAATCGAACGCTTTAATTAAAATGCATGTTTTTTATTCATCTCTAAAACCTTCTCAAAGCCGCAAAAGATTCTTAAGAGGTTTCGTTAACTACCAAATAACATTACCTTTCAAAAAAAAAAAAAAAAACTAAATAACATTGTAATAGTAAAAACACTAAAAAAAAGAAAGAATAAAGATAAAAGATAGTTAATATTTTCTCTCAATTGAATTGCTTGAATCGTAAGATTCAATAAAACGAGTATCGAATCGTAAGATTCACACATGAATCCTAAGATTTTTCTATAACTGGGATTCACTGTATAGATACAAATCGTTTTCCTTAATATTTGGGATACGAATCGAGATTCGGGATTCGAATCGTAAGATTCTAAGAACTTTCACTGTCAGGAGGTTCAAGCGTAGTCATGTTTTTCTGTCTACGTCTCTCATATACAAGAATAGGCTTAGTATTTTCCGTAGGTGGAACATGAGTATCATCAAAGTTGGGAACAAATGAAACCACGCAAGATGTATCATGATCTTGATTATGTTGGAAAAAATATTGGTTTTTGAAAAACACAACATTATGAGAAATCCTAATGCGATTTACTTTGGGATCATAATATAAAAATCCTTTTTGGTCATTTACGTCACCTAAAAAAGTACACTTGGAGAATTGAGCAAATAGTTTTGTTCATTCAGCTGGAGGTAGAAGAACAAAACATACACACCCAAAAGTATGGAGCTGAGAATAAGTAGGAGGCTTTTGGAACAAACGAAAATAATGTGTTTCATTATGAATACGGGGAGAAGGTAATGTCCTAACATGAACATCTGGGATAGAGCTTCAGGATAAAGTTTTGCAAGAATAGAAGATTCTAAGAGGAGTGAACGAACAATGTCCAAGAGATGTCTATTTTTCCTCTCGGACACCCCATTTTGTTGGGGTGTATAGGGACCAAGGATGAAAATAGCGGTAGCGGCCCGCCACCAGACCGCTACGAAGCGGGCGATACGTAGCGTAGCGGGGATACGTAGCGGCATAGCGGTGCGATTTGAAAAAATCGCCAAAGAAATCTGAAAAAATTCCAGAAAATCTAGAAAATTGTAAAATGAAAGAATGTGGTTCTTTTGCAAAAGTAAGTAAGAAAAGAGGGCATAACAGTGCCCTCAATATATGAGGTCCTGTATCGCTGTATAAATTGAAAATAATAGTAATGATTAGTTTTTTCACATGTATTCATGTTTCTTAGTCATGCTAATTTAAAAAGTAATGGAAAACTCATAAAAAAAAAAAAAAAACTAAAACATGAAATAAAAGTATAAGAATTAAGAAGACTTAAGAGTTAGGTCATTACTTATTAGTGAACATTAAACAATCAAATATCAATACTTCAACGTTTAAGGTTCAAATTCAATCTAGTGAATGAACAATGAAGTGATCAACAATCAACATTCAACACCAATTTAGAAATGAGTAAATGACAAAGAGTGGAGACTAGAGAGTTAGTGAAGGAAATAAGAATACCTTAATTACCACCAAAAGGAATGTCTACCAAGATTCAAGGGGCTATGGTTATCCTCATCCCCATCAGTGTTATCATTTCTATTGGCGCCATATTGAATTTGATATTGATGAGCATTGGAATCCACAAATCCAAAGAAGGCAGCCGCACCCGCATCATAGGAACTTGGAGGAGGTGGAGGTGGATATCTACCATATTGCGTTTCACCATAGTCACCATATAAGTAGGACCCCGAAGCTAAAGACTGTTCTTCTCCTTGTTGTACTTGACCATATGGAAAATAGTCAAAATACTGTGAGGGTCCTTGTCCACTGTAACTAGGATTCCACGAATCAGTCCATGATGCCGCTTGTTGTCCTCCAACATTTCCACCCATATTTCCTTGCTCATTACTACCTCCAGCCCAGGTGCTGAATCTCTTTGGCGTCGTTAATAACCATGGCTTGGATCAAATCTTCTAGATGGAGGTAACTCCTGTACTTCCTCTATAGGAACGACATCTTCTTCATCATGTTGATAGTATTCACTAGTACCACCTGTACCACTGTCTCCTCCATCTTCTCCCCAATAGCTACTCGAAGAGACGGTGGTGGAACTAGCTTTCTCAGAAGCAGGTTCTTTTCCACTCCTCCTAGTCCTACTGGGACCTTCTCCCTGAGGTGGCTGACCTTCTACAGGTGCCTCACCCATATCCTCATCTATCAACTCTTGAACCATTTCCTGAAACCCCGGATCTGAATCTAGCAGTGAATCTTCTATCTCGGCTAGCAATGGGAGTAAGGGATCGTCCTCTCTGAATATGTTATCCAAATTAACAAGACAATAAGCAGGATCATCCCTTGCCCTTCTCTCCTTAATTCTGTTTCTCAACTTCAGATTGTAATGACAATATACAAGCTTGTTGAGTTTCTGCATGGTAAGCCGATACCTGGCCTTCATGTGGATCAAAGATAAAGTGCTCCAATTTCTTTCACAATTGGAAGATGTTGTAGTTTGACTAAGGATGCGAACAACCGCGCGCTCCTTAGATGTGGAGCACTCTCTCCAAAATTCATCTACCAATCAGCTGAAATGCAAAAAATAAATAAAGAAAATTAGATATTCATAACCCTCAAGTCCTTCTAATCAATTAAGATAAATAAATCAAGATTCAAGACTATTGGGTGGGGTCTTTTGTTCATAGTCTGATAGTCATACTAGGTGGCATCATTCTAATCGATTGTATTACAAGAGGGTCAGCAAAGGTTCTTTTGTGTATACATAAATATCTACAATGTGAAAATTAAATATAAGTCAGTAAACCTCTACAGCATGTATGGCAATTGGCACTTGGTAGCATAATTAAATTCTTTTAAGTAACCACCCACTCACCTCTTGTATGGCATCAATTTGATCATCTGCATTTAACAATCTCTTCAATACCTTTCGTAAACCTACCCGTAAGTCCGTATCCATTGCTTCGGTGTGTAGTTTGACATTGCGGTAATAGAATTCGGAATTCAAAAAATAACCTACATTATAAATATGTAGAATGTAGTGTGAGCAAACAAGATAATAAATACATTAGTTAGGAAAACAAAAGAGTATCAAATTCAAAGATATATATTAATTACCTGCAATATGCAATGGATGGTGCACCTGATCGTTCCAACGGGCATCAATAATCTTTATATATTTCTCATAATATCTAACATTTTCCATAATGGATTGCTTTGCCCGATCCATTGCTTTGTATATAAAGCCTATTGTCGGCTTGTCATCACCATCTACAAACCGCAACACTTTAACTAAAGGCTCAAAAACCTTTAATATCTTCCTCACTTTCTTCCAAAATTTGTCGTCCCTCATCAGGTTTGGGACTTCAAACTCCGGACCACTAGTTGCATTGCCCCACTTCGAACGAATCCATTCTTTTGATGTAAACATCTGAATGAGCTCCGTTTTAAATCTTACAAGGCTTTCCATAGCCAGAAAATGGGTTGCAAACTTAGTTAATCCTGGACGCAGAATGCATGGTTATTTGTGTATCTTTTTATCAAGCTTAACACCCATTAATGATCATATATAAATCTTGTAATTCCTCTTGTCCATTAATTTCAAACCTGCTGCCTTGAAATTGGCGCCATTATCTGTAACAATCTGTACAATATACTCTTCTCTCATACTCTCTACAACTTTATCCATAAGACTGTATATATATATATATATATGACTGCCCGTCTATGTTCAGTTGCATCAATGGACTTCACAAAGACGGTCCCAGTGACTAAATACACCAAAAAGTTTATTAATTGTGTTTGGGTGCCGCTGATCCACCCGTCACACATGATGGTAACACCATTCTGTTGCCACATGGGCCTAAACTTTTCCACCCAAGCCATTATTTCTGTATATTCTTCTTCAAGATATTTAGTACCCACATCATATACGGAGGGCGCCTGTATACCCTGCCCAGCTTCGGCGGCAACATCAAGAATAGTCTGGAAATATAGGGAATCTACTGTTGTAGGTGGTATGTTCTTGTGAATTAGCCATTTGGCTGTAGCTTTGGCCGATCTATCTCTTGCATCCTTCATTACCCCTTCACAATACTAGATATTTTTGGTTGTTTATCTCCCTCTTTTCTATGTGCTAGGGGATCAATAGGGGGATGAACTGCTCTTCTCGTATAGATAATTTCTACATCAACATTCTGTTTTCAGGTGCTAAATGCCCTACGCATGGACCCCGCAATGCCCTTACCCCTGCTTGGCATAGTAGTAGATGAGCCCCCTGCATCATAATATTTGCTTCCAACAAATGCACGACGTTCATGTTCTTGTTGACTCATCAAAGACTCTCGGTGTGCAGCCTCTATCTGTGCATCTTCCTCCTCATCAAAGTATTCATCCCCAAATACATCATAACGGGCAGCATCAACATCTTGCTGCCTCTTTTCTTTTATCTCTACTTTTCTAGCTTTGTTTTGGCCAACCAAAGCTTTCATTTGTTCCCTAACTTCCCTTGGTACTTCGGTACAGCCGGCAACATTACCAGAAATGTGGCCCAAGTGGTGCTTGAATCTTGTAATGCCCCCATTGGTCACTTTCCCACAGAACTTGCATTTGATTTTCAACATATTATTCTCAGCTGCCTCACTAAAGCTCCATGCAGGATCAATATCACGAGGTATTTTAACTTATCAATTGGCAAAGACCGATAGACTAAATACCTGGCTGGCTATAAATATAAACAAGTAGTATGTTAAAAATTAAAAAAACAAAGAAACATGTTAGAGGAAATATATATCTAATGCATAGGAATCATTCTCGACATTTAATTGGTATTTTATTACTTAAAGTATTTTTTTTTTTCAAAAAATTTAAAAAATCCAAAAATAAGAAAATAAAATAGAATTAGGAAAAGACAAGGATATGTTGGATTGATCTATGCCAAACATAGATATAACATTTAGGATTTTCAATACATTTGATTGGCATTCCATTAATAAAATTTTTTTCCAAAAAATAACAAAATTCTGAAATTAAATAATTAAACAAGTAAAAAAAAACAAGCAATATATGTTGGAATGATCTGTGTAAAACATAAATATCAAATCTAGGAACCATTTTCAAGACATTTGATTAGTATTCAAATATAAAAAATTATTATTTTTTCAAAAAATAAATAAATCCGAAAATAAAAAATAGAGAAAAATCAATAAACATTCAAAATGTGATGGATTGATCTATGAGAAACATAGATCTATCATTTACAAGCAATTTCCAATTGGTTTCGCGGGTTGTCCATGAGTATTCACATTTTTTTTTTCAAAAAATAAATAAATCCGAAAGTAAAAAATAGAGAAAAATCAATAAACATTCAAAATGTGATGGATTGATCTATGGGAAACATAGATCTATCATTTACAAGCAATTTCCAACTGGTCTCATGGGTTGTCCATGAGTATTCACATTTTTTTTTTAAATAAATAAATCCGAAAATAAAAAATAGAGAAAAATCAATAAACATTCAAAATGTGATGGATTGATCTATGGGAAACATAGATCTATCATTCACAAGTAATTGCCAAGTGATTTCATGGGTTGTCCATGAGTATTCACATTTTTTTTAAAAATAAATAAATCCGAAAATAAAAAATAGTAAAAATAATAATAAAAAAAAATGTATGCATGATGAAAGGGAAACATGAATCTCATCATATTACAAGACAAGACAGCATTTTATAGTACTTAGACTCTTAGAAAGAGATGAATAGATTATAGATGATCTCAAAAGACTAGAAAAAAATCCAAAAGAAAAACATACCTAGATGGAATGGAAGCTTGGATTTTGTAGTTGTTTGTGTTTGATTCCTTCAAATTTGATGTTACTTCGCTTGTATAGTCTTGTAGTAAAATTTTGAAAATGAGTTGAAACTTTTGGAGTTGGGAGGCTTTTACAACAGTGAAGGAGGCTAGAATAAGATAAAAAGTGAATGAGGAATAGCTAGGGCCGGCTGGGGGGTTAAATACCCCCCCATATAAAACGTAGTGGCCGCTACGACTGCTACGGGGTGCGATACCCCCGTAGCGGCCGCCAATATCCACGTAGCGTGGCGGTAACGGCCGCCACGACCGATATATAGCGTAGTGGCCGATATTTATATCCATGATAGGGACATGTTTTTTGAGAAATTATCCCATTGTGTTGCAGAAAACTCTAAAAATCTTTAGAAACATATTCTCCACCAAAATCTGTGCGAAGTGTTTTAATGGTAGTGGAAAAGTGATTCTCAACATAAGCTAAGAAAATTTTAAAAGTAGTAAGCACCTCAGGTTTTGTATGTAAAAAATAAATCCATGTAAAACGACTATAATCGTCAATAAATGTAACAAAATACTTAAAATGAGAATGTGATGTTGCAGGTGCTATACCTCAGAAACATTTCAATGATAAAGAGGCACGCATGGGAAAAGGAAGGGTCTTGCTCTTACCCATTTTACAACTAGAACAATTAAAAGAAACATCTTTAAGAGAAACTTTATTATCAAGTAGCAAACCAGAATTAAATAAAGAGAACAAAGTTCGAAAATGGAGATGGCCTAATCTGTTGTGCCACATTTGGCGGGTGTCCGGTATAGAACTCTTATACTGGAACACTATGTTTGGTCTCTTTTCTTTTTTACTATGTACTCTTTTATATCTAATGCATTTCCAAATTTACTGATAAAAAAAAAAAAAAAAATTGTGCCACATTTGGCATTTATTAGATCTAGAATCTGAAAAGAAGGCATAAGCAAACAAATTCCTATCTTGTGTAGACAGTTGCAATGGAAAAAGACGTTTATGCTTAGGCCCCTTCGCTATCACCTTCCCTGACGCTTGATCCTGCACAATACAACCGGAACGATAAAAAGAGACAGAACAATTATGGTCAACTAGCTGTCTAACAGATAATAAGTTGGTAGATAACTATAGAGAAAGAAACAGATGACTCAAAGGTATGGGGTGCGAGACTTCACTGATGGCAGTGATGGGTATACTACCACCATCTGCAGCATTGTTTTGGAGATTTCCATCATAAGGCTTCAGTTGAGATAACTGATAAGAAGAGTATGTCATATGGTTAGAAGCCCCCAAATCCAGATAGCAGGTGGAGGTGGGCCACAGTCGATCCAGGTAGCCTGATCCCTTGATGTAGTTGTTTTGATCGGAGGTGGGCCACAGTCGACAGGATTCAAGATACTGATGAGAACTCTTGTTCGATGCTCAAACAGTCGAAGCAAGGTGCCGATGACTGTTATCACCATGAACCGACAGAGGAGTTGAAGTGAAGAACTAGAAGAGAATTGATCAATCAAAAGAGATCAAAAGCTTTGATACCATGACAAAACTAGTACGCTAAGAGTGATAGATGAGTGGAAAAACTGTTTGGATACCTTGGTCGAGCCTCGTTCCAATTTATAATATCTTTCAGCCTTAATCAAGGCAATTTCAATCCTATTACAATCTATGTATATCGAAGGTAAATATATTACAGTGCTATAATCATGGAAAGGGAATATGTTACAGTAAGATTAGTCAACCAAAATATCCCACGTGATGGGTCAGTCGTGAAATGGGCCTATTGTACATGGGCCTTGTGGGCCAGCTGTTGTTAACATGTCCAGCCTTCACTGATATATTATATCCAATTCAAACCCTCCTTTTTCTACAATCCTCTGTGTATATAGAAATCTATCACCATCATCATCATCAACGTCAAAGCCTTGTCCCAACTATGACAGTCAGCAATATGAATTCTGTTTCTTTGTTCCAATCTATCATGGGAAGAGTCTCTAGGTGGGTTGCACTTTTTCATATCTATTTAGAAACCTATCACTTTGTGATACTAAAATATTTCTAGTGGTCATGGAACAAAATACGTAGCAGCCCATATATATATATATATATATATATATATAAGACGTAGGTAGCGGTCATGGCCGCAACACTAAAATTGAAAATATTGCCGTTACGGTATAAAACCTAGCTGAGCCAAACAGTTGTCATTTAAAACACTATTTTCCTTATTTTTCCTCCCAAAGAGCCTTTCCTAAAGTTGTATCTACCCTTATATGGTTCCAAATCACTAAAAAAATACACATACACTCAAGATTGACCGCTATGTAAGATTCGAGTTTTTTTTTTTTTTTTTTTACCTCTTTAGAAATTCACACTGCTACACCGCGTATCACTGCAACCGCTATTTTGATCCTTTCCAGTGGTGGCCAACTTGTCTTCCTCACTCGATCCATCTAACTTATTCTTTATATATTCTGTCTTCATAATTTGTGTAGATGGGTCTTTTCTATAGTGATCCCACACTAGATTTTGTGTTATAAATCTGTATTTAGTGTATCATACATTTTCATACACTTTTATACAAATCATTGAATTTTTAGCTATTAACTATAGAAATCAGCTTCTTTGATATCATTGTTTGGCCCATTTTGTTTTCCTCCAATCATTCAGATTTTAAGCTAGTTCAAAAGGACCAGGTAGACATTCAAACAAAGAAGAAGAAGGCAAATGCCAAGAAGATTACTGGCTTCCAGGTATTGGAAATGTCAACTTATTGTTGAGTTACATAACAATGAAATAAATTCTTTGGAATCACTGTAAACTTGTAATATATTCCTGACTGTTTGTCTAACTTTGATGGAATGCATGATATACATGTTGGCCATCTGAATCATCTTTGTACAGTTTGCCCCAGAGAACCCATCTGAAGTGCTGATTACTTCTGCTGACTCGCAAATTCGGGTTTTTGACGGCCTTGATCTTATTCACAAGTTTAAAGGTATTCACAATCTGGGTCTTTCTTATATAGCTCTCTAGTCAGTTAATAATTGGATATTGAGACTCTGCAAAGAAGTTGCACTTAATAATTTTGAAGTAGCAGAAACAGGGTTTGTTAAATGCAAGTCATGGAAACACTGATCACCCCTGGTGCCTAGAACCACCTCTTAGAGAAATTAGAATCAGCGTATACATCCTACAAGAGTAAATACAAACGCCCAAACTGTTAAAATCACGATTAACTTTTGCTTACAACCATTAGTACCATCAAAGAGTGTTATTTTTTTTGTTTTTGTTTTTGTTTTTGTTTTTGGTAAAAAAAGAATGTTAGTTAATCAGTCTCAAATAGTTAGTCTCAAATACTAACCATTAAAAGTAGCAAAACTTCCCTGATTCCTTTCATTATCCTATGCCTTAACTGATTATTGGTCATAACCTCCTCATTTTCAAGTTCAAATTGTATTATTTTCCACTTGGTGAAAAGGTCACTCGATAACTTGAAATAAGTACACAAGCTTCATATAATTCAAATGCCATCTGACCATTGAAATAGATCCTTCAACACAATGAATGGAATTAGTTATATATGGTTTTGAGAATTGTCTAATGCACATATCTTCAAGCCATTTGTTTTGCACAACCATACGGCCATGTTGATACCATCATGTAAGTCTGGTGATGTTTTCCAAGCATGGATGAAAATAGCTACTTAGAGGCCGCCATCGCTACGCTACAGCCGATTTATCGGCCGTCGCACCCGTAGCGGCCGCTACTTCCGCTACAGGGCCGCTACGGAGCCGCTATAGGCCGCTACAACCGCTACGGAGCCGCTACGGGGTGAGAAAAATTCCTAATTTCCAATTTTTTTTTAAATGCATAATAAGACTTATTTTTTTTCTTTTTCTCTCCAAATAACATTTCTACACAACTCTTCTACTCTTTTATGTTTAAAAGAACACCAAAAAGCACATGATCATGCCGAATTACAGTCGATACAAAGAGTTCTTCTCAATGATTCTTCTCTAAGTACATCCTATTAGACACCCCCTTTGGTAGATGTATTTTTTTCTCTAAGTACTCTTAAGTCTTGACTTCATGAAATAGTTTTTTCTTTTATAAGCCTTTCATTAGTTTCTAAGTTAGCATAACTAAGCAACATGAACACATGTGAAAAAAATGATCATTACTATTATTTTCTATTTATACAGCGATACAGGACCTTATACAGTGAGGGGACCGCTACGCCCCCTTCCCTTATCTTAGTTACTTTTGCAAAAACAATATATTTTCTCTCATTTTTCAATATTCTAGATTTTCTAGAATTTTTTCATTTTTTTTTTTTGACGATTTTTCCAAATCGCACAGCTACACCGCTACGTAGTGCCGCTACGTAGCGTTTTGGCGGCAGGCCGCTACGCCCGCCGCTACCGCTATTTTCATCCTTGTTTCCAAGAGATGTTTGTGAGATTCAACATGTTGAGAATAGTCCTACTGAATTCCTTGACTTTGGGCATTCAAATTTTTTTTTTTCTTCTGGATTTTGATGAAGGGGTTAAGAGTGAAGGATAAAAAAAAATGGGATTTTGTTTGAACCCATCCTTTGCCTATCATTGGTTGAAATGTGGTCCCTACTAACCTATCAAAGGGTTTACTCTAAATTGCTTGACCCGTAAGTACATAAACATAAACTAAACTTGTGGAGCCCAATTTTTTCCTCTCATCTTGGGGATCTAGATCACTGAGGTCACTGATCTGATAAGACGTGTGTTAGATGGGTTGTTCTCAATTCTCACCATCATCATCATTTGATGCGCTATCCCATCTATCTGGGGTCAGCCTTTAGAACTCATCTTTTCACTCAACCATATTTGAAGCCAGGTTTTCCATCCAAAATCTAGAATGAATTTCTCGTATTAAGCATTTTATTAGTATTTATTTCATTCCAAGTTCTTTGACACTGTGACACTTTATTTCTGCATACCACGACTGTTTCTCATCTTATGTAAACATGTTCAAACCTTCTCGAATGACATTCCTTGAAAATGTCATTTTATGTGTTGTTTATAATTTCTGGCAGGTTTCAAGAACACTAGCAGCCAAATAGCAGCATCATTCACTGCAGATGGGAGATATGTTGTGAGTGCAAGTGAGGACTCTCAGGTGTATGTATGGAGGTGCGATGAAGTCTTGAATGTGGGTGGCAGTAAGAGAGGCAAAGGTATGGTGACCACAAGATCTCATGAACATTTTCAATGCAGAGACGTGTCGGTTGCGATCCCCTGGCCTGGTGGTATCGACAAGTACGAGCTGCCACAGTTGCAATCTGAATCAACAAGGCAGAACAATGATCAGCTTCCTCAACAACCGAAACGACCAAATCCCACACCAGCCTCTGATGGTCCTACCGTGGTCGAAGATGAGCCCACTAGTAGCAAAAACAGCAGCAAGAAGAACCAATGCCCCACTCCTCCAAAGAAGAGCGTCTCAGATCAGACGGGTCCCTCTCAAGAGGAGGAGCAAGGCAGCCATTCTCGCTCTCGTTCAGACTCAGTGGAACCTGTTCCTTCCAGTTCTTTATATTCAAAGTCTGGACTTTTATCCTCTATTTCGGCATCTATGGTATCGTCAATGCCCTCATCTTGGTTGTGGTATGATGCAAATAGTACGGGGAGTCAAGAAGCGACAGCTTGGGGTTTAGTAATCGTGACAGCAGGCCTTGGTGGAGAGATCAAGACATACCAGAATTTCGGGCTGCCACTCCGACTTACCCGCCAACCAAGTCTCTTCTAAAATTGTAAAATATCGATTGTTGTGACCATGGCTATAACTCAACTCCACCTTTTTTTCTTTTTTCAAAGTTTTGTTTGACAAATGAATTGTATATTGTATGTGAGATGTAGTTGTTACTTGTTACAGGGGGATAAAGTTGTCAAGTAGAGTAACAGAAGTTCTACCTCCTTTCCATGTTTATATTTTCTTTTAGTTCCAATTTCATTTGGGTTTTACCAATACAAGGTGTACGAAGAGGAGGATTACTCATAAAAATTTGATCAGAAAGTAAAGAGTACTAGAGAAGTTGGCCTGTCTTAGCGAGCCAAGTAGAACTTACAAAAGCAGCTCCAGATAAATGCAACTTAAATGATGATTATGATGGTGGTGATGGGAGTTGTGATTTTCAAATAGTTGCCTCACCAATTAGCTACTAGTGGATTGGCATGACCAGCTTGTATGAAAGGCCACCACCATCCAACCAAGAGAGTTACTCTTATGAGGGCTTCAATAATGCCAAAACCCTAATTATTAGATGAAGTAGGGTTGATGCCAAGATTGAAATAATTAATTGCATGGCCTAAACAACTCCGATGACCTTCAAATTTGGTAAGTTCTAATTGACATGAGGGTAATGAGGGCAAATGTTTCGATTGATCAACGGATGAGGGCGAGTGGACTCCACAGGATGAAACACTCCCAAGTTATGAACAGCCTGGCTAAACCTCAAGATTTTAGTACACACCCAAAAAAGGATGACAATTCAGCCATGATCACTGCTAGGTCATAATTGATTCGAGTTTCTAACCAAGTTGCTCAAAGTTTGGCCAAGTGAACTCGGCCGAGTCAAGCAATTTTAGAGTTTTAAAGTGGTTAGAGACCAAATGAAGGGTTGAGATCTATATCAAGCTCTCCACATTCCCATCAGTCGTGACTACAATTAAAATATGGTGAACATGAGCTTAATCATTATATGCCCACAAAGACAAGTGCTTTGTCACAATGGAACAAAACCCATCTCTCAACTCAAATCACCTTCAAATAAACAAAGATTTCCCACTCCCAAGTGGAGTTCCTGGCACTTTGAATGGTGATTGAAAGCTTGTCTCCTCACTTTTCAACTAATCAATCAATCTCATTGAGAAAACACCTAAAAGGAGAGTCATGATATGCAATTGCTGAGCATGATAGTTTATCATGCTCATCCATAAACCCACAATGCGAGTGGTTTACATGAATACAGTTTAGATTATCCAAACTATGGGGTCCACCACAGATTGGTCAGAGCCCAAAAATTGCACTAATCAGAGATCAGTAGGCTAGAGCGTCGCAAGCAAAAAATCATCAACGTTCCGAATTCAATGGACTGATGGGTGCATCCAAAATAGGTCCCACTATTTGGACTAATTTATAGATCCACAGTACAAGTGGCTTAGATGTTTATCAGTCTAGATATCAAAATTACTTGATCGACCGCAAATCGGTCAAAGCCCAAAGATTGCACTAATCGGATGGTTCTAATGTCCGATCAGCAGCAATAATCAAGGTAGAATGTTAGAAAAAGAATCATCAACGGCCCCAAATTCAATTACAAATGGGGGCAGATGAGTTCTTCCAATAAGTATAAATTCTCCCATGTGCCCTATCCATTGTAGGGCCCACTATTTAGACCATCCAATTTTGCTATGACAGAAAGGAAGGCCCAACAGGCAGGAGTCTGATTAACCTTTGGACTACATGATATATATATAATTCCATGTTTTTAACTAGAGACAAAGGTACCCCAAAATTTCCAAAGAACCCCCTCCCTTTCCCAACGGATAGCTCACTTGGGTGGGCCCACCAACCGAATCTCACCTAACTTCTAAATTCAAAAACAGAGAACCCACTTTGGAACAATAAAGATACCCATTGCATATCACAACCTTACACCCATCTTTTTATCACTTTGATGAAATAAAGAGGGATGAAAAAGGAAGAAACAGAATTCCCAAAAGGCAATGGGAATGATTTGGGTGGGCACTGAAATATAGATGCTGTACGTAGCCATAAAGCAGTTAAAGCCAAATTCTATCAAATCCTTGAATGGGGAAAAAAGAATAGAAAATAGAAAAGAACAGATAAGAAAAAGGAGATAGCATCTTCTTCACTTTCCAAATATGTAGAAAATAACAGTTCTATATGAGGTTTTTCAATATAACATAGTTAGGGGGAATTAGAGAGTCTTGAGCATAAGCAAGTGCAGATACAGTCTGCTGAGATGCCTATTTCATACATGTGGGTCACATTTTTTTCTTCTTTATTTAATCCCCCTGATCATTGATAGTCCATCATCAATTTCCCACCCTGATTATTTTATTTACATGTATGGAAATGGATGCATCAACTAACTGTAAACTTGCTAAGGTTCAGGACCCTGTAATTCCTTCTTAGAGACAGACACTGTTCTTATATGTTACTTCTATTAAACCCCTACCAAAACCTCAACTCTTTTTTGCTGATAAAAAAGATGGGTTATTGACCTCAATCTTGGGGGTGTGATCCCTTGATCTTTTCTGACGTTTTGCATGCATCGACCCGGCGAGGATCTGCCTCGATCATGAGTTGAACAACTTCTTTCATGGTTGGGCGAACTCCGGGTGGGCTACAGGTGCAACGGATGGCAATCCTTAGGACTTGAATCATGTAGTCTTTGAACCATCCTGATAATCGCTTGTCCAAGACCTCCATTACCCCATCCTTGGTTGCTACCTTGTGTGAGATCCAGAAAACAATGCTCTTGTTCTCACCAAATTCTGCTTCAACCGGCTTTCTACCGGTTATCAGTTCCATCAGTACTACTCCAAAGCTGTAGACGTCACATTTGGTGGTTGCCTTGGATGAATATGCATACTCTGTCATAAACAATGCAGTAAAATTAATTATACATGATTTGATATAGAAGATTATCTGTCTTTCCTTATCTTTAGATTAACTTTAGCTGAACAAATATGACAGAAGAAGAATAAAAAAGAAAGAACTTTAGAAAAACAAACTGAGGAGGAATATGTTAGATTTCTCATAAATTGAAAATGCATTTTGATGTATCCAAACTCCTGGGGTAATTGCTTTCCTTTCTGCTCTGTGCTTGGTGGGGTGCCATTATATCACCTGTACTGCAACAAATCAAAATCTGAAACGTTTCAGATCCAGCCCGAAATATAATGGATATTACCATGGTTTAAACATGGAAAGCATCTTATCTACCCTCCCTTTGTTGGGACATCCAAGCTGCCAAAGGTTACAGAGACTCATCATGAGCACTAAAAACCGAGGGCCTGAATTCATGTCATTAAGTGGTTAAAAATGAAGATTATAAGTGAATCTACAAAAATCACCATCAAATAACCTCCCCTTTAGTGAAAATCGAATCAAGGGAAGATGAGAAATGAATACCCAGCCATCACCCTAGTAATTCAAATCTTAGGAAATTTAATGTTCATCTCAGTCGCTAACTTATATCCTTCACCCTTGAACCTCATATCATTCACACCGCTCCTCTTTAATAATCCTTCAGTGAAGCCCCTTTGACCATGATATCCTATGTAATCTAATGCAAACAAGCAGGCCTTAACATAAGCAACTTGCTGCAGATTCAATAGAAAAATATTAACTGAGGAAACATCAATTTGGAGAAGTAAACTGACCCGGGACATTAATAGTCAAGGGTATATTTGGTTGCGCAATTGTCTCAAAATATGTTACTAATGTTTGGACAATTAGAGCGATGATTGTCACCCTTGTTATTAAAATGGTTATTGCTACAAGTCCTCCAACATAGAATAAACACAATCACTATCAAGGACCGCTTACTTGAGATTATCATTATTATCAACGTTTCAAATTTTTTAGTTTCATTTGTTTCTATTTAAGTCAGTCAAGCATCCAAACACAGCACAACTTTGACTAAGACTCCAACAGCATAAGGAATTTAAACAATTCTAAGTTTGGAGGACTACTTTGTACGAAATGATTGTTGTCATAGAACATGGTAAAAAAGATTCATGATAGTCAAAGAGATTTGAGTAAGATTGAGAAACCAATCTGGATGCTAAATTGAACTTGAACAGAACTAAATAATAGAAGTGGAAAATTTGAAACTCAATTACCTGGCGCTAAATATCCATATGTCCCTGCAACAACAGTGGTTGAGGATTCCCTAACTCTCGCTTGCAAGACCTTAGCAACTCCAAAATCTGCAACCTTGGGTTCAAAGTCTGCATTGAGGAGTATGTTGGTCGACTTAATGTCCCGGTGGATGATCGGAGGCAACAAATCATGGTGAAGATAAGCCAAACCTTGTGCTACCCCAAGTGCAATTCTATGTCGCGTCGGCCAATCAAGGACTCCCTTATTCTGATGAAGTGAATCCCACAAATTACCATTCGGCATGTATTCGTAGACCAAGAGACTCGAGTCTGCATTTGAGAAGCAACAGTACAGCTTTACAATGTTCTTGTGCCTGATATTCCCCAAAGTCTCAACTTCAGCCTTCAATTCCCTATCTAAAAACAACTGATCTGTCAAGAGGTCCGTTGTGTTGCTAGTCCACAGCTTCTTCACTGCAACTGATTGCCCATTGCTCAATTCAATCTTGTAAACTGTCCCAGATCCTCCATAGCCGATTACATTCTTTTCTATCAAGGCCTCAATGATCTCGCGCTGGTTGAAGCTGAGCTTATGGAAGCTTTTGATATCATAAGAAAAGGAAGAAGTGCGTGAAAGCGCATCCTGCTCCATTACTACACTCTTTCTGCTCAACCGGCGTTTTAGAAACACGAGAAATCCAAGAATTATGATGAATGCAGAAATTCCCACCGCCCAAAAGATGTCTAGCCGTCTTCGGTTGTTTATCTTCTCACATGGAGGAAGATTTGCACTTGATGAATTGAAATATTCCGGAGCACAGAGACCTGGGTTACCCAAATAACTTTCCACTAAACCTTCTTTAATTAGGGGGACAGGAACTGGACCGGAAAGCCGGTTGTTTGAGAAATCGAGCGAATTTGGTAGCAATTGACACAGGCTCTCAGGGATCCTCCCAAACAAGAGATTGTTGGAGAGGTTGAGAAGGTTTAGAGATTTCAACGATGAAAGTGATTCTGGAATAGATGAAACAAGCTTGTTGCTTTGTAACAAGAGTACATTCAACTTGCCTAAATTTCCAATTTCAGATGGGATGGGACCTGACAAGAGATTGTTGCTGAGATCAATCTTCACCAAGTTGGTTGCTTTTGAGATTTCAGGTGGCAGAGTACCCGAAATTCGATTGCCCTGTATATAAAACTCTGATAAGTTCTGTGCATTTTGAATTGAATTTGGGAACGGACCCTCAAAATGATTGGATCCAAGATCAATGATGGCAGCGTTGGGAAGACCCAAAAGTCCGTCAGGGATCCGACCACTCAGACTGTTATGACTTACTCGAAACCGAATCAGAGAATTGCATTTTGCATAATTGTCTGGCAACCTGCCTGAAAGCTGATTATCCAACACAAGGAAGTAGACCAATTTCCCCCCACTGCAAACATCTGGTGGCAATTCCCCTGAAAGCTTGTTCTCCGACAAATCCAGACCGTTCAAGTCCGAATACTTGCCAATACTATGTGGAATCTCCCCTGTTAGGAAATTTAAGTAAACTGATAGCATACTCAATGATGTCAAATTCCCAATTGCAGGTGGGATTTCCCCCCTGAGGCTGTTGTTGTAGAGCTGCAGATAAGCGAGATTCGGTAGACTACACAAACTCTCTGGTATCTTTCCTGTAAGTCGGTTGACAGAGAAGTCGATGTCATACAACTGTGTAAGATTTCCAATCTCATCAGGTATCTCCCCCACGAGACCATTATAGTAGAGCTGCAACGATTCCAAGTTCTTGAGCCTCCCAAGCTCTGCCGGAATCTGACCCACAAGGTAATTCCCGCTCAATTCAAGGTCTACAAGAGATGACATGTTTCCAATCGACCCAGGAATGAAACCATGCACAGAGCAGGTCATTAGAAGCATGCGCTTGAGCTTACTAAGGCGCGTAATCCCTTCAGGAAGCTTCCATAAACGAAATCCACCATTTTCATTGAAATTCAGCAGCTCAAGACTAGTGAGATTTGTAACAGACAGGGGGAACTCTCCATAGAAAAGACTGTATGATAAATCAAGAAGCCTAAGAGACTTCAATGGAGATAAATCCGGCAAAGTCCCGGAGATGTTGGAGTGGCTCAGATCAAGCTCTTGAAGTAAAGAGCAGTTAAGGATACTTGTGGGGAATCCATCATGGATGTTGTTGTAGGCCATCCGGAGAACGCGAAGCTTGGGAAGATAATTGGAGCATATGTCTGAAGGAATATGGCCTGTCAGAAACCATGAGGTGAAGTCAATTTCTGTGACATACCCATCATCGTCGCAAGTGATTCCGACGTAGTTACAGTAGGGAGATTGAAGGGTGTTGTTGGAAGTGGAATTGGAGTTATTGGAGATGTTCCATTGAGAGAAGGAGTTGCCTGACATGGTTTGTTGGATGAGTGTGAAGAAATGTGATTGGTTTTGCAGGGTGCTTTGGAAGGAAAGGCTGAGTAGAGAGAGATAGGAAACTAGAAAGGTGGTTGCAAGGAAAGCCATGCTTTCAGCCATGAGAAGCACAAGACAGAGAGTGAGGAGGCATATGGAGGGAGGGACTAGAGGGAGGTTATATAAGGGTGTTATTGCATATAGGGTCTCATTTTTTTCAAGTACATAAGAAAGGTTTCTGTGTTTTTAGCTTTTACTAAAAGCTACCTTGACTCAGCAGTCAAATGACCCTCTAACAAATAAACCCATCATCAACCAGGCCCAACTCCAAAAACAAGGACAAATCTGATGCAAAAAGGTATATTTCCACTTCTCTGGCCTTCCATTGGCCAGTCAAATCTTTCTCAATTCATGAACTTTACAAAGTACCTAGTGGTTCAATTCATCATAGATAGGCTCTCACTTGGTCATGTTTACATTAACGGTTAAAATTTGTAGCTTATTTTGTTAAGCATAAATTAAAATGATCATACACAGAGGCGGACCCACGTGATACTAATCTGGGGTGGTCGCCCCAGGTCGATTTTGAGTTTTCCTTTAAAATCATATTGGGCTCATAGCCCACGCCCCACAACTAAAAGAAGTGCCCCATGTCATGGCCCACGCCCCACATGACTAAAAGAGGTGCCCCATGTCTAAAAGGGCGGAAATAAAAAATCCCTCCCAGTTCCAACTCTTCTTTCGACCTTTCTTCTTGTCTTCTGGGCGTGCGTCTTCCTTCGACAATCAACGGCTTCTTTCGACCTTTCTTCTTGTCTTCTGGGCGTGCGTCTTCCTTCGACAATCGACGGCACGAAGCTAACTCTCGCGCTCCTCGACAGACGTCTACGAGTATGATGATATTTCGCCTTCAAGTAAATCTCTCTCTCCCTCTCTCTCTCTCGCTTCTGTCGCCCTCACTCTCCTTCTCTGTTTTTAATGGTCTATGTCATTATCACCTCTCTCTCCCTCTCCCCCATTTTCTTTGATTTCATTCATTATTTTAGGCGCTGCACAAAGAAATTAAGGTTCTCATTTTGTTGGTTTGATTTCTATTTCATGGTTAGGTTTGGGTTTTTTTTATTTATTTATTTATTTAGGGCTTTTTATTTGTGATATGCTTTGTTACATTACTTGATTTGAGGGTTGTTTTGATTTAGGGCTTTTATTTATGATATTCCTTGTTACATTATTTGGTACACTAATATGAGCCCCCCAAAATAAATTTATTATGGTTTTTTTTTTCAAATTTTAATTTGATCAAGAGTTGGTTCAACCTTGAGGTGACAACCGCATGCTCTCTCCCTAGCCCATTTGCCTAGACAAATGTTGAAAAAAAAAAAAGAGGGGACAGTCTGTTTGAAGACTTGAAGTAAGTAACTCAAATAAGATGAATAGATTATGGATGATACAGGTGCAAATGCGCAATCCTATTATCTCTCTATTACTCTATTAGACTACAACATCCTTTAGATTTGAATAATCTGTGTTTCGTGGAAGAGAAAAGGTGAATATGACTTTATGGAGAAATGATAATAGAACTAAGAGATATGGATGACTGGATGAGTAAATTGGCATTGGGTCCCATATCGTTAAGAATCAACTGCGCAATCGAATGAAAGATGAGTGGATGAATGATTGTTTGATTGTATATATCGAAAATGACATATTCAATAGCATTGATGATGACGCGATCGTGCAACGCTTTCAAAACATAAAGAATCGTAGAGGGCAATTGTAAAAACTTTGTTTTGGAGTTGGGATGACTTTTGATAAGAGAAGTATATGTTAGTTGATGTCCAATCCTTAATATGTACTTCTTTCTTCAGGTTGATACCCGAATTTTTTGGAGGTTGTCCACCCTTTCTTTTTGGGGATGATTGGATTGCCCATGTTTTTTTGGGGTTTTTCATTTGTTTTCAGTGTGGTTCTCTTATATTGTAAATTTTGGAGAAATGAATATAGTCATCATTTCGAACAAAAAATTATATGTTAGTTTATGTAGTTAAATATTTTTGCGTCTATTTAAATGGAATAGAGTTTCTCTTTTGCTTTTGTTAATGTGAAAAAATTCTAGCAAAAATTTAGCCCCACTTAAACGAAAATCCTAAGTCCACCTCTGATCATACACATATGTACTTCACATAAAAAGGAAAAGTAACATATAGAAATAAGAATGACAATGGGTCAGGCTTAAATGGGATCCATCTCGATGTGCTTCTATTAGCAGCGGGTTCCATATATTACTTAGATTTGTCGGATATGGTGGCTATGTGTTTTTTATTTTTGATCAGAGTCATGGCTTGAACTGCCCACCCCATTTAAATATATGCGTTAGAGAGATCGCATCTAAAAAAGGCTTTTATAGGATAAATGACAGTAGTTTGAAATGTACAACTTTTGTTGGCCAAGGGTTTAGACTATAAGTGGATTCAGGGTGATAGGCATTTCTACAATTGTAGCGGGGCATTTTTGGGGCTCTGACACTAAAAACTTGTAAGGGAGAATTTAAGAGTGTAGAAAATTAAGGAAAGCCGAATTTCTTTCCCTTAGGGCCCGTTTGGTAATTTTATTAATATAGTAAAGTGAAGTAAAGTCAAGTTAAATATCCCATCAAAAGCACTTTTCCAAAAAATTCCCTCCATCTTTTTCAAAAAAGGTCAAAAAGCAACTACATTTACTTACTAAAAGACAAAAAAACTTCATTTCCCTATACAAAAAGTCAAAAATATTCCATCCCAAACAACTAAAAACCAAAAACCATCATAACTCACTTATATTTTATTCATTCTTTTCATTTCACTTCACTCCACTTTATTTTAAAAGTAAATTACCAAACGGGCCCTTAGAGATAGACACTCTTGCCAAGTAAACATGTGTGATTGTCTATCTTCCTTGTGTGGCTTGTTTGATTGTCGATCGCGAGTTTCATACTTCTGCACACATAAACACAACAATTTTGAAGATTATAAACAACTCCTCGCAGCTTCGGGATCCAGCAGCCTTTTGAGGTTGATTGAAAAATAAAATAATATATATATATATATATATATGACATTTGTTTAAAAGCCCTACATAAACTATGAGGATGGTTGAGTGCATGGAGGGTTAATATGGAGAAAAAGAGATTTCAACTGGACATTTTTACATAAAGGCTCCCGTGTTATTAAACAACCTCAAAATGGTCCCTCTGTTTTTAGTTTTTACTAAAACTTCCCCTTTACTCAAATTCAAATAATCAATCATTTGCCTCTCTTTGCAAATGACGTAAGTTATACCATAATTGCTTTACACACTAACCCAAGCACTCCAAGAAAAAGATAAAACAATGCATGGTCCCATAAGGATACCTTTACCCACTTATACTAACTATATATATATATATATATATATATATATATATATATATATATATATATATTCTTACTGTTTTAGCATAAGGAGGGTACCCTCATTAACAAACCCTAAACGAGAAGACCCAGGGATTGCATTCGTGTGATTCTAAAGTGCCAAAATCACTCAATTATGATTGTATTGGTAACAGCGTAAAAGTTTTTATTTTATTTTTGGTACCCCATGTAAAGGGTCGGGGACTCAAGAGAGAGCCCGCACAAGGAGAAAGAAGGCTCACACACATGGGAAAGGATTTCGCACAAGCGGGAAGAAAGTCCACACAAGTGGGAAGACATGGTATACCCAAGATTTGAACGCTGGGCAACTAGGTGAGAACTACTGTCAATCGGGGTTGCCAACAAAGTAACCTCATTTACCAAAAAAAACTAAATAACCCCTAAGGCCAGGTCTAGGTCCCAATATGCTTCATGGGAAGACCTAAACCGACATCTATGACATTGTTGAAATTAGATATTGATGGCAAAATATCATACTTGGCGAACCTTTGTTTGATCCAACATGTCAAATTGCACTTCAATGAGAGTGGTTCCATATATGATGGGAGAAAGTATAATTATATATTTCACGCACAATTTTAAATAGTATATATCATCCTGATTGAAGTGAAGTTTTGGCAAGGGGTGGTGTACAAAGACGTCTTGTGATATGAGCAGATTGAAACAACAAGCTGAGAATGAAATTGATGAACCAGCCTCAATCCGAATTTGATTCAGGACCTGTCAGCAGACTTAAGCAAGACCTAAATTTTAAATGGGCCTCATTTCAGGACCATCCCTGTATTGCTCTTTGAAGGCCTAAATATATGACCGGCTTGACATGGAAAATTAATCATAAACAAGAATGCTAATTGTCTTCTTGACTGATTCTGGCCTTGAATTTGTACCCCATCATGAATAACAAGATGGGAGACAACAAGGTCAAAAAGTGAGCTACCAAGCCCATGTACAGGTCCAGTACCAATCAAGAATGGATCTTCCTTCAAGACCGTTTTGCGGATTGTTATGCCCATGGCCCAGCAAAGGGCTAGATAGGATTCATGGGCCCTGAAAGCCGATTAGGACCAAGCCCATAAAGGAGAATCTATATAATGGCTAGAGTACAGATGAATGGCCTGTCCATTTTGTGGAAAGCAAAGATTCCCCCCATAAAAGCATTGGTGGTGTCATATCAGAATCGAATATAGGAAGTGCCAAAACCAATTCTGAAGTGCCTTTTCCTCTTACCGGGCCTGCATGAATGGGCTTTGCTTAAATACTAAAGCTTCCATTCCAAAACGTACTTTAAAGGTTAAAAACTCGAGTTGACTCAGAAGGGGTTGAACCTGACTGGCTCAGGCGATAGTATCCGGCCGGACTCAGCCAGGCTCATCGACTTCTCCAACTTGGTGAGTTACAGATTGAGTCAAACCCAAGCGAGCCAGGACAAGTCCAAGCTAGTTTTCAAGCTATCATGCATATGAAGAGGTGGTCGCTTGCTTTAATCGATCTTTTCTGATTTTTTTTCAAACTTCATAATAGGTCAGATCAATAGCAGACCCAAAATTTTGATTTGGATGGTGCTGGCAATGGTCAAGTTAAAGAGTCTCAAATCTTGTGGGTGCGATAGCTGCTGTATCGTAACACTTAGGTCCACCCCTGCGACAGATGGATTAGCCGTGGCATCTGTTGTGACATCGATTATCCAGGGTGGACATATTGGTCCGGATCCCTTGTTGTGTGTATTTACAGGCTTTTCCCTGTGGCAAATGGCCTCGAACTCCACGAGCCACATGATGATTATCTGCACCGTTCATCTTGAATCACATTCCTTCCGCTGATAACACCTAAAATTTCACTTCAATAGGAGTCCCTCCTACTATTAAATTGTGCACATGACTGATAATGTGATTAGTACAATCTTATGTATTATTAATCAAAAACATTAATCCCATCATCAATCATATGCACAATCTACGATGGAATGAACTCCCATATTAGTGAAGTTTGAGAATATGTCGATCGAAGGGATGGGATTTAAGAAGAATGGTTCGGATTATCGAGTTTGGAAAGCATATGAGAGATGTGGACTCATATTAGTATTATGCAATTAGCTGTCGGGCCTCTGGTGCACAGCACTTGGAGCCACTCAGGATCAATTTAACTCCCTCACGTTCACCACATCCTCAAAATTGATGATTGTCCTATGTTCGTTCACACATTACAAATGATTCTGTTAGCATATGTTGATGGAACACAACCAACTAAAGTGAGGAATTTCCTTATTTTTCTCCCTATGTTATCCTTTTAAGTAGTTGGAGAGATCTTTCTCTCTCCTCTTTTCTTTTGATTAGGAAATGGGAGATAAGGATTCCTCTAATTGCTATAAAAAGGAAAGTGATCCTCCCTCTCTATTATTATTGTTATGATGATCATGATGATGATATTGTTATTGTTGTTGGAGAATTTACTCAGACACCCACACATACACGCTTTTCTTTTTTTATCGGTAATGGTAAAATATATTAAAGACTTAAGAAATGTACAATAAAGATGTAAAGAAAAAACATGTGTAAATATTATAGCTAAATACCAACACAAAACAACAAATTACGAAGGAGTAAGCAAAGCTAATCCGCCATTCCATTCCCCAACTGAAGCAAACGATGAAACTCAACATTCAAAGATAACGACCAAGTCTTGATTTCATTGAAAAGATATTGAAATTTCCATGGACCCTTCTCCAAACAAGACATCCAAGAAATCAAATTTAAGGAATCACTTTCCACCACTATGTTATGAAAATTATTTGAGACACACTTCCGCTTCATTAGAATCTTTGATACCTATATACTTTGACAACATAAACAATACCTCTCCCTTGTAGTTCCTCAAAATGCCACCTATACGTGCAGTACCTGGTTTTCCTCTTGCCACACCATCAACATTAAATTTGAGAACATTAAAAGAAGTAGGAGACCAAGTGACTAAATGTTTTAACACGTCCGCTTCCCAAACAAGCTTCCCAATTACTTAAGATATTATCCAAGGTCAAGTGCTCTAACTCTTTTTTGATACTTGCCCATTTAGCTATTTTGAGGACAATCATAAAAACAATATCCTCCCTGTCCTTTGACTTGCCATTAAAGATTCTATTGTTTCTTTCCTTCCAAATTGACCAAAGAATAGAGAAAGGAATCAACCTCCATAGGATTAAGCCCACCCACACACACTCACCCGGATTCTAGTTGGTGAGGCATGTACATAAATGTACCCTTAAGATATTGATCCGACATTGTTTATGTTGAAGGGAGGTGTCTCACCAATTGAGCTACTTGGATTGACAAATACACCTTTAACATTCAGTCAAAAGAAATAGCGTAGGAAAGAGAGACTAAAACCTTTTGGAAAATCCCTACTTATCTGTACAGTTCATCATCTCACCCTACTATCAGGGCATCTATCCTTGCCTTTGAATCATGTAGAGTGAAACATATGAGATCGATTTCTAATAGATGATCTTAGATCTCAACATTGTGTGCTTGATCTATACTTCTAATCAATTCTTAGTACTGAACAAACATAATTTAGTCCAAACCAACTTCTATAGAGGGACTACTGATAGACGAATACAGTGAATCATGGACCACACTAGACAGAAACGATTGGATATATCTTTCTCACGGTTCAGATCTTAATAAAGTGTACCATACATATCTTGATTTGATTTTATCATGATCATATAGTTTGGTCAACCAGGTTGATTTTCCCTGACTTGGGTGAGCCAGAAGAGTTTTATAACTATGGAACAACCTTTATGGGGAGATGGTTAGGACCTGAACAAGGCCCGGTCCATTCAGACCAGCTGTCTGGGCTAAGCTCATGAGCTAAGCCAACAAGCCAGAAATTGATTTGCATTGCTTTGGCTTTCAAGCCAGGTGAAAGGCCGAACAGTGTGTAAATAAGTCAGGTTGTGGTGGGTCAATCCAATCCAACTAGCCTCTACTAGCATTACTGTTTTAATTACAACTTCAATGACTTGTCCTGACTTGAGCCAATGCAGTCGACAAAATCATATCAATTGCCCATGCTATATCTCGAGAGTCAAATTAGTACAGCCCATAGTTACCTAGTTTTCTAATATGCCTTTAAATTACAGAGAGTCAAATTAGTCCAGCCCATAGTTACCTAGTTTTCTAATATGGGCTTTAAATTACAGAGAGTCAAATTAGTCCAGCCCATAGTTACCTAATTTGCTCATTTCAAACAATTTGCAGTTAGATTCATGAAATATCTAGGTGTTCATTTGTATTGTAAATGTAGAAATTGAGTACATAGGAATTCATACCTTAAGTGGTGAAAAATAAAGATCAAATAGCAATATCCAAAATGACCATCAAATTACCTTCCCAAAGCCACATCTACCTCCCCAAGGCCAAATTTACATCACTATCTTATGTCCTTTGGTGTCTCACCATATACTTTCACCACTCACCTCTTTAATAATCATTCAGTATAGCTCATTTGACCATGGCATGGATTTCCCGTACTATGCAATCAAGCATGCCCAGGCAAACTATTCTCATTAATTTACTGTCAACTAACATATCGCTCTCTATCAAATATCCACACCCCATGAATGGGAAGGCATAAAGGTATATGGGGTTTTCCAAAAGATGGTGATTAATCTTGAATTTCCTATATAATTGTATTAAATATAGTTTATTTTTTTACTCGGTGTCTACTTCCAATTTAAATTGGATTTTCCTTCAATGAATTAAAGGCTCGCGTTGGGCGTGGGCCCTGAAGCGCTAGTTAATAATAAAAGACAGCAGAAATTTGTATTAAATTTTAGTGATTTTAGTATTTGGCTATGATTTTAATGATCGGTGAACATACATGTATTAAATGTTGTTGCATATTAATTTATGAGACCCACATGTCGAATCCAAGTTGCAGAAATTTGGGCAGCACTTTCGTAGGCTGTTACTTTTTTCCTATTTTTTCTTTCAGTATTTGGTACGGTTAATCCGTGGAAATTATTGTGGAAGACACTTAATTTCAAAATCCACACTTATTATATAATCATTTATATTTACTAATTTAACCAAATAAAATTTCTCTCTCGAGTCTCCATCTTTATCACTATTTTTTTATTATCATTTATATTTACTAATTTAACCAAATAAATCTATGAGTCCCATTATGAAATTCAAGTCTTTTTTATTTCCAAATTTACAATTTACGGGGGCCACTTTTTTTTTATACCAACACACGAAGTGCTTTTTTTATACCAAAGCGGGGGCCACTTTCATAGGCTGTATTCTACTACTTTTTTTTACGTATTTTCCTTTCAATATTCAGTAAGATTAATCCGTGGGGCCCATTATGAACATTTTTATCCATATTTTTCTTAAGATATTTGGTAGGGTTAATTAATCTATGGGGCTCATTGTAGAAGACAATTAATTCCAAAATCCACATTTAATTCTGAAATGACACTCAATTTATGGCTAAGCACAAATATAATCAAATCAAGGTCCAAAAATCTTTATTATTTACTTGATCTTTCCCTAAATATTTCCAGCTACCTAAAATTTCTATAATGAGTTTCCATCTTCATTATGAAATATATATTAATATTCATTTATAAATTATTTAAATATTTATAAATATTTTTTATTAAAAAATTTTAATGATTTTTTAATTGCACTAGTCTAATTCTAATGACAGTTTGCCCAACTTTAAAGTTACTCATTAGTAAAACATGAAATTCTTTTCTTTGGTATTTATTTTAACCATGTACACTTGATCAAAAATGATAGTGGCCCCAACTTTGGGTGAAATAAAACTTGACCCACTCTGGGTGAAATAAAATCTGACCCATAGTAAATGTCAAAACAAACAGTTATTTTAACTGATTTGATGGTAGATGTGGGCAGATGAATTAGTTAAGCTCGAATGAGATGAATTGACAGGCAAATCAAATGAACTTACTCCATTGATTTTAATGACCAATCGAAGTCTCGAATCACAATTTGCAAACTCGAATGTGAATTAATCAAAACAAGGCCCATATAACGGTCCCGCCACTGGACTATTTGATGCATTGACCTTTCAAAGTTCTTTCCGTTTTAATCATTTATAAAGATGTAATCCTGCCCGGTGTTTAAAACCTGAATTTTGACCAAACCAACAGCCTAGAGAGAAAGTGGGTCAATTTAATATGAGCCCGAGCAAGCGAGAGAGCCTTGGGTGAGGGAAGAAACCCTCAAGTTAGGTAAGGGGCCCCCGAGTGAGGGAAGGTTTAAGTATTGGGGCTGTGCATATAGCCCAAAATCTATAATTAAGAAGATTATTGAATTTTAAGGCTGTTAAATCAAAGTTTATAATGATTTGATAAAACGGACCTTTCCGCCTATCCTCGGCCACTGCGAGAGATGCATCTAAATAGCTCCACGAGCTGGACCGCACAAGCACAGCATGCGGTCTGGTTGAAAATCTTAAATTAATAAAGAGACTGTAATTGGCCGGTGCGTTCTTTCACATTATATCTATTGCCTTCGTAGTCATGTATTGTATACAAGATCATTGATTGATGATGATGATGATTGTAAGTGCAAAAATTGTAACTCACAAGATTAAGAGATGCCTTAAAGGACTTAAACCACAATGGCTGTCGAGGACTGGCTGCTCCTGGCTTAGTAAACCTGAAAGGGAAGAGGAAAGAGGTCAAGGGACCCTGGCTGTGGACAGCACAGGGCTCTCCGATGGCTCAGTTAGTCTGGATACTGAGTGTTTTTCTTTTTATGAAGAAGAAGGACCGAAGGTGTGTATATTATTTTATGCGTACCTCGTTCAGACGTTCTCTCTTCCTTATAAATGAGTGCTTCTGGAGATTTTATCATGGGCTTGATGACCTGGTTGCTGAGGTCATCAACCCACAAAATATTAAATGGAGGTCCATCACAGCCCACATCGCATTAAATGCCAGTCCGATCAGCCCATGTCGCATTAAATGCCAGTCACATTGGGCCTGATTCTGTCTGGACTTACTGGCATCGAAGATCTCATCGGATCCCTTCTTGGGCCTCCCCCTGATGGGACTGTAGCCGCTAAGTATTGTTGTGTCAGAGGGCTGGACGGCCAGGATGGTATCTGTCTTGTCATCGCGTGCCTGAAGGCAGGAGATATTTTAAGCACGCGCCTCGGCTGACAGTCTCTTTAGTCGCAGCCGGGATGCGTGTCGGGACTGGGCTCAGTGGAGGATGGCTCAGCCGGACTGAGGCCACCAACTGCACCCCGGCTGGCGCTCCAGTGCCACGGCCGGAATGCACTCAGCCGGACTGAAGATTAGGAAGAGTCAGTTCTGGGACGATTAGGAATCTCCCCACACAATAGCCCCCTAGCTTGCGGCTCCTCTGGGGTCTCGGGATCCCGAACTCAGTGGAGTCGGAAGCTACGAAGATGCTGCTGCGGTTGCTGCTGACAGCTGGCATCCGATCTCCCCCAAATATCTTTCCCGCCTAACGCAATAAATGCAGCGCGTCAATCAGGGAGGAGTGGGACTGGCGACGCCACGCGTCCCCATTTGGTCGACAGGGCCACCGGATAGGGGGTGCGTAGAGCTGCCCGATGTGACGTTTCGAATTTCGAAAACGGCGCTTGGGGCAAAGCGACGCTCCCATCGATACATAGAGTCCTCGTCGTCTTCTCCTTCTCATCTTTTGCATTCGGAGCATTCGTCCAAAGGCTGTCTGTTACGGAGAAGATTGCAGTCGCGAGCATTTGAGTGATTTCATGTCAGCGTTTGCCGAGTGTAAGTTCTGTTCTTCTTTGGGGTTCTTTCTTCTTCCTTTTCTTTGTACACATGGGGATCTACAGTCACTGGGTGGAGAACGACACAGCCATAGAGGGCCTTAGGATGGCGTACAAAATCCCTGAGGACGTGCTGGTCAGGCGAGCGGACCCTGCAGATCATGCAATCCGCTCGTATTCGGAGGGCTGGATGCCCTTCCCACTGATCGCCGTCGTGGAGGGCGGGGTCAGATTTCCCTTGGACCCCCTCCTCAGAGCTTGCCTGAGCACTTGGGCCCTTAGTCCGTGCCAGCTGTCGCCCAACGGTTACAAAGTTATTATGGGTACAGCCGTGCTGAATAGAAGCCTGGGTATCAACCTCGGCGTCCATGATATCGAGGACGTCTATGACATATGCAAGTCCAAGGAGGACTGTTATTACCTCCGAGTCAGGCCTCGTCGTACGGGCTTTGTTTCGGCGCTCGAGGACTCCAGCAAATATTCCGGGGACGATCTCGTATGCATCTCGGGGAATTGGGAGTTCGGCACCGAGGCGGACAGGACGTATAGAGTGCCTCGTCACCCCGGGGTCGTTCCAAGTAATCATCCCCTCCGCCCGTTTTTTCATCTCTTTTTCTCCCTTTTTTCTTTAGCCGTCAGACTGATATCCTCGGGACTTTGTTTTGCAGCTGCCCGCGAAAGGAAACAGCGAGCCAAGCGGGACGGCTGGAAAAGGAACGAGGAGTGGCATCAGGCAGTTAGGAGGTGTACCCAATTTTCCAACAGATCGGCCTAGGCTCTGTTAGGCTACGAGCCAAGGTACAGGGGTTACAATAAAAGGTCCACGCTGCTCGATCCATTGCCTCAAGGAGAGGACCCGGGGACCAGCAACCTCCTTGTTGGTGGCCGTCCAGAGGCGGTGTTTGAAGAAGGGGGGCCTTCTCAAGCCGCAACTGGTGCTGGGGCATCGCCCGAACTGCAACCTTCCCCCGAGCCGCAGTCAAGTGGCACTCCTTTAGTGAGGAGAGCGCGACGCCCTCGCACCGACTCGGGAGAGATGTCACGGGTCCCGGCGTTCGTGGATCTGGAGGCATTGGCCCTAGGAGATGAGGATGAATCGTCTCCGCCAGCAGCCCGGGCTTCTGCTGGACACCCAGCCCCCAGTCTCGGTGAGTCTCCTCGGGCTGTCGAGGTGGAGATGCCGACCCGCGAGCCGAGTCCGGAAGCCCAGCATCCTTCTGAGGGCGCTCGCAACGAGAGCTCCTCGAGAAAGAGGCCGAGGGAGGAGGGAGGCGGCTCGGGAAGAGCGTCGCAGTCGGCCGAGCCAGCGCCCTGGGAACCGAACTTCATGCTCGAGCCAGGGAGGCCTATGACTGTGGACGACTGCATTCACAGGAGGCCAGATCCCCTCGTGCTCGAAGCGCTTGGCCATGCTTGCGCTTTGCCGCGCGACATGGCTCGATTGGAAAAGATGAGCGACTCCAAGCTGGTGACGTCGCTGCTCCATTCCTGCTTTCAGGTAACTTCCTTGGCTTGTAATTAATTGTTTTGTGTGTGCTCCACTTCGGCTACTAACATGCTCTGATTTCTTATCAGACGTTGCAGAAGTCGATGACGGTCATCGATAGGTTCAGCAAGCAGGGTCCCTTGGTGGCTAGTCTGGCCGAGGAGAAGAGGGAGCTTGAGGAGGCGCTGGGATCCAGTGTTTCAAAGGCCAACCAGCTGGAGGTGTTCCAGGATGACCTCCGGGCCAAACTTGGGGAGGTGGCGATGGAGATTGAAAATGAAAAGATGAAGAACGCCGACCTCGAGGCCCAAGTAGAGAGTCTCAGGAACAATCTTCACGCCGAGGCGAGGCGGGCAGACGAGGCGGAGGCTCGAGTTAAGTCCGAGAGCGAGGCTGCTTTCCAGGATGCGGCCACCCAAGCGACCGTTTACTACGGCGCGAAGGTGTTCCGCGTCCGGGACAAGACATGGGCCAAGGCGTGGCGAGCCGCTTTAAGGGAGGTCGGAATTTCGGAGGGCCACCCGTCCTTCGTGAACCCCCCGGTCTGTCCCGGCCCGTCAGCCCCGGACAACACAGTTATTATCGCTCCCCCGGTCGACGTCGATAGTGGCTCAGCCCCTCGGGAAGCCCCTGCTGATATCCCCTGCAACTCGGCTCCGCAAGAACCATGAAATCTCGGTTGCTGTCTACATATATTTTCTTTTTTTTTTTTTTTTTTTTTTTTTTTTTTTTTTTTTTTTTTTTGAAAAGTCCCTGTGTAATTTGTACTTCAGAATGTAAATTTCCCTTAACAATAAATAAAATCAGACTTTCTTCATTACTCTTCGTTCTGCTCTTTTTTTTTTTTTGTATGCTTAGTTCCTCCATATTGCTTGTGTTCGTCTCAAACCAAATCATAGGAGACGAGTAATTTAAAGTGGCATGGCATGACACGATGCCGAGGTCTTCGGGAAATAGTCGTGGCTATAATGGCCTTGTGCCGGGGTAGCACACATTATGGCCCTTAGGCTTCATGCCGACGTGGTGCGTGGACCAGCCTCTAGGCAATCGGTGGCCCGTAGGCTTCATGCCGAGGTGGTGCGTGGACCAACCTCTAGGCAATCGGTGGCCCGTAGGCTTCATGCCGAGGTGGTGCGTGGACCAACCTCTAGGCAATCGTAGTGGCCCGTAGGCTTCATGCCGGGGTGGTGCGTAGACCAACCTCTAGGCAATCGTAGTGGCCCGTAGGCTTCATGCCGGGGTGGTGCGTAGACCACCCTCTAGGCAATCGTAGTGGCCCGTAGGCTTCATGCCGGGGTGGTGCGTAGACCACCCTCTAGGCAATCGTAGTGGCCCGTAGGCTTCATGCCGGGGTGGTGCGTAGACCAGCCCCACGGCAATCGTGGTGGCCCGTAGGCTTCATGCCGGGTCGACAGTGGGAACAAGAACAGAGACTCAAACTGCTTTCATTAAAATCTTGGAATACCTTGAATACAGAGTTAAAAATAAAACTTCTTGAGATGCGATGCATTCCACGGACGAGGTAATTGTCGACCATCCATATCTTCGAGTTTGTAAGCTGATCGCCCAGCAGTGGCGACTACCTTGAATGGTCCGTGCCAATTCGGCGCCAATTTGCCCTGGCCTGGGTCTCGATCTCCTGGAAGTGTTTTCTTAAGGACCAAATCCCCGATCAAGAACCTTCTCTCTCTGACCCTTCGGTTGTATCCTCTGGCCAGTTGCTGTTGATAATCCGCCAATCTGATAATCGCCGATTCTCTGCGCTCGTCAGCGAGGTCCAGCTCCCGAGCAATATTCGTTTCATTCTGGCCTTGGTCAAAGAGTTTTGACCTCAGGGTTGGGAGGCCGACCTCAAGAGGGATGACAGCCTCCATTCCGTAAGCTAGGGAAAACGGGGTCGACGATGTGGAACGCCTCGGAGTCGTCCTGTAGGCCCATAAAACACTTGGAAGCTCTTCTACCCATCTCCCTTTTGCCTGATCTAGCCGCTTCTTCAGCCCGTCAAGCACCACTTTGTTGGAGATCTCTGCTTGGCCATTGCTCTGCGGATATGCTGGGGTGGAATAGTGGTTTCTGATGCCGAGTTCCTTGGAGAAGTTTTTGAAGGCAGCAGAGTCAAACTGGGTGCCGTTATCCGATACCAAGACTCGTGGGATGCCGAACCTGGTGATGACGTTCTTCCAAACAAAATTCTTCGTGTCACGCTCGGTGATGGAAGACAACGATTCTGCTTCTATCCATTTAGTAAAATAATCAGTGGCCACTATCAACCATCTCTTATTTCCTGGAGTTCGGTGAAGTGGTCCCACGATGTCCAGCCCCCATTGGGCGAAGGGCCATGGACTAGAGAGTGGGCTCAGATCTTGTGCTGGTTGATGGAGAGAGTGGGAGAACTTCTGGCACTTCTCACATTTCTTAACATATATAATCGCGCATCCTTCTGCATATACGGCCACCAGTACCCCTGGCTGATTGCTCGGTAAGCTAATGACCTCCCTCCTATATGGCTCCCGCAAATCCCCTCATGTATTTCATAGAGAAAGTCTTCCACTTTGCTTGGATGGACGCATTGAAGGTATGGGCCAGTGAATGACTTTCTGTAGAGCTTGCCCTCGGGGGACAACCAAAACCGTGTAGCTTTCAATCTGAGCCGGTGAGCCTCAATCTTGTCCTCCGGGAGTTTGTCGTCCTTAAGATAGGATATAATTGGATCCATCCAGCTCGGGCCGGAGTCAAGATGGAGGACTTCCCGGGGTGGCTGAAGCTCTATGCTGGGTCTTGCCAGCGATCCCACTTCGATAGTTCTTTTCTTCCCTGCCTCAACGGCGGAGGCTAGACTGGCTAGGGCATCGGCGTGGGAGTTTGATCCTCTGCTGATCTGTTTGACCTCGACCATCTGGAATTCTGAGAGGGACTTCTTTGCGAGGGCGAGATAGGCAGACATCCTGTCGTCTCGAGCCTGATAATCTCCTGTCAACTGGTTAATCACCAGCTGAGAATCACTGAAGACAAGCAACTGCCGAGCTCCAAGGATTTTAGCACTGCTCAGTCCGGCTAACAAGGCTTCATACTCCGCCTCGTTATTCGACGCTTTAAAATCCAGGGTGAGAGCTTGCTCAATAACCAACCCATCCGGAGTCTGAATGACGGCCCCAGCACCAGCCCGCTTGGTGGTTGACGACCCATCAACGAAGACCTTCCAGACGGAAGCCGGAGATCGGCTTTGAGATAGTCCGTTATCCTCCGGGAGGGGTACCTCCAGTTCATCCGTGGGCTCAGGGCCGAGCCGAGTTAGCGCCGGGGTCGGAGGTATGAACTCCACAATGAAGTCTGCCAGGACCTGAGCTTTGATGGCTGTTCTGGGCTGGTATCGAATGTCATATTGCCCGAGTTCTATCGCCCACCGCGAAAGCCTTCCTGAAAAATCAGCCTTTCGAAAGACAGACTTGAGAGGGTGTTTTGTAATCACTGTTACAGTATGAGTTTGGAAATAATGGGAGAGCTTGCGGGAGGCGCTAACTAGTGCCAACGCAAGCTTCTCCAACAGGGTATATCTGGTCTCGGGATCGAGGAGCGATTTGCTCGTGTAATAAACCGGTTTTTGTTGATTTTCCTCCTCTCTGATCAGGACCGAGCTCACGGCTCGATCCGAGACCGCTAGGTATAAATACAACGTTTCCCCTGGTTTTGGGGTCGAAAGTAGAGGAGGTGACGAAAGGTAGGCCTTAAGTGCTTGTAAAGCCTGGTCACACTCTGGAGTCCATTGAAACTTAGAGTTTTTTCTCAACAATTTAAAGAAGGGATGGCACTTATCTGAGGATCTACTGATGAATCGATTTAGTGCGGCAGCCATGCCAGTAAGCTTCTGGACCTCTTTTGCAGTAGCCGGGCTCTGCACTCCGAGGATGGCAGAAATCTGGTTTGGATCTGCTTCAATCCCTCTCCTTGTGACCAAGCTCCCCAGGAATTTGCCTGAACCGACGCCAAAGGCGCACTTGGAGGCGTTCAGTTTCAGCTTGTACTCTTTCAGAATGGCAAACACCTCGGCCAAATCGGCTAGATGGTTCACGGCTTGTTTGGACTTGACGACCATATCGTCGATGTACACTTCAACAGTGCTGCCGAGCTGCGCCCCGAACATCTTGGTGACCAGGCGTTGGTAAGTGGCGCCTGCGTTCTTTAAGCCGAAAGGCATTACCTTATAACAGTAGATGCCCCTGGGCGTTATGAACGCAGTCTTCTCTTCATCCGGAGCGTACAGAGGTATCTGATGGTAGCCTCGATATGCGTCGAGGAAGCTCATCCGGTCGTGGCCGGCGGTGGCGTCGATCATCTGGTCAATCTTTGGGAGCGGGAAGCTGTCCTTAGGGCAGGCCTTGTTGAGATCTGTGAAGTCGACGCACACCCTCCACTTGCCAGTCTTCTTTTTGACCACCACCGTGTTGGCGAGCCAGACCGGGTACTGCACCTCCCTGATCACCCCTGCTTCAAGTAGTTTACCGACCTCCTCAACCACAGCTTCTGTCTGTGGCAGCCCGGTCCTACGAGCTTTTTGCATTACCGGCTTGTGCTCGGGATCCACATTCAGCTTGTGGCACGTGATCTCGGGATGAATACCGGGCATCTCCTCTGGGGTCCAGGCGAAGGCTCCTATATTCTGGAACAGGAATTTGGTCAGTTCGGATCGCTCAGGCTCGGTAAGCTGACCGCCGAGGAGGAAGAACCTTTCCGGATCATGTGGGCTGATCCTAACCTCGGTCAGTTCTTCCACACTCTTCTGCTCGGGATGCTGACCGACTCTGTCCAACTCTTTCTCCAATTCGGCCACATTGACCTGCTTGGGCTCGCGACTTCCGGGTACTACGGCCATCAAGCATTGTTGGGCCATTTGCTGATTTCCCCGAACCGTCACTATTTTTACTCTGCCGTGATCTTCGAGCGGAAATTTCAACTTCTGATGGAGAGTAGAGGGTACCGCTTCCATGCTATGGAGCCAAGTTCTACCCATGATGGCATTGTAAGGGGATGGCGTGTTGACTACCAGGAAGTCTACCATCACGGAGGCTCCTTCAACCTGAACTTTAAGGGTCAATTTCCCTTTCGGGTATACAGGTTGGGCACTGAAGCATATCAATGGAGTTCGGGCCTCTTGCAGATCTGCTTCCGAGAGGCCCATCTTTCTGAAGCAATCGAAATAAAGGACCTCGGATGAACTGCCGGGGTCAACAAGGATCCTCTGGACCCTACAATTCTTCAGTTTCAAAGTGACGACAAGCGGATCATTATGCGGGAGTTGTACGCCTTCCAGGTCGTCATCAGAGAACCAAATCTTGGGCTGCTCCTTGCGAGGCCTTTTCGCTACCGGTTCTAACTCGGCCGCCATCACCTGTTTTCCATGGGACGCCCGTCTCGCCTCGGCACGCGCCTGATTACTCCCTCTGGGTGGGGGAGCGAGGTGTATGACGCTAATGAGTTTTTCGGATCCATCACTGTCCTGACTTTTTTCATTTCGGTGCCGAGCTCGGAACTCATCCCTGTCGTTCGCCTTGACATATTCTTTGAGATGTCCGTCTTGGACAAGTTTCTCCAAGTGAGACCTGAGGATTCTGCACTCCTCGGTATTGTGGCCATTCTGTCTATGATAAGCACAGAATCTACTCTGGTCGCGGTTGGCCGAATCGCTCCTCATGGGCGGCGGCCAGCTGAAATACGGCCTGGATTTGATTTTAGTCATTATCTTGTGAATAGGCTCCTTAAATATGGTATCAACAGCTTTGTAGGGATCAGAAGACAGTCTGAGCTTTTTGTTGTCTCTGTAGGCAGGTGTTGAAGCCCTCGCCGAGCTAGTCGAGGCCTTATGGCGGCTTGGTTCCTCTCTCCTGGACGACCGATCTTCCTTCGTTCAAAGACTTGCCGTTCCGATCTCTTCGGCTGACGTGAAAGCTTTCCCTGGCTCTGAGCTGGTCATCCTCTTGAGCTATGAAACGGTTCACCCTGGCCATCAGCGCCGAGATAGAGGCCACAGGATTGCCAGCCAGGTCCTTTCGAAGATCATTATCTGGCAGCAAGGCGTTCTGGAACGCAAAGATTGCCACTTCGTCTTTGGAGCCATCGATCTGGCTGTAGACCGTCCAGAACCGCTTGGCGAACTGAGTGACATTCTCGTGCTGCTTCATCCTTAGGGCCATTATATCGGCGTCTGTCTTAGGGATAGCTCTGTAAGCCTGGAACTTCTTTATGAAGGAATGCTGGAGCTGCTGCCAGGTTGAGATGGAATTTTCTGGGAGACCGCAGAACCATTTCAAGGGTAGCTCGCCCAGGCTGGACGAGAAAACCTTACAATTCAAATGGCCTTCATCTCCCCAGACAGACATCCTCTGCGAGAAATGTCGCAGATGCGCAGCTGGATCCGAAGCCCCTTCGTAAGTGGCGAACCTTGGGACAGTGAACTTCCTCGGTAGGGGGTGATCCTTAATGTCGCTAGTGAAAGGCGACGTGCCGAGGTCGGCGAACGCGCCAGCGTCCTGATGACTTCGGGTGAGGCCGGCCACTTCCAGGTTCCGCCTAACTGCTTGCTGAATCTGCTCCTCAAGCCATCCCTGAGTATCATTACGGACCTCGGGGATGTCTTCTGACCGTTTCTTTGAAAGGCTGCGGTTACTGCTGGAGGCTTCGTCATTAGCTCGACTACGTCTTCTTTCGTTCAGATGAAACCTAAGGTCCCTCTGAGAAGGGGTGGTCTGCTGATGGCGAGAAGAACCTCCTCCGCTGGATCGCTGCAGACGCTGTCTGGCGGTGTCAGCTGCCTCAGCTGTTTCCCTGAGCTGTCGTTGAAGGTGTCTGATAAGGGCATCCTTCTCCCGGATAGTAGCATTCTGCGCCTGAATCTCCTCGTAAGTAGGATCGAAATCCTCATCAGAACTGCGAACCCCACTATCTCTCCGACGATCCAAGAAGACCGGGGACTTACGTCGAGTCTGGTGAAGGGTGAGGTCTCTCCTCCTAGGAGGCTGGAGAGGAGTCACCACCACCTCCGGGCGTGACTCTGGACGGGGCTGATAACCCCGCAGATAGACAGGAGTGGACCTCAAGGACTCACGGAGAGGGTTCACTATGGTCCCTACAGGGCCTGTCTCGGGCGCTTTTCCATTTTTTGCAGCTCCCTCAGCCATAGCTCAAAGGAAGGTTGACAATAGCGTTCGCTCCCCACAGACGGCGCCAATTGTAAGTGCAAAAATTGTAACTCACAAGATTAAGAGATGCCTTAAAGGACTTAAACCACAATGGCTGTCGAGGACTGGCTGCTCCCGGCTTAGTAAACCTGAAAGGGAAGAGGAAAGAGGTCAAGGGACCCTGGCTGTGGGCAGCACAGGGCTCTCCGATGGCTCAGTTAGTGTGGATACTGAGTGTTTTTCTTTGGAAGAAGAAGAAGAAGAAGAAGAAGGACCGAAGGTGTGTATATTATTTTATGCCTACCTCGTTCAGACGTTATCTCCCCCTTATAAATGAGTGCTTCTGGAGATTTTATCATGGGCTTGATGACCTGGTAGCTGAGGTCATCAACCCACAAAATATTAAATGGAGGTCCATCACAGCCCACATCGCATTAAATGTCAGTCCGATCAGCCCATGTCGCATTAAATGCCAGTCATATTGGGCCTGATTCTGTCTGAACTTACTGGCATCGAAGATCTCATCGGATCCCTTCTTGGGCCTCCCCCTGATGGGGCTGTAGCCGCTAAGTATTGTTGTGTCAGACATGTATTAATAAATGGACTTGATTGATAACTGGCCCAGGTCCAGTTGGATCCATAACTGAATACCTACATACCCTAGTAATATGTAAAGAAAAATATAGTATGATATATATAAACGAGATATTAATATTATATATGATATACTAAACTGAAACTGACTCGAACCCGACCTGTTTATGTCCCTGTGTATGCACATGTAGGTCGAGGTCCAGTCCATCACGAGCCCAACAAACCCGACCCATTTTACATCCCAATGTCTCTGGAAGGCACATGTTCACATGGGACTCCAAGATTGGCCCATGTAACTAATTAGTCTGAGCTGAACCCAACCTGTTTACTTCCTATGGAGTGTACATGTGGGTTCCAGTCCAGGTCCTCGACAACCCAACGTGTTTAGATCCCTGTGGAAGGCACATGTGCACCAAATTCTAATGTGAAGCATTAGATGGGGGCTCTAACATTAGATCATGCAACTCCGAAACCAGACCACTCTATTATCATCTTTGCCCTGAAGATTCCATGCAGTTGAAGCTGGTGGTCAAAAATCTAACTGAAAAAAGTTCTTCTATAATATATAAACTAGCAAAATATACCCGTGCTTAGCACGGGCAATATCATTCACAGCTTAAAATAATAATACTTTTGAATGAATTATATTAAGGATGAAAAATAAAATTAAAAGGTCTAAAACGTCACTTACATTAAGCTTACCCGAAAAGACAACTTTTCCTCCCTTCCTAACGACCCGAAAAGACAACTTTTCCTCCCTTCATAACGGTGGAAAAGTTGCTACTTTAAGTAACCACCGGTGTATATGGCTTACCAGAAAATACCACTTTTCCTCCTTGATTGTATTACCCATTTGTGGGCTGCAAGTGTGGGAAAATTTCTTCAAATTTCTTTCTTGTACATTGTACAATGTACATCTTCTTATGAAAATACAACTTACCTAAAAAACTCCAATACAGTCATAAAGTACAGTACACTGTGTAATATTGGAAGAATTTATCTAAAACTAAATCACATTGAAAACAATCATGTGGGCCGATATGGGTCATGTAGGGTTGATCCACGTATATTGCGGGTCATACCAGTTGGGTTGGGTTGGGTTGGGTTGACCCCCATCAGGTACAGTTAGGAAAAACTAACCCACTATAAAACGGGTCAGATATAAGTTGGGGTCCAAAAACTAACCCACTTGTCTACCCGACATGTTTTGAGCCGATCCAGCCCATTTGCTAACCTTATTCATCATCATTCGAGTTTAGAATGTCTGTATCCAAGACTCATGCTTCCCATGAGATGCGGAATTGAAAAAAACACAAGGAAGAATTTCAATTAAGTCCTTAACTTCTTGTCTTATTTCAAAAAGGGCAAAAGTTTCATAAAATTTTAAAAGTAGGACCTAAGTTTTCCAATAAGCTTTCAATTAAGGACATTCAACTATTTCAATGTATTCTCTCATGACCATTTTCCCCTTTTTTAAAATATAAAAATTACTATTCATTAAAAGCCATGGTATGCATGTTTCTGATAGTCACTACATGCCACTAATCATTGTGGGGACACTGGTTCCCATTAATCGCCGCAAAAATGTTGGTAAAGGAAATGAGAAGAAGATGGAGGAAGTGATGGAGGGTTTGTTTCGCAATGAAGGATAACTTGGGTATTTCAAAAATACTTTTAAATGGCCATTGTCCTTAATTGAAAACTTACTCGAGAACTTAGGCTCTAATTTAAAATGTTTTGAAACTTATATCCTTTTTTTAAATAAGAGAAAAAAATTAAGGCCTTATTTGAAACTTTCCCATATAACAACTCGGGCTTACATTTATGACACTAAGTTTAGCTTACTAAGAAAACAATAGGGGTTGTATTTTTGAAAAAAAAATCAAAAACCTATTTTGACATATCGAAAAGAAGAACCCATTCCAAATTTATGCCAATTTCACCAGAATTTTATAAGGTTCTATAGAGGGGCTCACCTTTCTAAAATCTAAAGTGCTCAAGATAAATGCAGCTTCTGCTTCCTTGCATGAGATATGGCAAAAACTCTTCTTGATATGTTTTACGCCCTTTTAAGATTTATCAATTATAATATACTTAAAGAAGAATTTATAAAATCTTTTGTATATCTCCATAGTCGGCCGCAGCCCACTTTATAAATTATGAAATTCTAATAAAAAAACCTCTCTCTCACATGGTATATAGGTTATATTCAATTTAAAGTAAGGAAAAAAGGATTTATTTTTGAATCTTTCCACCATTTAACGTTTGATAAATAGAAAGGAAATCTAGCGGATTCTTTTCCTATTGAACCATTATATCCATTATGAGAATTTCTGAGGGAAAGAATCACTCCATTCCATGTTTGAAAAGCATTTAGAAGGTGTCATTCCTTGTAACTCTAGTGCTTTTTTGTTTATGTGGATTTGCAAAATTCAATAGAGGGAGGTGGAAATTGAAAAATGATTTTTGATGGGTTGTGGGGAATTTTTCTCACTTTTCCTCTTTTCATCATATGTGAATTCTCATTCCAATTGAAAAAAAACCCAAAGAGGATTAGTGTTGATAACATTACCCAAACGTGCCCAAATGTGTCGTCCTTGTGGCCGATAACGTTGGCAGTACTACTAAGGTGAGACGCCTCTTTGCATTTGGTTTTGACTTTAGCGGCAATTGTCAAAACTGTACCAAGACCTTTTCCACATTGGTTGCATCATCAGACTCTGTCGTTGTCATGACTCATCCAATTAACATGTGATTGGCCTTTCATCACCTTTGACTTTGAGAACTCTTGACTATAAGAGTGGAGCTTTACCGTCAGCCTGCTTGATAAAAATCTAAGCCGTTCAAATCTGAACTCTTCAAAGTGAATAATACATTGAGCCGTTAGATACAAATCCGAGCTGCAAAGAATGACCAGGCTGATAGTGTATGGGAATGGGATATCTCCAATATATATATACAATTAAGGATGGAAGTTGGCCCATCATATCATATGGTCAATTATTCAGTGCGACCAATTCTTATTGGATTAAAATTTAGAAAACGTTCTATACTTATACAAAGAGAGTTCATATAATCAAATCATAATTTCAATAGATGGGACCCCTGTGATTCTCCTCCTTCTACTTAAGATTCTCCAAGTGAGAGACTCATGAGTGTCAGGATTCCCAATTGACATGTGATTTGCCTTTGGGTATTGATCATACGACTGATCTTAGACTTCACGACATTTGCTCAAGATCAGTCGAAGTTCAAGTATTTCATATCCAAATGTTCTTACAATAATAGTGTGGTATCGCACGGCCCTAGAATATCATAAGGCAAAGGATAATATTTACGACATTGCATGGCCTAGGATATCACACAGTACGATGTGTGATATTGCATGACGCTAAAATATTGTATGATGAAAATATTTAAACTCCAACCTCACAGGGGCAAATGTCAAATTTAAATGCAGCTCTAAAGGCAATATCCTTTTTCCTTTTAAGTTTTACTATTCTCTCTCAGAAAGCAGCTGGAAGCTAAGAGCATCTCCAACAGCTCCTTCAAATCCCACATGGACTACTCAATGTGGATATTTGGCATGGAGGAGCTCTCCGAACATCCATTCCAAACCTAACTTGGCATTTGGCATGCAAGATGGAAATGCCAAAATCAACATATGGGAATGCCAAATGCCAAATAATATTTTAATATATTTTATTCTAAAAGCAAGCCACAAAAATGAAAAAATGCAAAAGCTTTTTTTCTTTTATGATGTGGATCCTATAAAAAATTAAAAATATAATAAAATAATAATTTAACATATCGGTGGAATTTCATACTTTTGATAATGCCAAGTACAATACTTTCAAATTCAATTTGTTACGTAAGCCTTTAATTAGATTTTGGTATCTCCAAATTAACATATTTATTGGAGATGCTATTCATAAAGTTAGTATTATTAGTGATGGACCCATGCCGACCACTTTGTACGTACTCTGGAACGCTGACACTTCTTTTGTTCGTATCCTTTCATTTCCTTCTAACTACCCACGTTAGTCATGCTCGGTGGCTTGTCGTGGAGACTAAACAAAGTACTTGGCCTTTGATTTTCTGTGTGAAAACGGTACAAATGAAACAGCCGACCCACGTCTTAGATACACCTCAATCTCACTGTACAATTAAATTGCAGATAACAAACAACAACAGGATGGTGTTGAATCCAACTGCTTCCTTTATTATTATTATTTTTTTTCTTTCTTTCTTTTTATCTGTCATTGAATGGAATACATGTGTTAGATAATCCAGTGGTAGATGGTGGGGTAAGACTAAAATGAAGATGATGAGAATCTGTTTGATTTATTTTGTATTCTAAGGCTTTCAGAAGGGCAGGATCTATGCTGGATTTGACATTATAAGTAAAGATATGATCTAGGCCTGACTCCAAACCTGAGAGTGACCTTGTGCAGTTCTGATCAATCTTTTTGGATATCCAGGGGTTGGTTATGCGCCCCAAAAGATGGAATGATTGGGCCTCATTAAGACTGGTACATATTGGCATCAGATTAAGACTGGATTTTGGTAGACCTAACCCATTTGAAGAAAATTTGGGAGGTGTAAAATGGGTTCAATGAATATGGCATGTGATTCCAAGGAAAGCCATCAAGGTAGAAAAGGGTATTGTCAAAGAAAATTTGCTTGAGTCAACTGACAGTGACCCAAATTAACTCCATGACTTTGATGATGACAGAGCAGATCGCTACACTTTTGAAAACATTGCAAAACGTGGATTAATGAGGGCATTAAGTAGTAGTGTGCAGTGTTTGAGTTCGAATCTTTAGAAAGCACAAAAATAACGCTTGATGACATGCAATATAAATTAGTTGATCTCACAAATACAATCTGAAATATATGGGATAAAGCTACATGGGGATGACATAGTTTTTGGATTAATTCAAGCAATGGACCCATTTGACTACTAGCATAGGTGCCCTGCAAAACACACATCGTTCATCATAATTTAGGTGGGCCCCATGTTCCCTGAGAGTAGCAGCCTAGAACGGACTGAGAAAAACAAAAACATTGTGGTCGTAGAAGTCAAGATTATTTTTTGGCATTTCACATCTTCTTTAGAATAAGATGACTGAATGCACCTCAGTCCAACATGCTAAAGGCCGTTTGTTTGCATAGGATTGAATAAGATAGGAATCCATGGGGATATGGGTTACGTCATCGATAAAAGAGGTGGGGGACAAGTATAAGGTGGAGACGTACAAGCAAAGATGCTAATTTTCTTTAGGGCATGTTTGGCACTTAACTATTTATTAAAGTGAAGTGTAGTGAATGCAGATAAAAAAATGACAATGAGTCATATCAAAAGTACACAATTTCATAATTTCCTCGAAATTTTTAAAAAGAAGTAAAAAAAGCAACCTCATTTTTCTACTAAAAGACAAAAAAACTTTACTTTTCTATACAAAAAGTTAAAAAAATTTCATACCAAACAACTAAAAATAAAATATCATTATAACACCTTATATTTTATTTTCTCTTGATTTGATACTTCTCCTCACCATACTTTAATTCACCATACATCCAAACGGGTTAATATTTTTTTCCCCTTTTCATACAAAGAGGAGATCATTTGATGGCCATAATCAATCTTTTTTTTTTTATATAAAATACATCTAGAATTCTTAGGAATTCAATTCCATGTAAATAAATCAGGACCAAGTGTCATCACTAACGAAAAGGATCAACTTGGATTTATTAATCTCTCATAGTATTGGACTTAAGTTATATAGACACACTTACAAACAAGCTACATGTACAGCAAACTACACCATAACAAAGCGCTTGCTATCAGGCCATTTGCCTGTACGGCTATATGTTACAGATGCAAAGGCCCTGACCATGAACTGAAAATTGGTTTAGAGGCACTGTTTATGCGTCTCCATCCTATGTTCAAAACCGCCATTTCCCTTCTCATCTTTAATTGTAATGGCAATGAGATTGTTGGGCCCCGCGTCTTCGAGCATTTGCACCACTGCTCTCATCGACGGCCTCAATGCCGGAAGTTTTGCTGTGCATAGAAGAGCAATCCTCAACACCTTATATGCGTATTCTTTTACTTCGCTGGAGATATGGGAGTCGACCAAGTTGAGCATGCTCTCCTTGCTGATCAGTTGGCTAGAGACCCAGAAGACTATATCCTTGTTTTCTCCAAATTCTGGTTCAATGGGCCTTTTTCCTGTAACTAGCTCCATAAGAACCACACCAAAGCTATAGACATCGCTCTTCTCAGTCACTTTGTATGTATAAGCATACTCTACAAGTTGAAAAAAATAAATAGACAAGAACATTAGTTTGTAATGAGAAATCAGTACTTATAATTGTGCCTGAACTGATTAAACAATTGATGTGGTTTGTGATTATAATCTAATTACCTGGAGCAATGTAACCATACGTTCCAGCGATCACATGTGTCGAGTCCTTCCCGGCGGGGTTCGCCTGAACTATCTTTGCCAGCCCAAAATCGGCGATCCGGGGCTTGAAGAATTCATCCAGCAGTATGTTACTGGACTTAACGTCGCGGTGGATCACAGGCCGCTCACATCCATGATGAAGGTACTCAAGCCCCTTGGCGGCCCCAAGCGCAATCTCATACCGGGTCCCCCAATCAAGATCCATTTTCCGGCAGGTGTGTAACCGGTCCCACAAGCTCCCATTGGGCAGATACTCATACACCAAAAGGCTTGAGTCCTCACTTGTGATGCTGCAATACAGTTGCACCACATTAACATGCCTGATTGAGCTGAGGGTCGCCACTTCTGCATCAAATTCCGGCATCTTCCGGGACCTTCTCAGCATCGCTGAGGTGCTTTTCCCCTCGCCGGGACCTGAATTCCATACATGTTTTACGGCGAGCTGTTTTCCATTTCCCAAAATTACCTTATAAACATTGCCTGATCCTCCCTTCCCAATCAAGTTCTCCAGTTTGATTGAGTTGAGGATCTCTTGCTCTGTAAAGTTCAAAGCTCTAAATGACTTGAGATCCCATGAATCCTTGACCCTCCGGTCCTGCTCGCTTTGATCGCACCGCCTTCTCTTGATGAAGATGTAGCATCCAAATGGGACCAACAGTAGAGCACTCCCAGCAAGGAAGCATGAGATCAGTGTCTTGAGGTGACCTGAATGACTCTGGGAAGCTGACGAACATCGCCGGAGATAATGAATTCTGGAGCTGCAGAGTTCTGGGTTTCCATTGAACCCGTCGCCATAAGCACCAAATGAGAGAGAGTCCGGGACACTGCCGGAGAGCTGATTGTCCGACAAGTCCAGGAGACTGAGCTTTAATGCCGAGAGGCTCACCGGGATCTCACCTGAGAGTTGATTACTTGACAGATTCAATGAATTCAGTGTCTGCAAGAACCCCAGGCTCTCCGGAATCTGACCCGTGAGAGAGTTTCCGGCGAGATTGATCTCATGGAGAGCGGCACAAGACGCCAATGAATCCGGAATTCCACCGGAAAGCTTGTTTTCCTGTAGCAACAACCGGGCGAGGCTGTTCAATTCTCCGATCGTCCACGGAATTTCACCGGAAAACTCATTGAATCCCGCAACGATCAGGTTGAGATTGGGCACTCGAGAAATCTCTTTCGGGAACTCGCCCGAGAACCTGTTATTTGAAATGTACAGCTCCGCAAGCTTTCCCGCGCCCGAAATATCGGATGTAACGGGTCCTTCAAAACCGTTACCAGTTAAATCAATGATTTCCACGTTCGGAAGCCCCCAAATTCCATCAGGAACTCTTCCAGACAGAGAATTCTGATTGACTCGGAGCCGATTCAGCGACTTGCACTCGGCGTAACTTGGTGGAATCCCGCCGGAGAAGTTGTTTCCGAGCAACAACAGCGCGGTCATCTTCCCCTGCTTGCACATGTCCGGCGGGATCGGGCCTGTGAGATAGTTATCCGACACGTCGATGAAGTCGAATTCCGACCAGCTCCCGATCTTCTCAGGCAGGGATCCGGTCAGGTTATTCCCATACAGGGAAAAATTCACCAGTTCCTTGAATTCTCCAAACTCCGGCGGGATCTCACCGGATAATCCATTCTCAAAGAGCTGCAACGACACGATCTTGCTCAGACTCCTGATCTCCTCCAGATCCCCTTCCAGATAGTTCTTCGACGCATCGAAGAACTGCAATTCAGTCAAATTCCCAAATCCGACCGGAATCCGGCCGGACAGTTGGTTCCCCCACAGCTCCAGCTGCCGCAACTCGCTCAATTTCAAGATCTCCGAAGGAATCTGACCGATGAAATAGTTATGAGACAGCTCCAGATTCACCAGAGCCGTCAGATTTCCAATCGACCGTGGGATTTCGCCTTCGAGACTGGAGTTCGTGAGATAGAGCCATGAGAGCTTCTTCAGCTGCAGAATCTCCTCAGGAAATCCGCTTTTCTCCAACGTAGGGTTGTCTCCGAGGCTGAGAGCGACGAGATTCGTGAGATTTAGTAGCGAATTCCACGGGAAAGAGCCAGAAAAAACGTTACATGATAGATTGAGATCCTGCAACAGACCTAGAGAAGAAAGATCCGGAACCGATCCGAAGAGATTGTTCGAAGCAAGATCTAGAAACTGCAATCTGCTACAATTGTTGATTTCAGGTTTGAGCGGTCCGGAGAGGAGATTCGATCCTAGAGAGAGGGTCTGGAGGGAGGGGAGGTTGCAGAGGGAGTCGATTGGTAGCGGTCCGGCGAGGTTTTGGTTGGAGAGTTGGATTTCGGTGACGGAACCGGCCGAGTTGCAGGAGATTCCGGAGAAGTTGCAGAGAGGGGTGTCGGTTCGCCATGAGGAGAGGGATGGGGGATTGGACAGCTGAGATTTGAAGTCGAGGAGGATCTGAAGCTCGGTGGCGGAACGGACGGTGGAGATGAAGACGAGGAAGAAGAAGATGAGGAGGTATATCGGGCGGTCCGAGAATGTAGCGGGAAATGGATTCATATCGGTTGTTACGGGTTTTGCTCTCGAGGGGAGAGAGTAGGGAGTTGGAGTGCAGGGAACTCAGAAGAGAGGGGAGGAAACGTTGGGTTATAAAAGAGATAGTGGGGTCCACTGGCTCAGTTAAAATTTGTTTTTTTTAAGTAGGCGGAGCTTCTACTGTCTCTAGATACCTATGTAGATCAGTAGTATCTCTACCGTACAAGTGGCAGATTACTAGGGAATTATTGATACTGAAGTGGGCCACCAGATGGATGGAGATGGTTGATGAATCAGTGGCATTTGATCATATACTGTGGTCTTTACCAAAGTGCAACAATCTACTGTTTCATGAGATTTTGCTCTTCAAACTTTGAATTATATATTGGTAATGTTTTTTTTTTTTTTTTTTCAAATTTCTTTCTTTAATTTTGTTGTTCTTTAGTAATGCTATTGAATAAATATTATCAAAATCACAATCCAAGGGAAGAGTCTAGATTGTTTGAGTTGAATGAGTGGAACTCTACAATAATACTAATCTACTAGAAAAATTAAGCAGAACAGAATGAACGCCTACATTGTGCATGAGATAGTCTTAAATTTCCCTGGTGTAATGGTTGGTCAGCATCGGAAATTGGGTATTTGATTAATAACATCATGAACATAAATCTTTTTACATTATTATTCGTATTAATGAATTTTGTTATTTATCATATAATCAATCATAGTTCTCATAGTGAAATGTATTCTATAAATGATTAGGATGTTCATTTTAAATGGCTTGAATTTTTAATAGATGAACTCTAATATGGTCTCCCTTGAGTCTAGACTCCTCTCCTCTAGGTGACACCTCATATTAAGTCCAGCCAATTGACCTCTTCAAGGGCTTCATACACCACCTGGATGTGTTTTGAATGATTTGAGTGAAAAATATCACCTTGATCTTATGATTACAATCATATCAAAAAGGGTACAAAGAGTCATTAAATAGTTATTTGTTCTTTGAGTCAATAATTAATCTATGATTGGACAACCATATCAAACCATCCACAGCCAAAGATCAAAGCTGCTAAGTGTGTATAGGAAAGGGCCCTACCCCTCCTGGGCCCTTGTTATGAATTCTCCAAGAAAGGAATTAAAATGAACTCTTTGAGCCCATCATCGGCTTTAAATAAAGCTATAAATCAAATAGTTTAGAACCATTGTCGTACTATTTTCTCCCATCAAGGAAATTTGCATTCCAACACCATAATAATGTCCACCTATTAAAACCATTCCATGTATCAAATGTCTCCAAGTCATACTTATAATGATAGTTGGTTTCACCGTAAAATTAACCGTTTAATTATAAATACAATTAAAATAATTTTATATATTACGAATCATATTCAATAATTATATTTTTAATCAAATCGATCAATCTTAAAATGGGTCTAACACCTATCCAAGCAAATTTTTGAGATATCCCATTATATGGGGGCATTCATCTTGAGCTCGAATTTTTCAGTGGGTGAGATGAGTTCCATTGGGAAGTTTCACTTGAACTTGAGCTTATTAAGAAAGGAAACTTACCAGTATTTTCACGGAGGAGATGGACGGCGCCGTCCCATTCTACACATGTGGGAAATGCCTAGCGAGACAAAAACTGACAACTTGAATGGCTGCCCCCAAAGTACAGTTTTTTAGTCACCCCAAAAAATAACAAAACTAGAGAGTGATGGCCAGGCCAACAGCACTAATAAAGGTTTTGATCTCATCAGATTTACAGTAGTTTAAGAAAAAAAGGCAGAGAGAAAAGTTGCATTAAATATTGATAGAAGTTGATGTGGCTTCGCAGGGGTGACTCAGAAGCAGAGGATATTCGGATGGGAATATGGGAATGGGATACGTTCGACAGCTTCTGGCCGCCTTGGTTGACCATTTTCCTTCAGCAGCTCTGGATTGAGACAATGGGGGTACGTCGACCTTACGATACTCTACAAAAGACTGAAAGAGCATGTGAGACTTGAGAACTTCACACGAGAGGAAGGTTCTCTCATATTTATATTTATAAGAAAGGACAAGCGATGGTAACCAAGTAACTCTATCTAGTAATTTTCCTCTGCTAATATTTAGAAGAGTTCTTATATCCTTTCAGGAAAAAAGTCTTACATATTTTGTAAATAATTAAACAGTGGCTAAGTTTGTTAGAATTTAGAACAAATTCTTCGATTTTAACCGTAGCTAGGATTTTTAAATGATTTTCATAGGCTGGAAGTGAAAATTTTAGAAGGCTAGACTTTTAGAATTCTGCCAAAGCGAGGAATTTCGGCCTAAATTTTCTTGGAGGTCATAGTAAGCTCAGCATATATTCAAAAAAGGGTTGTGAGGAAATATATATTCACATCTCTCTCTCTCTACCATATAAGTTTACTACTAGTTGCATGTCATAAGTTCAAATCCTTAGCACATGGGAGAGTTTATAAGGTCCGCTAAGAATCAAGTGCAAGAGGTCAAGCTATTTAGAAAAAAAGTAATGGACTCCTTGAATGTTGTGAGGTGTGAAATCATTGGGGCATAGAATGAGTGATCAAAATAACTCTGCTTATCATGTTATTTCATGGTCCTAGGTCCGGCACTTTGGATGATGAATTTTACTATTTTAGACCGCTCAAACTCTCTTGTATGTTGCAGGACAATGAGCCTCACATATTTTTTTTTCATATGTCTTATTTTAAAAAGCTAGAGGACCCAAATCTTTACATGTTATATGTACAACTTCTATTATACAATTAGTTGAGATCTTATATTTTTACGAAATAGGGAGATACTGTTTCACCCAATCTAAATTCGCTCTTGAAAAACACACCCCCATAGTTCGTACTTGGGCCTACTTAGATAATGCGGCAACCATAGGGATATGATTTATATTGGGTCCACATGCATACATGATAATCTCAAGCCTGCAGGAATAAAAGGGTATTGCATGGATAAAGTTTATAAATATATGTGATAGTTTCAAAGACATCTAATACATGTATCCGGAGCATGTGATATTGAAACTTATATCAAAATCATTAATTATGTTCTTGATCTTGATCTAATCTCTATTTATCTAGTGAATATCATGGTCGTTCTGGTGGTTGGTAGTTTGGTTGATTTTTGCGTTTTTTTGCTGTGTTAAACTTATTTTCATTCCTAATGAAGATATCAATGAAAGAAGATTTCACGACTCTAATTTACTAATAACACAGGTTAATTTAATTGAGTTACAGTTATAGGTGGGATGGCTTAAATTCATGGCACTCCTTGGTGCTGGGTCAAATTTTATTCGCGTTGAATCCAGCCCGTGTGAAACACATGATTCATCAGTACTCCCAAAAAAAGTTAGTCCAAGCACCAACAAAAAGGAGGATTTCACTTTGAGGACTTTGTACTAGGGAAAATGGCCTAACTTAGCATTTCTTATAAAATATAAATGGTGGAATCCAAACACCTTAAACCGGGTTGGTCCGACTCTGAAGTCGCCCAATTCGGTCTAACTTGTAGAATGGGCATCAAGCCTTGGACCAATTTTATAAGGTTTCTTGCGTTGGCCCCCCTGTTTGTTTTGTCTATTTTAAAAAGACTGTGGAAAAATTTTAAAGAAAAGAATAAAAATCTTAACTTTCTCTGCTCTAGAAACTTTTGTTTCACCCAAAAAAAAAAAAAAAAAAGGTCTTTTGACTGCTGGTTGAACTTTTTCCACTCTGGTAAAGAAAATTCCAATTTGTATTTCTCTAACCAATGGAAAAAAAAAATCATATTTCAGAACTTAATATATGGTGTTGGTAGACCCCCACCAAAGTGATCAAGAATTGATCAACATGCAGTGGGGCCCAACATGAAGTCATCATCACCATTAATTCCTCAGAAAACAACTCTAGAGTAATGAGATCCAAGATGAATGACAAGGATAATATGGGCTGTTTTTGTCTGCCCCATTCATGTTTAGATCATTTTGTTGCTCCCATTGTATTTCTATCATTTAAGGGAAATATGCCTCACTATAATTTTGATCATTTAGATGGGGCTAGCCAAGAACGGTGTACCTAGGGCAGTCATAGAGTCCGCCCCTTATCATACCCTCACATATGTGAGCCAAACCTAAGTCAAATATAAGCCCTCAGCGTCCTAAGCGGGCCTACAATTCTTAGGCCCTTACCCTACCCTCAAGGGCTAAAGTTGGGCTAGGCCAAAAGAAAGGAAAAAACCCTCTTTATATTTAATATATATATATTTATATATTTCTTTAAATTGGTGTAACTTTCTTATATTTCTTTATATTGGTGTAACTTTCTTAAGAAAAAAAGAGAGAAGTTGTAATAGGGAAAGACTTGGATAAGATTAAATCAGTTCTCAGTTCTTTCAAACAAACAAGATTTAAATAAGTCAATGCATACTCTTGACTCTTCCACACATCAAGATGAGGAGAAACACTTTAATAGATCAAATCAGTTGTTTCATATAAGCCAAAGATAGGTTTTTCTTTTCTTCGGTTGGTGATGATTATTTGCTAAAGCTATTGATTTGTTTTGCTTTTAAGCTCAGTCAAACTTCCGCTGCATGGGTACTTTCTTTTCACACTTCCTGTCCTCCTTGTCTTACTTAAGAAACCCCTACAATATTACTATTTGAATGAAAATAATAATAAACAGTCATTGGGCTGGGTTTATGTACAAATGAATTTACATCTATTATGTATTATATTATTTATCATATATTAAAAGTGAACGGGCCGGGCCAGGCTAATCCTAGATGGGTCAAGCCCTATCTCTGCCCTCGAGGTTGCAGGCTTTTCAAAGTTGATCTCTACCCTACCCTCGAGGTTGCAGGCTTTTCAATTTTTTTATTCCAAAATAGTTTAAATAAGATTTTTAGTAAGGTTACTTCGACCTTCTTCTTCAAAAAAATAAAACCTTATATCAGGTTTTTTTTGGTCTTATGGACTAAATACACGTTGAGATCTTAGAACCCATCAGAAAAAGTGTGACCAATGGCCAAGGGAGGATTATGAAAATCCTAACAAGACAAATAGATTTTGGGCCTCTTTATTTCAAGAAATTGAATCTTATGAGTTTTTTAAAAATGCATCCTAGAATGGTTAAAATCGAAAAAACAAAGGTGATAAATTGTCACGAAATAATCTCCTCTCTCTTCTGCGATGAATTAAAGGGAGATGGAAAGTGAATTCACAGCCATCGATCACTTTAACAAATCAAATCCTAGGAAAATCAAACCTTATGTCGGTCACTTCTCAACTCTTATCGGAACCCATTTTATCATGAATACATGAGAATTTGATTCCATATAAACAAACGGCCCTTTGTGTAAAATTACTCGAGTTGGTTTTTTACAAATTTATAAAATAATCCGGAAGAATATGAAAAGAAATATTTTTTTATATATTTTTATATGTATCTATATGCATGAGTCTTTATTCAACGTAAGACCGTGACTCTTAACTTTGAAATCTAATGGAATGCATTCAGCTCCAATGAGTCAGATTTCTAGAACTATGCACTCAATGCATGCTGTACTCTACTATCCCTGATCCCACCCATTGTTTGGCTTGGTGAGCTGGGAGGTAGGTTTAGAAATGAAATTTGTCTTTCAAATAACTGCATGCTTGAAGGACCTAAATATTAAAGAAAATGGATATTGAGTCCATTATTTGGATAATTTTTATTTTTTTTAATATTTAGATTGATTTGATAGAAGATGAAAGGGCTGCAAGTCTGCAACTTTAAACAAAAGGCCTCTAACATGGTTGAAAGGCCATTAACCTGTTGATATGGAGACCTCTTTCAGAAGAAAGTTTGACCATAAGAACCAAAAGAGGAAGACAAACGAGCAAAAATCTACCCCAAACCAGTGTAGAATTTCAATAGTACTCAAGATCTCCAAATGAAAAAAGCCAGAAGGCTGAAAGGTGGCAAGGATCTTAACCTTACAGTATAAGAATTGATAAAACTCCAGTCCCTAAGCAATCTTCATGAGGAAAAAAAAAATCTTATTCCAATCTTTTATTACTAGTAGTCTTTACATTTCCCTTTTTTATCAAGTAAAAGAGAGAAACCAGTCAATCTAAACCATTAAAAAAGGTGCAATAGATCGATAACAAAAGACAAACAAATTGATAAAATATAGGCTGAAATTGAACATAACTATCAAACATGAGTCAGAGTTGTAAGGTAATTGAATATGCTATCAAATAAATCCAATTTAAGTCATCTTAACATGATTTGACATATAAAATCCAGCCATCGTTGAAAATGAGAGAAATAAAATGGAAAAAAGCCACCCACCGATTTAGAATTGGGATCAAGTATGCGTCCCATATATACGGGGAACATGAGGGGTCCACAGCACATAAACCTGAATGAAATTAGAGTGTAGGTTTGGGTCCTTGCATTTCATGTCAATAGACCCAAATATCTGATGCCATAACAATATATTTTCTTTTGAATTACATACACCAAAATATGCATATATACAAGTGCTCTGTTATATATATGAGTAAAGTTCTCCTGAGCTCAAGCTTAGGAGAAAATTTTATAAGCTCATGCTTGTAGGACCTACTTTTGGTCCATCCAAATGAACCAAACACATGACCCCCATAAATTGCACATGTCCACTAACTTTCAGTAAAATCGAAATTTAGTGGACCGTTGGATCAACTATGTATTAATCCGAATGAACTATTGACCATTAAACTTTTGAGCCCATATGGAGATGATAGAAATCATGGTTGTGGCTAATTTTTTGTAGAGAAGAGGATCCCAGGGGGGTCCTTGAAATCCCCCCATCCCCATGTCTCCAAGTGGGCCCCACCACACACTTGAGCTTACCTTATCCTAAGCTTAAGCTTAGGAGAGCTGACCGCTATATATATATATATATATATATATATTTATTTTATTTTATTTTTTAATTTCAAATATGTGTGTGCAGATTTTGTTTCGGTCTAGATACAATCCTTGAGTAGAGTCCAAGTCTACATTAGGGTCTTTAATTTAAATCAATTTGAGTTCGGTATGAGCCTATTTAGGTTTGAATCTGGCTACAGCATCAATGCAACGCAAGCTCAACCCATTTTCATGCATATCCCCTGCTGTACATGGATCATATTCCAGAAGCCACTTTGAATGACAATCCACCATCTAATTGTAGTAATCATGCAGGCATGCAATAATAATAAATAAAACCGAAATTAGATGTTTGAGTCTCCCTATGAGCATAATTTTAGAAATACCCCATCCACATGTGATCCACAAATCAGATGGGAATGATTACTAAATGGTTCTTTTTTAAAATGCATGTACAATGGATGCATTGACCCAAAAAAATAAAAACTGTGGTTTGGTTGAAGTCTGGGAGTTGGAGAAGGACCCTATATCTCTTTGCGTTTCAAGTTGTGACTGAAATTGACATAAGAGTGATAATGCAATGTATGTAGACTTTAAAGCTCTTAAACAAGGGGGAAAAAAAAAAAAACCTTTCGAGGAAAATGCCTCATAATATGATAATAAAGTAGCTCTTATGCTTTTGGTCTATCTTTGAAGGTTGGTTTGTCTCGTGTCTGATCCCATCTGGAAACAAGGACTGTTCCCAGTTCCCACCACTCTCTTCCTCTAGCTTATTCTAGAAATTGACAAATGCATATTTCTCTTGCTTATAGCATTAATTAAGAAGAAAATAAAGATAATTAATGACGAATAAATATATATATATATAAATATATTAATAACAGAGGGTGTCCACATTACTTTGGACCCCACCTTAATTACCCAAAAGGCTCGAATCCCAAAAAATCAAAGTATAGACCATTTTGGACTCCATAAACACCGATTTTAAGGTGCAATTTCTTAATGAATCTAGGTAGGAGCCCATTCGATTCTACACTTAAATACCTATATCTCAAGTTTATAATAATATAATATCATATAAAAATAATTAATATGAAAATGCTCGTGCGTCAATCTCCAATTGAGCTTAATATGAGAGATGGCATGTGGGGCCAACTAGTTCTTTTTAACCCATCGATTTGCTTGCATTCATTGGGTGCCCACATTCAAGGTTCCCAACTTTCAAAGTTTGTTTTACAATGAAAGAGTTGTTGTTGGTTGAATTTGAATGTGATGTGATGAGGTAAATATAGTGAAGTGCAATTGCCCGTATAAAATCCAAAGCTGATGTGTGTGTCTATATATATATATATATATATAAAATTTTGAAAGGAGAGCTCCCTGGGTGGTGACGTGACAAAATAAATTCTATTGCTTTAATATAAATATATATAATACTCCCTCCCTTATAATTATATATGTATATTTGGGCCGGACAGGGATTCTGGATCTCAACTACTATGCGATTTTGTGAGGATTTTTCACTAAAAGGGAGAGATTGAATAACAGGTGGCCCCATTTGAACCTTTTTTTTCCATCTACATGGCTTACAAGGCATACGATCGCGGACAGATAATATCTATGGGGCCCACTCATAATACTTTTAGATCTTTGATCATATTAGGGAGCGGACCTAATATCACTGCTACAGGATATATACTATATATATTATGAAATACAAATCCTCTCTAACAAGAAAAATAATTTATTTTATTAATTTTCTATTTTGAAAGGTAAGTAAATAAATCCAAATCTCTCTTGATTCTCAATCAATGTAGATGTCTTGCATTGAAGTACCTCACCAATCCAACCCATATTATAAATATAGTCATTTTTTAAAATTCTTTCATTGTAATTAAGATTTTGTTGGTTTCAAGTATGTTCTCAAACCCCGAGATATCAGGTTCTCTAGTTTCAAGATTGATTGAAATGGAGAATAACAGGAAGGGAGGTGGCTAATTTTATTTATTTTCGTCTAATCTCTACTCTCAGAACAGTTGAAGGTCTTATTATCATCTATACCAGTCAGAGAGATGCATTGTTATGCCTGGTCGTTTAACATTCTTTTTAACTGCATCTTGCTACCATGACAAATTGAAAGATTGAAAATTTTCATTTGAGTAATATTCATCGATTGAGCGCTCTTCCAGTTATTTGAACTCTGCTGACAACAGAGTTCAAAAGGGAATCCTACATTTCTGGAGGGCTGTATGTGGTCGATCTCTGCATGTCAGGTCTATGGTGTATTGGACCCAATGAAACCTGAATCTGGATTGTTTAACAGATTGCTTATGAAGAGAAAAGTAATTGTTGGATCATCTCTTACAATCCTCTCGATTGATGTCCAAACTCCAAAGCATGTATCCCCACTAGTTATGATTAATCCAATGATGAATGTCTCGTCAATCTGGGGATAGCAATGGGTCTTGGTAAATGCCTAACCTGCTGTACTGCATTTCTTTAGGGCCTATTTGTCATTTAGCGCTTTTTTATCAGACCCTTTTATCTCTTGACTTGATAATTCACTTTACGATACTAAATAAGTAAATTACCCAAACAGCACGGGGATGAACCATTGGATGGATACATTGGGCAAGTTCGAAATTTTTTTTGCAGCAACCCAACTTCAATGGTGACCACCAGATGTTATTTGGGCTAATAAAAGGATCGAACTACGTAGTAGCTAGGCCAGGTACCAAACATACATCGAAAGGAGCTCTTCAGAAATTTTGCCTTGGGGGGGGGGGGGAATACAAGTAGAACATAAACATTCATTTTCGGCGGGGCGTGTTTTTGAATACAAGTAGAACATAAACATTCATTTTCCAAATATAAGTTTGAATTGTTGTTTTCTATTAACAAACTGAAGAATTATTCTGCTTCTTCCACCACTTTCAGCTTTTTTTAATGCTAAACTTTCATCAAATACATCTCTTTATCTATGCAGGAAAAGAAAAAAAATGAAGAAATACATCGACTTAGAATAAATTTTAGATGCAAAAGTTGTTTTGATGGAATCACTTATTATAAAATAATAAGGAATTCAAGTAAAAAAAAAAAAAAAAAATGAACAATTTTGAAGATCACTTATTATACAATTCAACAAGACAGGCCTCAGAACCATGATCAAGTTACATGTTAAGCTTTGACCAGTTACATTTTACCACATGTATTCAAAGAGCTGGAATCATATTGCCATTTCGGGAGCCATCCTGTAAGCAGAGTTTGAGGCCCATTGATCCTGAATATCAATCATACAAGCCTCACTTCTTGGCTTCGGATCCATATCTGGAGCTGAATCTTCGATTTTTAGATCCAATGCGCTCCAATTGGATCTGGAGACCTTTGAATGTTAAAAAAAAAAAAAGAAGGATCTAAATACAAATATGCCATTGCTCTGGACTGATATATTTATCCAAAGTGGATATTGTGAGCCATCGACCAATTCACATTTGAGTTTACAGTTCGACACTTACCCAGATTCAAAATTTTGATGGGGTAGAATCACTTAATTTGTTTTCGATCTGCTTGGTTTCCAGTTTGAGTTCATTAAGTTCATTATACTAATTTGAAAATATAATTTGATGTACTTCGAGATGATTTGTTGGTCCAATTCAAAATACATATGCAATATATTAGAATTTTAGATACTTTAATTAATATATTGATATAATTCCATAACTTAAATCTTCTTGATACTTGAGAAATTTACAAAAAATGAATAAAAAAATTTCCAACCTATACATCAATCTAATATACAATACTTTAACCCCAAGGGATTGGCTAAGTAGTCAGGATCATGGTTCCTCCCTTTTCCGGACCTAAAGGTCTTAATATCGATCTTCGGTTCCCTCCTCTTCAGGAATTGAATGTTGAGTCTACTTGTGCTACCACCTGGAGGCCGCAGGGGTTTTACCTGGATTCTCTCTGAGCCCGGAAGGATTAGTTTAACCCAAAGGGTTGGGAACCCTTCGTTAGTGTGTGTGTGTATATATTTTTATTTTTATTTTTTTTTTCACACACACACTAACTACTTCTGTTGGACCTTAATTCATAATTCGAATTGAGAAATTTATAAAAAAAAAAAAATGGGGATTTAACCAGAAGAAACAGATTAGGTGACTACCACACTGAAAAAGTAATTTTAAGTACCCTTGCACCAAAGTAGTCATTTTGCCCGAAAACGTTTTTTTTTTTTTTTTTTTAACATTTTTTACTATGGTCCCTATCGACCTTCATTTGCAATGTTAAAGGGTCGATTGAGACCCTACGGTCCATCCTAACCTTCAAAGAACTCCCATCTACTTTGTTTGTTGGGCCTCAATCGACATTTATTATAATGTTAGGGGTCTCTATTGACCCCGCGGTGTACACTTATAAATGCACGAAACTTATCTCTCATTCCCTGTTCTTGGAAAAAGACGACCATGCTCGACTTGCTTCTCCTCCGTAGGATATTCCCACCTCTTGAAAACCATTAAAGCCACATGCCATTGTTTGGTGGAGAACATTAAAGTGCATATGCTATTGTTTAGGGTAGACAAATGGAAATGTAGAATTTGTACTTTGTCCTAAAATATGATTTTTTACTTTTCAGAAACCATTTTCATAATTCCTAATTCCATGTCACCATGGCTCGATGGAGGACCGTTGGGAACCATTGTAAATAGGCAATAAGTTGATGATAATTCCTTTTGGTCCGAATGAAATCAACTCAAACATAATCAATTGCAATTGACCCAACAGTGTTTCAACTTTTTTTTTTGTTCAATGCATTTATTATTACTGGATTGACCATACACAAACAATATCTCGAATTGCATAATCTAGGTCTTCGAATTAATAGATTTTTTTATGATTTATTTAAATTTGAATGATTTTGATAAGTTCTTTCTCAACCACTATTGTATTATATATTAAAGTTGATGATTTTGACCGAACCAATTTCAATTTTGACCTCTAAATTGTGGATCTATATTATTATTTTTTCTCCAATTGTTCAGTTATTTAAGGGTAATTCTAATCATTTTTGTTTATTAAATATGGTTGTCATAATTGCCTCATTTCTCTTTTCAAAACCCTTTGATCTAAAGGAAAAAGTCTGCTTTCTTGATAAAAAAAAAGTCCATGTATATATCACTCAATAATTTAAAATTGTGATGATTATGCTCTCTATGATTATATAACTATATTATTTTGACAAAATTAATCTTGAGAATTATGAATTTTATATTTTATTTATTTTTTGTTTGTAGACGGGTTCTACTGTTAGATTCATACCCAACAAATCCAATTATATCACCCTTCTTTGAATTAGACCCATATATTAGATCAATCATTCTTAAAATATTTAATATAAATTAAAAGAAAAACCAAAATACTTGATGTGCAATGAATAATATTCAATATGACATAAAAAATGAATAAATCTCTTAGTTACCATAAAATCTTATAGTTTTATTATTATTCTTTTATTTTCTAGTTTTTAATCATTGATTCTAATAAAATTTTAATTATAATTGATTCATATAATTAATTTATATGTCTAAAGCTGACCCTTCATCAATATTACTATGTCATTCTTTTTTCTTTTTGCATTTACAATTTGAGCTTTAAGCATGGGTGGTCAGCTAGTTTTCTTTTAAGTTAATCTTAAGCTCACCTTAATTAGCTCATGCAGGCAGAATAGGGGCAACAGGGAAAGCCCAGAAAGGAGCCTACAAAAAGCCCTAGCCCATGCGAGGAAACTCTTGACACCACTATGGGCTTTTTGGGGTAATCCAAGCTTAAGCCTAAGCAAAATCAACTCGAAGAAGTGGGTCCCACTCTGCGGCCAAGGAATGGATCAAAAAATTCCAAAGTATGAACTTGCATCATTTCATTGAAAAGTGAGCCAAGGGATAAAAGGATAAAAGTTGGATAAAGCCCAAATCAGTTTCCAGTTTCCACACCCAAAAAGGCTACCTGTCCCGGGTTCTGGACCGAACCCGGGACAGGTAGCAGGGCTCACACCCATTCTCTTTTGCAAGCCCACCTGACAGAGGCCACAGCCCACAGCTTGCTCCGAAGGTGCACCCAAATATTTACTCCTCAAAATTATTCTACCATATGATATGCCTTTGTGAAAAAATATACATATTATCCCTACTACCAGCTCAGATCTAATGAGCAGCAGTCCTATGATTGAGTGGTAAAGATAGCAATTGAGGCCCACCAAATAAACCACCTTTGGATTGTTTTGTGGCCCTTTTAGCCCATTTGGAGATTAAGAACTCAAATTCTTTCAAGTGGGCCAGGTGAATAACTAAGGCCCAAAAAGAAACAGTTCAGAATCCGGGCCGAAAACAACTGAGGTGAGCCATTTGATAGCGCCAATACGTTCTGGGCTAGTAATTTTCTCCTTGCTGTAGGGGAGTTCATGGACTGGCTTGGGCCAGGGAAAAGTCTGTCCAAGCCTATAACGCTTATTAGTTGGGCCCAGTATTCAGGCCCGAATGAAGTCAAAGACTTGAATTTGGGACGATCCATCCCATTTTTTACAGGTGAGAGCATCTATCACTATACTATTAGATAGAGTATCTATGTGACTTTATTTCAAGTAGGTCGGTCATGCGAGATCCTTTATACATACAAACGACCAGACCTGGCCCATTTGTTTTTGGACCAGAAATTCAGGGCAAGTCCAGCTCATGGAAACAAAAACATGGTTCAAATCCAGGCCACAAGGGGATCCTAGCCCTTGCAACGAAAGTTGCATGATGAGAGGATCCTAGCCCTTAAATTGAAGCAGATCTGGCTGAGCATTGTAGATTCTCTCATCAATCTTATTGAGGATGGGAGTAGATCATCTAATCAAGATCATTCTGGTGGTTTTTGGGGAGAGGCCAAAGGGGCCCAACAAATCATAAACACACCCCACACCCCACACTCCCCACCGCCACCCGCCACCCCCCCCCCCAAAAAAAAAAAAAACACCTCAATAGACCATTTGGAAAGGTTTTGGGCATTCCTAAAATTACTATTAGCAGATAATATAATCTAACCAAGATCGGTTTGTTGTGTTTTGAGAGATCAATGAGGCCCACTTGCGAGGACAAGGACAAGATTGGTAGCGCGGGAAAAGGATCTGCTTGGTTTGGAGCCCACCACATTTCACATCTAATCCATCTAAAATGATCAAGATATGGGTTGCCAAAATCAACGATAATAAAACTTTGAATGTTGAATCCAACGGTCCAATATTTGGATGAGTGCTACATTGGGCTTGGTAGCAATTTGCATAGGCACAGATAAGTGGATGGGATCATAGGTGGGCTCCATATAGCTCTAGCCATGGCCCATGGTTGAACATGTACACGTGCGTACGCGCACGCACGCATTACACATACAAATTCACAAACAAAACTTCTTTGAGCCCTGCTATTTGTCCAGAATTCTGGACAAATAATCCCAGGGCTCCTAGGATCCAACAGCCCCTAGGGGCTGTTTGTCCAGAATTCTGGACAGGTAGACTTTTTGAACTTCTTTTTCCTAGACTACTTCAGCCCTTTTGTGGGACTCTCAAACATCAATTCAATCCATTCACACTCAACGCCCCTCTATAATTGACATTTAGTTGACACATAACTCAATAACCCATTAAAAGACATGATTAACACAATCCTATGTATAATCATTAATCTCATCTTTTATTGAAAGGTAATAAGATGGGAGGAAATTGCGGTAAATTTTGGAGAAATCTCTTCTAATCATAGTACATTTATTTTAAACGGCTCAATCTTCAAACCTGTAAGCTCCATCGTGGAGTTTCACCCATTCAACTTAGGATTTAAACAATTCAAAGCTTTATATGATTCCAGAGTCCAGCAGATGTCCTACAATCCTATAGGCAAAGTAAAGAAGATTGACCCACGAATACGGGCGTACTATCTGCACTTACCATGTGAATTGCATCTGTGGTGGGGTGGGGCTCATCTGAATCCATCCGTAGGGTAGGTGGAACATAAAAACATCTTAATGAAAACTGATACCTAATTATTTAATCCATATCCCTACATTTTTAACAATTTTAGAAGATGTAGTCTTCCTTATATTTCCGTCCAAGAATTTGTGTCAAATTTGAATTTTTTTTTTAATGTTTTATAAGAGGATTTTTAGTTTTTTGGGCTGGACTAATCCCTCCGGGCTCAGAGGGAAACCAGATAAACTCCCTTATGGCCTCAAAGTGGTAGTAGACCCAACATTTGATTCTTGAAGAGAGGGAAAACGGAGTCAACCTCTAACTTCGAAAGAAGGAGGAACCTTGATCCTGGCCCACCATGGGCCACCTGGCCTAAAAAATGGATTGGAGCACGAGCACGACTGACACACACGTCGATTTATATAAGCAGCGGCCCAATACACACTGGTGCGTATTATTTACTATATAAGCACGCAGCTCCTTCCTTCCTTTCTTAAATTTCTGCTTCGATTTCAGTCTCCATCTTCTCAAGAAAATGCATACAGGAGCAGAAATTAACCAGCGTATTGCGAGGATTTCAGCCCATCTCTGTCCTCAAAATCTCCAGGTTTAGATTTCGCCTTTTAATTCTCATGGTTCTCGTCTTTTCTCTGTTAATTTCGACTGTTGAATTTGCTGAATTCTCAGTGTTTCTTGGTTATTTTCTTTGTTTTAATCATGGGTTTTCTCCCCCTTTTGCTAAGATGCTGATTTTCAACTGAAAGATGGCACCTTTGTACTGTTTCTCATTGCTTGTTCTGATAAATAGGGTTTTGGGTTTGATTCTTTTGTAATTTTCATGTTTATTCATGGGGTTGATATGGTGGGCAGTTTTACAGAAATGTAAGCTCTGTGTTCTCTAATGCTAATTGATGTTGTTCTTGAGCAGTGAGCTGCTTCTGTTGTAAGTTCTCTGCTTGTATTGTAAGGTGATTCTATGGTGGCAATTTCTATAGAAAGGGAATTCTTTTCTTTTGTCTTGGGGTTTTCTTTTTTCCTTTTTTTTTTCTGGGGGATTCTCAATATATTTGTATTATTTGTGCTATGGATATTTTCTCCTGGTTATTGAATTACTTCTCTAACAAACCCAGATCCAAAATACTTTGTTAAAGTATTTTTTTTAGTAGATAGTTAATTTAAAAAATGGCCCTTTGGCATTGTCTGAAGTTCTATCGGCATCTTAAAGATCAAATTTCTCTGTAGTTGCCATTCAGGATGTCCAAGATGAATGACAGTGTAACAATTGATTTTGAAAAAAAGAAAAACATTCACAAACAGTAGCACAGATGTATGGCACTGGATCTGCTGAACAAGTTCAAAGTAGATGGAAAATAAGGCAGGATTACAGAGTTGATTATTCTTTAAAAAAAAAAGAATAGAAAAAGAAGACAAAGAAGAAGAAGAAGATGATGATGATGGTGATGAGTGTCAGTGATGGCTATTAATGGAATCTTTGAACGTGTAATTTCATTGCATTTTCACACATTGGTTGGTTGGTTTGTCTTCGATGGATTGTTCTTGTATCTATGTGCTGATTTTTTTTATTGGTGAAAAATATTATGAGTTGAAATTTGGAGTTCTGTTCGAATGGAATTTATATAAACAATGGTGCTTCTGAAATGAAAATTGGATTTAACTTTTGGGAAGGAAAAAAACCCTTTTGTTTCTGAAATTTTGTTGTTTAATGAGGATGATTGTTTGACTTAGATGATTTTCTTGTACCCATCTTTCATTTGATATGGGTTTTTTCAGATAAACATTCCATACAATAAGGCCACATTTCATGGACTGTGTTGCAAAGGAATTCCTGCACCCAGAAATGCTAGCTATCCGATATTTCTTTTTGATGGCTGGTTGAAAGAAGATCGTGATTCTTTATTAACCAGCCACCAACAAGAAATGGTCCAAATGCAATGGGAAAATGTTTTGGCAATTGGATGACTCAGAGTGCTCAATGCAGATCTAGATCATTGAAAGGTTGTTCTACCTATGCGGATCTGGATCACTGAAAGGATGTTTAACTTTCTGTACACTGGTCTTAACAAAATGCCTGCAACTTGGGCCAAGCATTTTGTTGGCAGAAATTCATATCACACACCAATCTAAGGCATTTGACCCAAGCATACCAAGGTCAAACCATTGAAGCCTCACACAAGTTCTCACTCAATTAGACAAGAACAAATTATAGAAGAGAAAATTTGAAATTGCTAATCAAACATACTAGCTAACCAGAGATAACTAGCCCAAGGACATTCACATTATTAACCACGCTGGTAATGGTAAAGAAAGTGGGGCTCGACTAAGTTTCTTCACAACCAGCTCATAATCACAAGCATTACAAGGTAATTTTATAAGGATCCGCCTGCTTTTAGCTCGTCATCTGGCAACAGCAAGATGCACTGATATTTTACGGTATAAATATCCTTCTGTCTGTGTGTATTCACGTTCACTCATTATGTGTGTGTGTGCACACTTTCACACACTTTCTAGTTTCATATGTTTTTGAATGTGTGTGTGCTTATTACATGATGGAAGATGATACTTTCTATTCAGAACGCTTTCCTTTATATTCTAGTTTTCATCTTAGTTTGTCATATATTTAAAAGTTAGTTTGTATTGTGGATTGATAGATGGAAGATACTTCTAGTTTGAAGCTTGCAGCCTGCCGGGCAAAAGGAGGGGCACCTGGATTCAAAGTGGCCGTCTTGGGTGCTGCCGGAGGCATAGGTCAACCTCTTGCACTGTTGATGAAGATGAATCCGCTGGTTTCGGTTCTCCATCTATATGATGTTGTTAATTCTCCTGGTGTTGCAGCTGACATCAGTCACATGGACACTGGTGCCGTGGTATGTATGTTTCTCCGTTCTGAACTCTGTTCTGAAAATTTAATGTATTCATGAGCCTTGAAATCTCTCCGTTCTGAACTCTGTTTTGAAAATTTAATGTATTCATGAGCCTTGAAATCTCTCCGTTCTGAACTCTGTTCTGAAAATTTAATGTATTCATGAGCCTTGAAATCTTTCTGCTGATTATTTATTGTTTGGAATCTTAAAACTCAATTTGACAACCATCAAGATTGGGTCAACTTGAAGACTTGATGGTTTCAACTTGATGACTCTATTAGGTAATTTGATGATACTTTGAAACCTTTTATACATGAAAGTGTTAGCATCCCGCTGAGCGAGTGTTCACATGGCACCTTTATAGATTGGTGCATGAGACTGTGACACGTGGCAAGAGGTTGCAACAACCATCAAGTAGTTATGACGACCACCAAGTAGCTATGGATTGGAATCCCAAGGTCGTCCACAGCCATGGGTATCCACTTTCCAAAACTGTTAGAAAGTGGATCATAATTCCTCCTGAATGGTTCCTAGACTCGAGACCTATAAACACCTCCTCTCTGGGACATTTTAAGGACTTCTGGAGTCATTTTTGCTTTACTTTTGGGGCTATAGCATTCCGCTTCCTTGAATTGTCATAGGTACATTGAAGACCCTTGAAGGAAACCTTCAAGGAGATTTTTAGCCCTATGGCCTTTTGGGTGTGGTTCTAAGGAGCCCACTTATATTTATCATATATGATGGTGATACATGCTGTCAAATTTTCGACTTTCTTTTGGGTTTGCTAAGGCACCCATTGTCATGTTTGATTGGATTTGCTAAGGCAGCCACTTTGTATGATGAGATATGTTGTTGGATTCCCAATTCCCCTATGGATTTGCTAAGGGACCCATATCATGTTTGTGATTCCCTTTGGGATTGCTAAGGCATCCCTTGGTTGGTTAATTGGGTTTGCTAATATGCTCCTTATCATAATTAATCAAGTCCACCAACAATACACTTGGAGTGTCCCATAGTGTAGAACTAAATCGTCAACAAGTCTGAATGCCACAAGGACATTGAAGAAATGATTGGAGAAGTCTGGAAGCATTGGTGAACCAAAGACTTGCTTCCAACAATCCAAACACTAAATCCACATTTTTCTTGATGTAAATGTATACTTCTTTGTTAACATGAAAGAATTGAGGTGAAGATAATTAATGAAAGATTTTTTTTGGCTTCATTTTTCTATTTCTATTTTTATTTTTCTCTTTTCTATTTATTTTATGTGCATAGACATAACGAAAATGTCTTTATATCTGTCTTTAACAACTCAATAAAGTAGCATGGCTCCAAGTTCAACGTAGTTGAGTTTGCCTGACGAGTTTCAGTATTATGTGGTATATTGTGTCCTTCAATTTTTTTTAACCAATGACATTTTGGATTGCGAGTAGCAGAAACCATCAATTTTTTGAATACTTACCAGATGAACACACTTTCTCTTCATAGGAAAATCCTCAGAAAGAGATTTTTTGTCTTTCACTATAAAAGCCAACCTAGAAGTTTTCTTTCAGCATCACAATTATATGTTGTACCAATTGCAAGCCTTAAAAAAGAAGGGTTGGCATTATGCAGGCAGTTGGCCATAAAAAACTTGTTAAAACAAAATTAGTCTACTTTGGGAATGGTAGCCAATGAAGGTTTGCTGCTTGGGGAAGCTGGTCTGGGCATTCAACTAGCCCAATCCTAGGCTTGACATGGACGTGCTTGAGCCCGAGCTTAGGTCTGATTGCCATGCTTGATCCCGAGCATATATTCCAAGTTCTAACCTATGTGCAATTTGAGCTGAGTTGGGTTGATATGGCTACCCCGATTCTGTTCATAGCCTAATCCTCCTCGTGTAGAAGGCATGCCATGAAGCATAATCACATATTTTCCCAATCTTATCATTCCCATCATTGTAAATCTGATAAAAGAAAATGGGTTCAGAATCAATGGTACATTTCTTGAGAATCAGTACTACCCGTCTTCACAAAAGTTAAACTCTAGAAAACCCTCATCCTAAGAAGAAAAGATAAAATAAAATAAAATATAAAATCAACCCTCCCTAACCCTCCATCATCATCGCCATCAAAGCCATGTCCCCACTATGTTGGGGTCGGCCATATGAATTCTATTTCTCCATTCCAATCTATCTTGAGCCAAGCCCTTAAATAAGTTTCGCTTCTTTGGATCTATTTTTACTACCTCCATCCACAACCTCTTCAGCCTACCCCTTCCCACCATATACGGCCAAAATTGTACCTTTTCTCGACTTTGAATCCAACCTATCTCCCAAATTACTCATGAAATCTATATAAAAAAAAAAAAAATTTGAATTCTTTTTATTTTTTTGAAAGGCAACAGATGTTGAATTCTATAGTCTATTATCTCAATTGCACTGGAAATGAAAATGGATTAACATTAAAGAAGAACTAAGGAAGGCCCATGTCACAACATCTTTTAAAAAAAATGGAAAAAGAAAAGGAAGGATCCAAGATAATAGAGAGACAGGGTTGTTGTGGACATTTCAAACCAAGAGAGGGGATTGGGGAAAGGGATTGATTGAATAATATATATATATATATATATATGTTTGTGTGTGTGTGTCTTGGTATATAGGTTGAGATTGGCCTAAATTCTACCTGGACAACCACATATAACATCCCAATAGGGTTTTAAACTCTGCCAGTTTGTAGTTGTTGGTCCCAAGCCTGGATAAAAGAGTGGGTTTGGTGCAGCCCAGCCACAATGAATGAACATCAACACCTCCAACGATGTTATTGAGCCCTCAGACTCAAGCCCTGAGGCAATTCAAAGGAGAATACCAAAGAGACAACTCACGACAATAACTTTGTGTTTTTTTTTTTGAAATCGCATGCATTACATCAAGAGTCTCCCTCTATAAATAATAAAGGGAATAGCCTAAATAAGGAAACAGGATTACTAAAATCTCTCTAGTTAAAACAAATCAACTAAAATTACGAATCTAATTAAGGAAATCAAATTAACAGAAGATTCCTTAGTGGGGCCCATCAGTGGGCCCTATTTTTCTTGGACCATACTGCATCAACTCTCCCCGGCTTGAAAGAACTCAACTCCGTGTGGGTTAATAGCCTGGTATCGCTCATAGAGATCGGGATTAAGATGCTGGAAGTCAGTAGCTGTGATCCACGTTGCGTTGGAGAAAGGACGATTCTGCCAACGAACAAGAAACTTCTGAAATTCCCGTTATTGAGTTGAAACTTGAAACAATCTGATCGTTGAGCATATCAATGATTTTATCTGCGGAGTGGCGAAGTTGGCAACCGAATTTTCCTATTCTTCCGAAGTACCGTCTTGGTCATGCCCCTTGTAGAGTGTGAGATCTTCAACATTAACTATAGCATTCGGTCCAAGATTCGATGGCAAATCCAATACATATGCATTAGGACCAGTCTTCTTCAGAATCTTGAACGGACCTGTGTTGCGGGGATGTGACTTTGTATTGGCTTCAGGTGGAAGGCGCTTCGGATGATTACACACCATAACCTTATCTCCTTCCACAAATTGAATGAAGCGACAGCGCTTATTTGCATGCTATTTATTTGAATAATTGCTGGTGGAAATAAGGCGTCAAACTTCCTTATGAATTTGCTGCATATGTCTGATAAAGTCATTTGCATCAGCACTCGTTCTTGCCTGTATAGGAAGTGGGACAAGATCACCTGGTAGACGTGGTCTAATGCCTTTAACTGCCTTGAAAGGGGAAAGCCCTAGATTGGTTGATTGAGTTGTTAACTTAGCCATAGGCAACACCTGATCCCACGTAGTAAAATGGTCTCGTACTAAACAACATCTGCTACAATTGACGACTTCTGTCTGGCCATCAATTTGTGGATGATATGTAGTAGAAAATGTGAGCTTTGTCTTTGAAGGGTGCTCGTGGAGATGGGGTCTTGGGTTGATTGAGATGGTGAGGATAGGATCGATGGATGTGGAGATGATGGTGAGCGGGGTTTTGTGGGTGTATGGTTGGTGATGGATTTGGTTGAGATGAGATGAATGGATGAAGATGATGGGAATGGACAATGATAAATTGATAATGAATAAAAGGGATCAAGTTAACGGGTTACCTTGAATTGGTGATCGGGACGGCGATCCGAGAATGGCTCTTTGCTCCGATACCAATTTGGTGCAGCCGGCCACAATCAATGAAGATCAACGACTCCAATGGTGTGATCGAGCCCTCAAACTCAAGCCCTGAGGCAATTCAAAGGAGAATACCAAAGAGACAACTCACGACAATAACTTTGTGTTTTTTTTTTATTTTCAATCGCGTGCATTACATCAAGAGTCTCCCTCTATAAATAATAGAGGAATAGCCTAAATAAGGAAACAGAATTACTAAAATCTCTCCACAGGATTACTAAAATCTCTCTAATTAAATCAATTCAACTAAAATTACCAATTTAATTAAGGAAATCAAATTAACAGAAGATTCCTTGGTGGGGCTCATCAGTGGGCCCCATTCTTCTTGGACCGTTCTGCATCAGGGTTGCGTCGAGTACCAGCATAATTGTCACAATTCCAACATTGTCATGTAGGATCTGGTTTGGTCTGGCCCAGGTTGCACCCCTATGCCAACCCCAGTTTGATGAGAATGGTTCCAGGAAATGATGATAATAGCTAGGGAATATATGAAATCAAAGGATGATAGATGAACAAAGAGGCACAGGGACTGAGATGGTTTTTCTTCTTGAACCCATCTTTTCTTTATTTCATAAACCTTACACTTCATTCTTCACATACGTACTACCTGCTCCAGTGCACATATATGCATGAAAGTGCAACCATCGGTTACCACCAAGGATCAGGGAGGCTAATGGGCGTCTCTGAGCATTTCTTACACTAAATCATTGACATGCATGTAATTCCATAAAGGAGGCACCAACTCAATTGCCATTATTTGGTTACCCTTGAAGTTCTCTGCGGAAAGTATTAGGGGAATAAATCTACTATGAACTTTTCTTCAGCCCAGTTCAGAAAAAGTTGATAGCGTTCACTTTAAGCTTCTCCAGAATGTAATCAACAATGGAGTTCTGATTTCCGAAGAGAGAGTCCATTAACTAATCATCAAGGAGTCTTCCCCAGGTTCAATGACTAAATGCTACAATGGCATATTGATCACATTTACAGCTGATTTTTAGGTTTTAGCATTCCAGGATTCACAATATTGGCAAAAGCAAAGTCATAGGGTTAATAAAGTTGGAGCCTTGGAGGTTAGATTGATCCGTTTCCTGTACTATTTAATGGAAACCTTTTATGCATAGGATTATGGTTGATTTGTAGTGTATCAGTAGATTCTTTCTAATGTTTCATTTTCAGTGTTTATACTTATGGTTTATTTAGTGTTTTGTGAACCATTTGTATGTGCTGATTCTTTGAAAGCTTTGAGTTTGACCGTGTGGCTTTCACGTTTGCTTGAGAAAGTAGTTGTTCTTTGATGCAGGTTCAAGATTCTTTTTTTTTTTTTTTTTTTTTCCTTTTTATGGTCATCTATGATAGTTATCAAGCATGTTTCCTCAGACCATGTGGAGCACATGTCCAAGATTTGGTCTTTTCATATATTTGGCCCTATTTGATGAGTGATATTTCAAGTCACAGTAGCTGGATGATTCTATCTTGTTTTGATGCATACCATATGAAAACAAAATGTTTTGTTACTGACTTATATTTTTAAATTATATTTGTAATATTTCTGGATTTTCCATTCTATTCTTCCACATTTATACTAGCCTCTGAATCCTGGTGTTTCAACTCTTGAATTTCGGAATACTTTTACAGTTGGAATTGTGTCATATTTCACAAAGGTTGCTTTAAAACATGGGCATTGATTGATGTCTCTTTACTTATTTATTTGATTAACTGCCCTTCATCTTTAATAATTAGTTTCTTTTTCTTAATTTTAGGTACGGGGATTTCTTGGGCAGCAGCAGTTGGAGAGTGCGCTTACAGGAATGGACCTTGTCATCATTCCAGCTGGTGTTCCGAGGAAGCCAGGGATGACAAGGGATGACTTGTTCAACATCAATGCTGGAATTGTCCAGACACTATGTGAAGGTATTGCCAAGTGCTGCCCTCAAGCGATTGTCAATGTTATTAGCAATCCAGTAAATTCCACAGTTCCAGTTGCGGCGGAGGTTTTCAAGAAAGCTGGCACCTTTGATCCCAAGAGGCTTTTGGGAGTGACAACACTTGATGTAGTGCGAGCCAATACTTTCGTGGTACGTGTTTTGTAGTTCTTTTCATTGATATCCTTATCTATCAATCTATGCACATGAATGTTATGGGTTATTTTGCACTTTCTTTTCCAGCTGTATCTAATTACCTTCTCGGAATGCATTTTGTTATAAGCAAGAGTTCTTCTACAATCTTCTGCTCTGCCTTCTATAATCCGAAGTTTGATGTATCCTTGTCTTAACATTTTGGATAGGCATCCTTATGCATTCATAGCTGATAATCATCAACTCCTAGGAGGTTCTGTTGTTTGGGATTTGCATTTTCACCGTAATTTTCAGGATAATAAAGTTACTGAGCTGAGTAATATTCTTTCTCTCCTAGAGATGAATTATCGTTCTTTCAATAGAATGGCTAAACGAGTTCAGAGGCCTGATTCTAAGGGTAAGTTTTTAGTTAAATCTTTTTATAAGGTTTTGATTAATTCTGATGGCAGGGTGGAAGGGACACATAGTTTTTGGAATTCCCTTGTTTCTCCTAGAGTTTTGATCTTTTGTTGGGTGGCCAGATTGCATAAAATCCTCACTACGGATCAGTTAAGATGAAGACATGTTGTCATTGTTTAATGTTTGCCCGATGTGCTTGAGGAATGAAGAAACGGCTAGTCATTTGCTTATTCATTGTTCCTTTGCTTATAAAGCTTGGGCTGCTATTATTGGTATGAGTTGGGTTATACTTATGCCTATAACTATTGAGGATCATTTTTGTGCAATGGAAGTATAGGGGTAAATATCTCGTGCTAAAATTTTGTGGCAATTATATTATCTCTTTACGCCAGTATGTGTGGAAGTTTTGACTCGAAAGGAATAATAGAATTTTCAGAAGTAAAAGTAAATCAGTTGACGAGAATGTCCAATCTATTGTCTGGACAGTTTCGAAATGGGAAAGCAATGCCAGTGCATCAGATTTTGTTGGGATTCCTATGGAAGATCTTCACAGATCATGGGCAGCTTGTTTTAATTGAGTAAGACGTTCTAAAACGGTTCATACAATTAGTTGGCATTCTCCTCCAAAAGGCGTTTTGAAGCTGAATTTTGATGGTAGTTTTGTTTATCAAATTTGTATGGGAGGAATTGGGGTGTTATTTGTGATTGGAGAGGGAAGATTGTGAAGAATTTTCCAGGTCCTATTAACTCTTTAGAAGCAAATGGTGCTGAAATGTTTGCTTTGTTGGTGGGTTGCCATGAGTTGTGGAAGTTGGGAGGTTATAATGCAATTATTGAAGGAGACTCTTTTTCTACTATTTAGTGGGGGTAAGGGAGAATTTCTTCTCCTTGGAGATTGGCAAATTGGGTGGAGGAGGTGCAAGCTATTTCTTCTCAAATGAATTTTACTTTTCGTCACATCTTGAGAGAAGCGAATGATATGGCAAATGCTCTTGCTAGGGAAGGAGTCTTTTGTTTACATATTTCTTTTGATGTTTAATTTCTTGAGTTATTAGCCTTTTTGTTTGCTCCTCCCATGTTTGTTCTTCTTTTTCTAGTTTTTCCTAATTCTTATTAATAAAGTTTAATGTTATAAAAAATTCAGAAGTTTGATGTAGATTGTTTTTACAGTTCTTTCATTTTTGTCTCATCACAGGCAGAGGTTTTAGGAATTGACCCCAGGGAAGTTGCTGTTCCAGTTGTTGGTGGTCATGCGGGTGTTACAATTTTGCCCCTTCTTTCACAGGTCAGAACTCGGAGGGAGAATATCTTCACGTGTCAATGCTTTTTTTTTTCTCCTCCTGCATGTTGCACTATATCTTGGCATATCTACTTCCCAGCATAAGATAAATGCTTATTCAATGGCAAACTTGAAATCTCTTTTCCAGGTCAAGCCTCCATGCTCATTTAGTGCAGAAGAAATTAAGTACTTGACTGATCGCATTCAAAATGGAGGAACAGAAGTTGTTGAGGTAATATTTTCAGTTTATTCTTGGAATAGATACAATGACTCCCCATCTTCGAAAAAACTGACATGTTTGACACTCATGCCTGTGTTGGAGGACAAATCAGCAATTCTAGTAGAAAACCCTCATTTTATCTTTTATTCTTATGGCTTAGGATCAAATATACACTTTTATGTAGCTTTTATGGATATACTTTTTACTAAAATATTTAATGCCTCATAATCTAAACTATCTATGAAAATATTTTTGCTCTTAATAGATAATGCATTGCTGTTTTGTGTGTGTGTTGTTTCTCCAAGTCTGACTACATTTCAGGAACGACACCGGCATTTCCCAAGGTGACTTTGGTATTATGATCAAATCACAGAAGAAATAAGAGGATGAGATTCAAATTCACTGTGGAAATCTATTCTGTCATTTTAGCAACCCTAAATATATAGTCTGTGTTAGCTACACTTGACAATCTACAATCCCTTGATCAAGGAAAAAAATTTCCAATCTAAAACATCTCTCTTTTAGATATATTACAGATGGGGTATACTAAATGACTACAATTGTTTCTATACTTTGAATGCGCCTAACCATCGTGAAATCCCATTCAAATTTTGAAACTACCTTATCCTTATCTATGGAAATTCTTGAATGGGTTTAGATTCAATGAACCAAGGACCTTGCTATTTTCGAAGGGCAAAAATCAAGGGATTTCTTGCAAGGCCACCCCACGTGAGTTTCTAACAAACCATGCATAGCCTAAAGCGAGCTAGATCCTAGCCAGGCCCCCATTTAAGTTCTTGTGTACAATATCAGTAATTGATATGGAAGTTGCTCGTTGAGTGAGGCAAGAACTTAATCTTCGCTTAAAGTTTTTCCTACCTCAAAAAATTCATTGCAGCAACCGTAGGTTCCTACATTAGCAATGTTCTCATACCTCTCATTGCTTTGGTGTTGTGTGCCAAAATACAACTCACCCATCTGTTGTCTTGCAGGCAAAAGCTGGTGCAGGCTCTGCAACACTGTCCATGGTTGGTGATTCTATCATTCAATTGTTTAATCAGTAGTCATTCATCTTGTCAGCGGGCACCCGATTTTTAGCTACCTTAGCTAATCACATAAATAAAAATATGCAGGCGTACGCCGCTGCTAAATTTGCTGATGCATGCATGCGAGGCTTGCGAGGCGATGCTGGTGTTGTGGAGTGCTCATTTGTGGCTTCTCAGGTTCTTATCTTTTATATACGGCACCTTTTTTCCACTTTTTTCTATTGTTTTCTATCCTAGATCTCTCTATTCTTACTTTTTACAAGGAGTGTGTGTAACAGTGTTGTTTCTGCCACAGGTGACAGAACTTCCTTTCTTTGCATCAAAAGTGCGATTAGGCCGTAGTGGAGCAGAGGAGATCTATCCTTTAGGGCCATTGAATGAATTTGAAAGGTCAGTCTTGCTAGTTCATTGCTTTTTTTTTAATTCTACTTTCATTCCTGGTAGGATTTGGAAGTCCTCATAGGAGTGTTTCTTTTTTTTTTTGTTTAGTCAAACTATGTCCTTACGTAATGCGTACCATAGTAAAAATTACTTCATTACTTAGGCCGAATCAATTTTCATCCAAATTGCAATGCATTCCACGGATGTGCATAACCAGAAACGACGTTAGGTCAACAGCAAAGTTTGAAAAAGGGCTTCTCAGCAAAGGTTGTTTCTGGTTTTGGACATCTCCAAATGCACAGAAGAATGGGTAACTGCCACTTCTCCAAATTTTGGCACGTTCAATTTAACTTGTAGCCATTAAACATTGACTTTAATAATGAGGGGAGTATTACTTTTTGGAAGCTTTCAGTATCAGCAGTTAATTTGGTTAGCAGTGGGGAAGTGTGTTCACTGCAGATTGGTGTGGCAGGGATTTAGTGTTTTAGATGTATCAACAAATAATGTGTCAAGCCTGTCTTATCGAAAGTATCATGTCCACAGTACTTATTTTACGGGTGGTGATGTTGATGATTAAAAATGACTTATACTTGATTATGTTGCACTTTCGTTCTCAACAGATTTGGCTTGGACAAGGCAAAGAAAGAGTTAGCTGCTAGTATTGAGAAGGGAGTAGCTTTCATCAGGAAATAATAACTGGTTATGAGCAGGAGAGTAAACCTCCTTTAGCCTTTGTATACTTGCTTGGAAGGCACTATGGTCGAGTGGAAGCTGCACTTGACTGCAGAGCTTTATCTTTGTGCCATGTCAAGAACACATACAAGTTCATGCGCTGCTTTATGTGCGATCAACTACAATAATGGTAATAAGTTGCAGTATGAGTAATTTGGCTATATTTCATGTTAAATTGATGTCAAATTCTTTGTCAGATAAAAGAGTTAATATGCGGAAGAATGGCTTCATTTCTCGTGTTTGATGTGTGGGACAATATCTGTTACTCTGTTTCTCAGTTTACATGCAATCTAGGGATGGCAATGGTTCAGTTTAAATAGGGACCTGCCCCCAACCCATTCCTATTAGGTCCGGATTTGGTAGTGGGTTTGTCGGATTTGAATGGATATGGCATTTTATATTTTGAACGAAGTCTGGGCTTAGGGCAGTTTCGGGTTTTGGTTGGGCTTTACCTGGCTCTCTTAATTTGCAATACCGTATTGGACAAGTGGTAGTGGATGAAGTGTACAACTTTCCCCCCTACATGTTTGCGTCATTCAATTTATTTATTTATTATTTTATTTTTTTAAATGAGAGTTAGGCTCAACCCGACCTGCACCATCATGGGGTGGGTTTGGTATCATATAACGGATATGCAAGATAAGTCTCTCTCTTGTGGTTAAAACCCAAGACAGAGCTAATAGGGGTCTTGAAAGACCCCCACAAGTTTTAGTGGGCCTGGATCTTGAACTGCGATAATATCCAGCAAGACCTAGAAAACTCCGAATCTCTGTATAAGTGACCGCTTCTACCTTTGCAGGATCAACTGCCAATCCATCACGAGTAATGACGTGTCCCAAAAATGCTACTTGTTCAAACCAAAAGTCACACTTCTCAAGTTTAACAAACAACTGATGAATCATCAACGGCTGAAGCGATGTTCTCATATGATCCACATGTTCTTCCATTGACTTTGAATACACCAAGATATCATCAATAAAGATCACATTAAATTGATCTAGGTATGGAGCAAAGATTCTATTCATCAATGTCATAAATACAACCGGTGCATTAGTTAAACCCTTATGCCGTAAGTTAACAATTACCGAATTTCACAAAGTCTAAGCTGCGAAAACGTGGGCGATTTAGATCTCGAGTTGACTACATCTTTATTTTTCAATGAGATGCATTTTAAGAGTCTACAGAGCTTAGATCATATCACCACTTAAGCAGACAAAAGCTTGAATCATATTGCCTTCTTAGTAGCTCCACTTGCATGCCCTTTTTTTCACAATCATTGCTCAACTTATATACTTGACAAATCTTGTTCAGGGTTTTTTTTTTTTTTTTTTTTGGTTAGAAAAATCCCTTTAAGGGTGTTAGATCTCCATGGTTGGACCTGGTTCTGAGGTGCTTACATTACTAAATCGACTTGTTGGGGATTTACCCCTGTCAATATAATTGTGGAGCCTGGAAATGGGAAGAATAGTTTTTACATTTTAGCAAGTTTGGCTCAAAGGCCCAATGAGCTGTAAATGAAATTTGGTGATTGAGAGCCCAAATATTATCCCCCTTTTTTTTTTCAAGATTATGAGACTATATACGGGTATCTGTCTTCCTAATTTTTCCAAAGGAAGCAATACAAAAGTTTAGGGTTTGATTTTGGGCCCAACCGCCCATCAGAATCGGGTTGGTGTTTACAATCGTGACTCATCAGGTTCAGGTCCAGTTGGGTGTGATCTTGGGCCCAATCAGAAAAATAAGGTCCAGATTGCAGTTTTACAGTTATATGACCCATCAGTTTCAAGTCAAGTGGACTTCATATAATACCAGAATGGATTTGCAAGCTTTATATGCAATTGGACTTTGGCACTATTTACATCATTCAATGTCACTTGGATCAGTGCTACAAAAGCAACTCCAGGCCCAAATGAAGCACTGGATTATTATCCTTCTCTGTGCCTGCTTGGATTCTTGGAAGCAACTTGCTTGCCCCCACATTCAGTTTACCTATAAAACTTTCGATGAGATAAAGCTGGACCTCTATCTTTGTACTTCCCTAATTTCACCAAACTATAAGAATCTTGCAATATTTTTGTGAGCTTTGGCTGAGATATCTCTATCTTTTATGCTTATACATTCTACATCTTACCCATTTATTAAATGGCTCAGACACCTTTAACCCACACTCGATCAAGGTCAATCCGATCTGACATGACCCCACCTTAACTCATTTGTGTCTTCAAGAGGATCAGTTCTCCATAACATAATGATGCACAGTTGTATGTTTCAACCATTAATTGTGTCAGGATAGCCCAGGTGGATCTTGTGCAGCTCTGGATGCAACATTCACATCTGTTGTGATTCCTATTTTTGATTTGTTTTACATAAGCTGGTTGATTCTCCAACAGTTCACAGTTGTTATTCTACCACATAGGGGGGAGAGTTGGTGTGCAGATTAGGCAAATAACGTGGGTCAACCTGTGTCTGACCCGTTTTGTGGTTCTGATTGTTCTCAGCAACTCTGCAGACATGCATGTTGCATGTTGAGGTCGGGTTGGATTAGGTGGGTTGGATGTGAGTCGGGTCAGCGGGCCAGGTCAGATTTTGACACCCTAAAGAAACCACATAAAATTTGCTACTTTCTCAACCAAATCAAATGTAGTCAAGCTACTCATCTAAATCAATGTATTTGTATCATCTGATTAGCAAGTAGGCAGGTAATTTTTCAAAATTTCTTTATCAAGGTATCTGTTTATTTTCTACATGAAGCCTTACTCATGTAAGCTGCATCTTGATATGAGGATTGATGAAAATTAATGAGGTTTTCATCCCCATCTTGTTCTCTACTTGAACTGTGTCATAGGAGCAGAAATCATGATGAAAGTGATGTAACACGAATGCTTCATTTCTAGAAACCCCCCACATCATTCATCAACCCAAGTACTTGTGCCTGCTTACATGATAGCATGAATGATGCCTACTGCCCTACCCACATACCACCCCAAACTAAATGAACATAAGAATCCAAGGGATGTCAATCAATAAGCAAACATGGCACCACATGCATGCAGAGATCATGTGAAGAGATACATGTACCAACAAGATAGCATGAACACAAGTAAAAAGACCCAAACAGAAATGAACAAGCAAATGAATGTAATCTAGGATGATATGTGCATTCTGTCATAAATCCTGAAAGCTCTTGCTTGAAACAAGGGAATGTGTGAAACCCATGAATTTTTTCATAGGATCATGAAAAGCTAGTATAAAACAACCTTATAACTAACACCTGGTATTCCCAAAACAAGAACAGTATAAAGAGACCCATGGCTTTTAAAGGTGAATTTATATTGGTCAAACACTCAAAACCCCAAAAAATAAAAAGGGGTGCGTGTTTGGTTGTCTTGTTGTTGGACAGTATAAAGAGGCATGTGTTCACACACACTGATAAGATGCATGGTCTCCCCAAAGTGGGTTGGGATAATTAGTAACAGTAGTAACAATGCACATCATATGGGCCCATGAGATTGCATGATTAAAGGGAACTTGCTTTAGCAGGCGTTATCAAACCCAAAAAGCTGAAGTGTTGATGCATGATAGGGTTGAATTCTGTAAGCTGTCATCCAATACACTGCTTCACTTTACATTGTTTTTATATTTTATATTTTATGTAGCTTCAACTTTAACTGACCAGATGTGAAGTTTTCCTACCTCTTGGAATATATATGGTAGAGAAGTGGGATTTAGCCATGTAGCCTGTCGGTGAATCTCATGGATTTCCTCCTACTTTTCTAATGTTTGATTTGAACTAAATTGGTTCTTTTGGGTACAGATGGAGTTAGACTTGGACTTCCTTTGTTCTGTTGGGTTTGGACCCTTTCTAAACAAGAACCATTTCCATCTCTAACTACAGTCCCAGTGGCGGACCTAAGTGCAACCACATTGGTGTGGAGGTTTGAAAAAAAATCCTTAAATAATGGCTTAAAATTTTTATTTTATTATTTTCTTTATAGTTTGAGCATTACCCGCACCAAGCAAATGAAAATCCTGAATCCGCTGTTGATGTGGCCCATTGTCAAAATCAATCCAATGGGATAGGTGGGCCATCATGCAAGAAGAATAGTACAAGGGAACCCACCACAATCTGTTGGGTTAAATGGGACTTACATAATTCTTTTATTCAAATGAAGAAAATGGTCATTTAGACACTTGTTATGACTTTGGGATGACAATCAACATGTCAATTTTCAATCAAGAAAATGTGTATCCCTCTGGATCCTCTACATTTAGACACTTGTTATGACTTTGGATCACAAATGTTTTAAAAGCTACTTCTTCCAATTAAAAGCCAAGAAAACATGTGTATACTTCCCAAAGGAAAATTATGTGTATACTTTGTATTGCCTGTAAACATGGTTGTATGATATTGTATCCCTCTGGGAATGGCACATGATCCTTGTTCCACCACTTCAAAGATGTGGGGCCCATCATCTATGATCTCGATCGAAGAATATGCTGAACGCCCAAAACGGATGGGTCCCCTTCAAAATTCCTTCAGATGGTAGATCATGATGATGTGATTGGTGGTCTGTAATAGACAGGTACAATGTTATATTAGGGGAAGATAGAAGAGAGGGAAAATGAGGGAAAATAAATCCCACTTTGTATTCTAAAGAACTTGTCAATTTTTTTAAAATAGGCAATTCATGATATTGTTTTTTTAATGACATAAACTTTATGATCCTTTTGAAACAAATTTGAAAAAGAGAATACTGTAAACCCAATTTAACCCAAGGAATCATTATGGAATTGTGATGGGGCTCATGGAATGATGCAATTACTATGGTTATTTGTACATTTTTTTTTAAACAGTTATTTGTACACTTTAAACACCTTTTATTGATGACTACAACCAATCCAAGGGATTAGTCATGGGCACTTTCAAAATTAAGAGATTATTCTGAAAATCGTCGACTTAGTATATATTTTTATAAAAGAAATTAAAAAAAAAAAAAACAGCGGTTTCTTTTGCATGACATAAATAAATAAATAAACCTTGCTTCGTATGGCTTTTAAAGTTGGCAGCCACCTTCCCTCACCCGACGGTGTTCTATCTCACCTGAGATCTACTTTCCTCGCCCCGGACTCCCTTACCTCTTACTAGGTCTACTGTCCTCACCAGAAAACAGCCACTCGAGATCTACTTTCCTCGCCACATGGGCTCCCTTACCTCTCCCCAGATGAACCCCACTAAGGATTCCTTCCAATGGAGAATCATAACACTCTTGATCAGTGACCCACAAATAGATGGCTATAATAGAATATGGCAACAGTGTCATCAATTACTCACACGTCCTTTTTTTTTCTTTCCTTTTTTTTTGTCGGTGAACCTATCTAAGATGGGGCCTACATTCAACTCAACAAAAAACTTCAATAATGAAATTTGACAGCCAAGCCCCCTAAAATTCCTCCTCACCATTACAAAAGAAAGTGGCTTTGGTGGGGCCACTTATCAAACGTGCACCACATCTCATGTTAGATTGATCCCTTTCATCAAGCAATAAACATCATTACAGGGTTTTGTAATGATGCTGTGGTCTTGGTCTGTTATATAATTTCATTCTATTGAAAGCACCTGTGTAATGAATGAAAAATCTAAAGAGACAGTCCAAAGAGGAATTTCACTTCACTCACATCCTAATCATGTTTTCTTGTTCCTTTATTAGTTTATTATTATGGTGTTGTATTATCAAATCCAAGAACATGAAAGAGGAGTGTCAATTCTTCCTTTTTGCTTTTGCTACCTAATATTATATACTCCACATAAATAAATATCACCATTTCTCTTAAGTCCATGGCATTTTGATATGGAAAATGACATTGATAGGCATTGATTTGATTTGAGAAGAGATAAGGGTTTTAAGGTTTTTTTTTTTTTTTTTTCTAAGTTTGACTGGCCAGGAGTGATACTTTAAGATAGTAAGACGGCGATAGCACTCAACCATAAGTGTTTGGCCAGTTTAAGTTAATTTAACTCAAGCAATGAATACATAGATCAGCTTTATTTTGTCCTTAAAGAGATTTAAGGATCCAAGGCTTGTAGATAATTGATCTAAGACTTAGTCGGGTCTGGGGAAATATGAGCCCAACCCGAACCCAAGCTCTTTACATCACTAATTCGAGCAACATTGTGGGCTACCTGGATCATCCACAACCCTGAAATCAAGTTGATCGGATGTTTATACCTATTTTTTGGATGGTTGAAAGAGGCATTGATGATCGGTTCAGAAAACATCTAGATCACAAGACTTTAGATATTTCAAACTTCCCCAAATTCATATAATTGGCCCATTCATGGGGTGAGTTAAGGGCAATTAGTAACATTTTATATGCCCAACTTGATTTTACTTCAATGGTGCTGGATTCACACTGGGCTGATAAGATGGTGATATAGCAAATCATTGGGAATCAGGGCCCTTTGAGGCAAGGTCTCATGAGTCCATCAGTGTGCCTTAACCTCTATGAAATCCAGACTGCTGAAATCACTTTAACCTCTATGAATCCACAATGGGCCATGTTTCACTTCAATCCAAGTTCAACCCACCATCAGATTGATCACTCTAATTGAAGGTAGTTAGTTATACATCAGGTTGAGCTTTGTCCATTTCTACTGCAGACTCAGTGGTGCAACTTGGGTCAGGCCAAACCCAAGCCTGTAAAAGACTTGTGTATTTCCACGTGGGTATTTTTAGATTAACGGGCTGGGTTTTTTAAGCCCAAGTAAAACTCACACCGAGCCTGGCTTAAGCTTTAGGTATCCAAGGAGGCCCAACCCCATTTCTTAACCTGTTCGTAATATTATACGTAATAAGCATAATACAGTGTGTACGGTTTACTAATCTCTATCAATAACTCCAATTAGTTGTAACTGAGCTCAATTCAACCCAAGTGGCACTCAGAATCGCGTAATTTGGTTTCAACCAGGCTCAGCATCAAGCTTAGCCGCATAGGATTTGGGCCGGGCTTGGGCTAGGTCAATAAGCCCTATGCATTAGAAAGAAAACATCCTTTAATTTATGTTTTCCATTTCATCATTTATATCCAACAAAGGATCATCTTGTTTAACTTACACACAGTTTTTTATGTATGAAACACCATCACCATCCAACCGTTCAATTCTTAATCGACAACGGCCCTCGTAATCTTATGGAACACCACCACCATCCAACCATTCAATCCTTAATCGAAGGCCCTCGAAATCTAGGCACAGAAGAATGGTGTACAACCTAACTAACATTAGGGATGTAAATAGGTCCCTGATTCTCCGATTACACGAAGGTTCCGACCCGTTAAAAAGCGGGTTTAGGATCCTTATTTATTCCCTGATAAGTAAATGCGTCTAGATCTAGTTCCACCTTGGTTTGAACCCGTGGACCCGAGACCCGACATATTACCTCAATTTTTAGATTTTTTTTTCTAAAAATCTTATTTTTTTTAATATTATTCTCTACCTAGACCTGAACCCAGATTTGGACTCGTCCCATATATGTTTCTGGTTCTGGTTCCGGAGCTAAGAAATCAGTACAGAAGCAGTTTCGGGTCCGGATTCCAGTTCCACATTTTCTTTAACAGTTCGGGTTTCGGGTCCATTTCGATCGAAATCTACCCGTTTACAGCCCTAAGCAACATCCACTCATTCTAATTTTAAATGAGAATGAGAGTCATTAAAGAAAACAATTATCTCTCCTCAATCTCAGCAACCCAATATCCCTTGTTTTCTTTCAAAGATTCCCACTGCCATTTTACTCTCTTCCATTGCATGGCACATTTGCCTTTTTTCAAGTGCAATGCACGTGCCTTGACACCAGTCTCCACAAAAGGGCCCCAATAAACAAACAAACAAACATGTAGATAGATAGACAAATGACAAATCCCCCCACCTTTCAATAATTCACCAAGTCCCAGTAGTCTCACCAACATATAAAGAACCACATTTATGGTCTGATCATATCCAGCCTTAAATGAACATACAATCTGAACCGTTGAGATGGCACCACATATTGGCTGCGGTCCACCCTTACATGACCAATCCCTATCCATTGCCCCGTTTCATTAAAGGGGGCTGGTGGGTAGAACGGATATGGTGGTTGGATTTGAAAGACCGACTTTGATACTTTGACCATACACCAAGCTTTGGTGTATGAGATTCATGAGGGGTCAGAAAGAGACCATATGAGAGAGAGAGTTGTTGAAGGAAAAGAACCACAAACAAGACAATGGACAAAAGGACAACAGACTCTCTTGTTTTGTAACAAAAAAGGTATGGTAATGATTCAACTCATAGCCCACATTACAATATTTTTAGATTAGGGATTGAATCTTTTTAAAAGTTGTTTGTCATCTTATTGTGATTTAACTATTTAAGTGACCTGCAGCCACTCTGGGAATTCTTCAAATGTGTGTTTGTTTTGTATTAAGTGTTGAATGCTTTTTAGGTTCTTTAGAGTTAAAGTTGTAATTAATGTGCATGATTATCCATTAGTATCTGATTTAGTAATATATTTAAACTTTGAATGTCAACTTTCAGAGTCATGTCGACCGTCGGATGAATGAGCACTGATCAATGGTTAGTTGGTGCCAAAGTGTTTAATATTTAAAGAAGACCTAGAAATGCAAGTCTGAATTTTTATTTTGGAAAGTTTGATACGGCTAAAGTGAGAGGAAAAAAAAAAGAAAAAAGGTTCCTACCAAGGGAAAGGGTAGCTGGGTAGGGAAAGCTGTTTGGCCAATTTTGTAGGTAAAAGTAGGGTGGAATCTTGCCTGCATCCTAAAATATCAGAAATGAGTTTTAAAACTTTGGCTCATTTGCTTTGCATGAATTGGTTTTTTATGAATTCATGATAAATGGGTTCCAATGCAGAACTATTAGAGGTAGCGAATTAAGGAAATACGGTGGACATGTAGATAGAGCCCCGACTTTTCTAAAAATGATTTACTAGTGGCAATATCCGAGTATTCGCTTTTCACCAAAAAATGATTATTTGTTGATCATTTGGGGATTCTCACCATTATTTTGTTTGTTAGAATTCCTAAGAATTCGATTCCATTCACCTAAATATGTATGTGATATTTTTAATTTTAGTTGAAATGTAAGTTATTCTCAATCCTTACATATATAGAAGATATAAAGCTTCAGTGATGATGATAATTTCTTCAAAATTTTGAGAAGTTGAAATGTAAGTTATTCTTGTTGGGAAGTCCCACATCCCACATCGTCTAAATATTAGGCTTGAAATGTTTTAATATACCAGTATGGACCTTCCACCTATCAATTTAAGCTTTTGGATTGGTATATGGTTTATTACATGTATCAGAGCGGGTTCCGATTCCGCTTAAGCTTTTGGGTCAGTGATGTTGATAATTTCTTCTAAAATTTGAGAATTATATATCGTCTTATTTCACTTATATTCTTTGTCTAAAAGTCACCTGTCAGTTCCATAAAACGGTCGTAGTCATGTTAGTTCCATATATATATCATGTACTGCTGGAAAATCGTGGACAATGTATATTTGAGTTAAATCTCATTAAAGCCAATGTTAGTTCCATATATCATGTACTGCTGGAAAATCTTGGACAATATATATTTGAGTTAAATCCCATTAAAGCCAATACATGAGAAAAGAAAGTGTTGATGTTGCAAATGATGGAGATGTTTAAACACTGATCTACTGATATAATTATATTCATCTATCCATGAAGGGAGCTTATCTAATCAATATTTATCATTGGATTTTGACAATCAACTCCAGAAATATATAATAAAACCATCTTTACAAGAGACCAAGGGCCTATTTGTTTGTACATAATATTAAGGAATTCGTAGTGAAATGAGCCCCACAAAATGATTATTAAAGAGATGAGGGGTAACAATATGCGGGTGACGGTGCATTTAGGACTTTGACTTTCCTATGATTTAAATTACTAGGGTTATAGTTGGGTGCTCATTTCTTATCTTCCTGTGATTCAATTTCTATTAAACGAAAGGTTATTTGATAGTTATTTTTTGGATATTTATCTTTAATTCTTCATTTCTAACTACTTATAGAAATGTCAAATCTTAAAATGCCAATTAATTCAACCTAAGTATTAAGTACAATATATCCTCATTGCGACTAATCGATTGAGGCCAAAGGACATTATGCTCCCGACCTTCTTCACAAATCTCAATCTTGTAAGATTTTAAATCTAGAGTTAAATTTGGGACGTTTTCGTACGCGATTTTTAATAGAGATTATTGCAAGATCTTCACCATTAACAACACAATTGGAACTTAGAAAAAAAAAAGATGAAAGTGTCACAGAAATCACAAAGAATAATATGTTCAAATATAGCATCTTTTTATGATACTTCTGAGATAAATATTTTATCGCAATAATTCTCAATTACACAAAAAGTTGCATATCTCACCATATTTTTTGTGACAACAATATCTCAATATCTTCAAAATATCACCCCTTAGTGGTGGCACTTTGACTTACAACTCACAGGCCACATGGCCATCATAAATCCAAGTGAGAAAGGTACATCCAGACCAAGATTACCTGTTTGTACATCTTACAATACATATGGTAATAAATAAGGGGTGTCTAGCCATTGACATACACACACCAAGATTACCTAAAAATTGGTACCATGGGGTCTACTTCTTAACTGACATTCTTATTTTCTCCATTGGGTTATCACAGTATGGGAGATTAGATGGAGTTACATTCACCTGCAATCTCTGCTTTGTATCAGTCCACACACACCATACAAGAATTTTTCCTGTGTGAGTCAGTTGTTCTTGAGGCCTGGAGAATACAGGGTTCAACCCGCGCCACATTGTTTTGAATGGACTTCTTGATTGGTGACTACAAATCTACAATTGGGGATGTTAATGAGCTGAGGTTGGTCCATCTTCAGCTAGGCTTGCACATTGAACAATCCATCTCAAGCTCGAGCTTAGCCCGAGTTTAGTCATAAATAAACAAGCCAATATCTCATTATGTGACATAGTGCAATGAATAAACAAGCCATCATTAAGCACTATAAACAAATAAATAAACAAGCCATCTCACTTGTTTTCACGTGCGCATCGGAAAAATAATTCAATTTGTCTCGAAGATATCTATAGAAATTGTTTGGTGCGGACAATTTTCTACGAGAAAAATCCACATTTTGTCTTATCTTTCTATGAATTTAGAAAAATAAGAAAAATTCTAAATTAAGAGTTATGGCATGTTTCTTTATTGGAATTCCTGTTCGGAGAATTTTGAGATTTTCAGATATGGTGGGATTTCTGAATGCTCCATTGATTGTACTTGAGCATTCAGAAATTTTACCAAAAAACAAAGAACTGAAATTCTTGAATTCCTAAAAGTTATTTGAAACCTTTTTGGTGGATGAAATTTTAAAACGCTCGTGAAGAAGTAAGGAATTTACAAATGCATGTCAAAATGAAAATAAAAATAAAATAAAAATAAAAATAAAAAAACTGACGAAGAAAGAGGCCCTAAGGCTGGCAGCTTAGGCAAAAAAAGCTTCTATTTTCCTGATTTCATAATCTTATATTTTCAATTCATTCTTTCCATATGTCTAACTAAACTCTTATCATCCATAACCAAAGCTTTTAGCCAGATTAATGGCATGTGATTACAATGACATGACAGGCAAACGTGGACGGTCAAAAAGAAAATTTTTTCAGGCTTGCCAGTCAACATGTCCACATGGACAGTTAGGATTCAGCATCATTTTACTGTGACCCACGGCACCATCAGTCGTTGATCGATCAACTTGCACTTGCCCCACCGTACATTATTGTTGTTTGCATGCATTGTACTGTGCCTTTCACAGGCCTTTCCCGCTTAGCTGTCTAAAACTTTCGATTTGTCTCCTTTTGCCCCCTCAATTGTTTCCATTGGATTTTTTTTCTTATATACCCACCTAAGGTTTATAGAATCCGTAAATAGTCCATGTTATTTAGGCATTTGTACATACTACATATCTTGGTTCTTTCATTTTTAACGCCTTTCACGTCTCCAAAAAGTACTATAACCAATGAAGATGGATAAACACTAAGAGATTTGTGTTGAATTTTAATGAAAAATGATAGTTTTGTCCTTACATCAATTAAACAAAATGAGTATGTCAATAGTTATTTCATATAATGGTTTCTCTTTCAATAACTCTCGCATGCGCATGAAACCTAACCATATATTTTGAAACTTTTATCAATTCAATAGTTATATGTGCATTGGATTAATTATATAACCAATTACATTTATAAGTAATAATCAATTTAGATTCAATAAAATGTGCCCAGTATTTGATAAAAATAAATTTGTTTAAGGTTGCTCATTGCACTAAATGTATTATAGTACAAAAAGTCTACAGACCCTGGGCTTTTGTGCCCGGGATCTATTGGATCCCAGGGGAGCCGTGCCACAGCCCGAGCACAAAGCCGGGGTCAGTAGCACAGCTGATTATAGTAACCATCAATATTACAAGCTTTCAAGAAAAATAAAGCTAATCTTTTGAAATTATTTATATAGAGATAAAAGAGAGGGACAAAAGTGTTATTTTAGTTTAAAAAAATTATGATCGTAATAAGACTATAATATTATATTAATAACCAACAATACCAAAAGCTCCAACATTTACTTAAACTGCATAACAAGCATATCAACACCAACCCCATGAAGTAATACTTTAGACCCACCCCATGACACCATAACGTCTGGACCCTGATGACCCATGATCAGGCAGTTAAGATCCACCATCATTTCTGATGCTGGGGGCATCCATGGGACAGCATCTTACAGGCCCCAAGAAAAGGCATCCATAGGCATGGCGTCCACTTCCAGCCTTTCAGAAAAAGACGCTTGCATTTTCACAAGTTCTGCTGCTCTTTTTTACTCCCCCACTCACAAAAAATTAAATGTCCTTTTATCAGAATCAAAGGGTACAGAAAGACCAAACAAGCATGGGCCACGCCAAGAATCATCCACTGCCACGTCAGCATCTGCTCTGCTGTTCTGGTCGTGGCTTGTCAAATCAATTCCTAACAAGTACGTGGGCAGTCCATACACAACCCCAAAAGACCAAAATCTCCCTCCCTCCCTCCTCTCTCTATTCACCAGATTACCCCTCCCTGGATACCCCTAGTCCTAGTGTCCTGCTGCTTTAAATGAGCTACAGAGGAGAGCTGAAGCTGAAAGCAATGGGCATTGCATTGAAAGCAGTTTCTTCCCAATCACCCATTGACTTTGTTTATCTTCAGAATCATAGATGTGTATTTAAGGAACTCTCTCTCTCTCTGAATCAAGACCAGTCTCTTGGTAATTGAAAGCTCTTTCTTTCCTCCATTAAGAATGCCACAGATTTCCATGCCCAACTCATTACTCAGAACATTTAAGTCTCTACAACCCTATCTCTCATAAACACTTGCACAAGAACCTGAATACCATAGAGCAGTTATAGAGCAGCAACAGCCAAAAACAGCACATGAAGAAAAATATATAGGGAAAAACAAACCAACCCCACCAATCCAACTGTACAGGAATCCAACTAGATATATCACCTTTAACATGGCCATACCTTGGACTTACCTTCTTGCTATCAAAAGTTAGAGAAAACCCAGAAGAGAAAGGAAAGAGAAACACCCAATTCAAATAGAGGAAAGGACAAGGAAAAAACCATCTAAAAGTCTATGTCTTAAATGCTAAGGAGATCTGGTGGTGGCGACTGTGGTGGTGGTGTTTGTTGGTTCTCTTTTGTTTCTTTAACGGGCGTGTCCGGGGCTGTGGAATCATCAATTGCTGAATCTCCTTGTTTAGACCCCGGCGGTTTGGGCAATTCGGTCAGGATTTGGACTACTTCTCGCATTGTGGGGCGAGCGATGCTCTGCTCTTCCACACACAGCATTGCGACGTAAAAGACGTGCATGACTTCATGGATTGGGACGCTTGGGAGCCTTGGATCCAGGATTTTAAGCACTCCCTCCTTGTTTGAATCTGTCATTTTTCGCACCCATTGGACAATGTCGACGCCATCGCCAAATTCTCCCACAGGCTTCCTGCCGCTTACCAGTTCTAGAAGAACAACGCCAAAGCTATAGACATCGCTCTTCTCGTCAACCTTCAGTGTGTAGGCATACTCTGCAGAAGGCATTGAATGGAATTAAATAACTACGAGCTTATAAATGAAATTAAACAGAGCAGAACAGAGTCATAGATCATGATGTGCAAACCCAATTTATTACAGATAAAAGTGACAAGACTATACAGTATACACATTACACAGTGTAACTAAGAGGAGTTTTCTACAGTATACACATTACACAGTGTAACTAAGAGGAGTTTATCTTAGATTGAGATCTTTGAGATTGTAAATGACGTTAACTTTCCAACTTTCAGAAGTAGGAAGTACCGAAAATTCCAATTCAAGTCGTTTGGCAGAATGATTGGTTTTGGTTTATCTATTATATAATGCATCTAGAGCAGTAGGTAATAAGATACTATTTTCTATTGGCATAGTGAAAATGGTTTTGGGCAGAAGTAAGAAACATAGTCCAACAAACTGCTCATGCTAGTTTCCACATTGCCCCATACGCTGAGCAGAATGGCCATGGCCATCCAATCCGCCAAAATATTTATAAGGCTAGAGTTTTGGTGTGCATCAAAATTCCACACACACCCCTAAAGGGTAAAACTACAGGGAATGGAATGAAAAGAACCCATTTACCCAACTTTCAATATAGATTATAGAGGTTTAAACACACATGAAATCTAAGCAGACCGTTAAAAACCAAATACAATGAACTGTTGAAAAATTCAGTCAGATCACCACCATGGATATCTTAAGTCTTATCCCATCAAATCTGGTTCATAAGAGAGTCTCCCATTTAACTAATGCTGTGTCAAGTCATGTTACATTCTAAGATGCATGCAAGTGAGATATGAATGCGATAAATGCATACATAAACCTAACTACTTTAAAAAGATGAAATCATCAAAGTTCTAGTAAGCAAACTTATTAGAAAAGACATTCATTCACCATCTACTTAGTTTAGTTTGATGATTCTATAGTTGTGAAAATATACCTGGGGCGATGTAACCATATGATCCGGCGATGGCCGACATGCATTCAGAAGTACCCGAATCCTGTAAGAACTTGGCGAGACCGAAATCAGCAACATGGGCTTCAAAGTTGGAATCAAGAAGGATATTGTTGGACTTCACATCGCGGTGAAGGATCAACGGTGAGCAGTCATGGTGGAGGTAGCAGAGCCCCTTGGCAGCCTCCATCGCAATCTTATACCTTGTGTCCCAATGCAAATGCCCTCCTTTCTTGCCATGGAGAACCTCTCCCAAGCTCCCATTGGGCATGTACTCATAAACCAGAAGATTGGTCTCATGGTTAGAGCAGAACCCCAGCAACCTCACAATGTGGCGATGGCGAATTCTCCCCAATGTCTGAATCTCTGCGGAGAATCCATGGTCATGGGAGGAACCCCGGCTCATCGCCGGGAGCCTCTTCACGGCGACCTGATCCCCGTTGGGCATCACACCCTTGTAGACAATTCCAGCACCTCCTTTTCCAATAATGTTATCTTCCTTCAGGCAATCTAAGACGTCGTCACAGGTGAAATCCAAGCGCTGGAAGGCCGTCAGTTTCCAGGCACGGGCCTCATTTGCCTTCTTCAAAGATCTAGCCTTGATAATGGCAGCCACAGCAAATGCAATTGAGCAGAGGAGAAGGCCAATTACCAGGAGGAGCTTGAGTGAGGAAGAGAGGGGGCCTTTCACATGGGGCTGGTGGGTTCCATTGGCAATGCCGAATTTGCAAGGCCCCAGATAAGGCCCGCAGAGCGCCGGATTGCCGACAAACGACGTCGCATTGAAGTAGCTGAACTGGCCCGTGCCGGGAACCAGCCCGGAGAGATTGTTATACGAAAAATCGACCGCCGTCAAGCTCTGCATCACCGAAATCGACTCCGGAATGCTACCCACAAGATGATTTCTAGACAAATTAAGGTAATTCAAGATCCTCATTCCGGTGATCTCCGACGGAATCTCACCCGAAAGCTCATTCCTACTCAAATCTATGAAAGTTAGCAACTTGCACTTACTGATTTCAGGAGCTATCGGACCCGAAAACTGGTTGCTGCTGAAATCGATCTTGGAGAGCTGCTGCAGCCGCCCGATCTCCGGCGGGATGGGGCCGGAGAAGGAGTTTCCGTTGAGAAGGAGCTTCTGTACGCCGGAAAAATCGCCGATTGAAGCCGGGAGACGGCCGGAGAGCCGATTATTGGACAGAGTGATCTGACCCAGACTAACGGCAACTGAATCTCTAGCCACCGGAAATCCACCCACCAAGTAATTGTCCTGAAGTTCGACCTGAGCCAGATTGGGTAATCCAAAAAGCCCATCTGGGATCGATCCGTTGAGGTAGTTCTCACCCATTCGAATCCTCCTCAGAGATTCGCAGCGCCCCATAGATTCCGGGATCGGCCCGAAAAGAGCATTTCCGAGGGCGATGAGCGTCTGCAGCCGGTTGCCGTAGCAGAGGTCGGGTGGAAGGCTGCCGGTGAGGCGGTTAGAGGAGAGATCGAGTATCTGCATCCGCCCATTCCGGCCGAGCCTCGCCGGAATGCTGCCGGTGAAGTTGTTCTCCCACAGCTGCAGCACCTCCAGGTCCGGCAAATCCCCGATGAACCCAGGAATCTCTCCGTAGAGCTTGTTCCGGAACAGATTCAAAAGGGTCAGATTCTTCAGCTCCGAGAACTCCAACGGTATCTCTCCGGCGAGCGCGTTGTTCGAGAGGTCCATGGATTTCAAGCTCCTCAGCATCCCCAGCTCCGGCGTGATCCTCCCGGAAAACCCATTAACCTGCACGAATAGCGTGTCCAGATTCTGCAGCCGGCCTATGTCCGGCGGAATCTCTCCGGAGAGCATGCACGCCGCCATGTCTAGTCGGACCAGGTTCGTGAGATTCCCGATCGCCGGCGGAATCCCTCCGTCGTAGCTGTTATAGTACCCCAGGTACAGCTGCCGGAGGTTCGTCAGGTTTCCGATCTCCGGAGGGATCTGCCCGACCAGCTCGTTGCCGGAGAGCGCGAGGTACTCCAGCGCCGGGAACTGGCCGTACTCCGGCGGAATGCTGCCGGAGAAGAAGCTCCCACCCAGATGGAGATGCCGGAGGACGGGAATCCCGGCGAGGTCGGCGGGGAGGGCTCCGGTGAGGTTGTTGTTGTAGAGATCCAAGATCTGGAGGTTCTGCAGAAGAGAGAGGTTTGAAGGGAGAGAGCCGTTGAAGGCGTTGTTGGAGAGGTTGAGGTATCTGAGATTGGAGAGGTGGGCCACATCAGGGGGGATGTTGCCAGAGAAGGAATTGACGGCCAGGGAGAGGTTGGCGAGGTTGGGGAGGTGGCGGATGGACGGTGGGATGGAGCCGGTGAGGTTGAGGTTGGTGAGATCAATGGCTGTGATTGAAAGAGTGGTGAGGTCACATGTGATGAATGGCCAGGAGCAGTGGTGGCTAGAGGAGTTCCATGGCTGGAGAGAGGATGAAGGGTCAGATGTGATGGAGGATTTGAGGGCCAGGAGGGCGTGGTACTCTGGGACTGAGTGTGATGTGGCAGTGATCGGACAGTGGAGAATGGAGATGGTGATCAAGGAGAGGAGGAGATGGAGGGCTGGCATTTTTCTTCTTCTGCTTCTTCTTCCTCTTCGTCTCTTGTGAGGAAGAAAGAGTGGGAGGAGGAGAGTGAGAGATGAGGGGGTTTTATTTGGTGGGGGATATTTTTTATTGTGATGTTTTGAAATTTTGAGAGATGAGGGGGTTTTGTTTGTTTTGAGGAAAGGGTTGGGGGGTTTGGGGAGGGAAATGGGTGTGTGTTTGGGTGTTTATAGGAGCTTTGGTGGTGGAGAAAGTATGGGTAATTTATGTATGTATGTATATGTATTTATTTTATTTTATTTTATTTTATTTTATTTTTTATAAATGGACTCAAGAAAGGGGGATGATTTTTTGGGTCATTATCTTGGTGGGGTCCATCACTGATAAAGGTTACGGGTTCATTGGATTTTACTCAGGTGTAATTTTCATCCATGTGGCTCTCAACATATCTACCTGTGAGGTAAAACCAAAAGTGTAAGCTCCTTTTGGGACCCACTAACCATTTATGCATGGGAATAGTAAGCCCAATCCAGCCTGGCCTGATAAGAAGCGTTTATAATTTAGCGGTAATTTGTTCAAATAATTACTAGAGAGCTTGTGTAATAACTCATGAAAGCCCCACTTCAACTAAGCCCCTATCCCAATTGACTAATTGGGGTCATGACATTTATGGCCTGTGTGGAGCTCGGAAATCAGCTTCGGCTTGATCATCGTTATCATTACCATCAAAGTTTTGGGTCATCTACGTTAATTTTATTTCTCCTATCTCAAATTTTAATTAAATTGTACTTTCTTTATTCTATTTTTACGATCTCAATCCATATCTTTTTTCAAGTTTTTATTTTTTAAGTCAAACTGAGCGTAGATATGCCTCAAATGTAGCGTTGCTCTCCAGCCATGAACACTTCTAACTGTGAATCAAATTTAATAGAAGAAAGAAAAAAGCCAAAAAAAATATCTCAATTGGATCATCACAACCATTGTTGTTGTTTGACCAGTTACTTGAATAACACTTTTATAAAATTTAATGTTACTACAATTTCAATTCAAATAAGTATCAAATTAGAACAAGTGTCAAAATATAATGGGTTAATAAGCATAAACAAGTTGAATTAATGATATGTGGGCCCTATGAGATACTAAAACTTTCATCTCCCATTAATACAATGAGATGTACCTTCATATGAAGATTTCTATTTATTCATGGGTCATTTCTAAACCCATTTAGTTTATGACATCCAATGGCAGGATTAGCCAAATCCTAGGTGAAAATTACATTTTTTTTTTCCAAAAAATAAAACAAAATCCTATTCTCAGATGCTTAATCAACCTATGAGTTCAATGATCAAGATCTCATGCCTCCATTTATATCAACGGATGATATTGATGGCAAGCTTTAATCTTGGATAGATCTTATAATGTGGGTCCCATCACATCAGCTGTTTGGACAATTGGATTCATAGAGGTAAGTTGGAAGCTCCAAAAACGAGCAAACTGAACAAGTTCTCGGGCGGAGCACTGTACATTTTCCCTCTGGTGGTGTTATCCACGCAGCGCAGCTTTCTTTAATTTCGGTTCTTGTTGTTGTTTTGAATTTGTATGGAATCGAGAGGCTGGTCTCGGATGCCTTGATTATCCCTTACCGAGGATATAATTATCCTCTGCCAGAGTACGATTATCCATGCACACGCATTTCACTATTGGGCACGACTTTTACTTACATCCAGACCGTTGAAATTCCGGGGCCCACTTTTCATCTGGGCAACCCATAGAAATGGTGTTAGGTGAATGACTCAAATGGATTGACCCAAATGCCAAATTTCAAGTTGATGCAGCAGAGTGCAGCATTTCCACAAATGGCATGTGCATTAGGGGCCACTATCTGACTGGCTTCGATTAGGCATGAAACAGGACCAAATACCAGGACTCGACCTGAAAACTAAGGCATGAGCCCAAGATTTTGGCCCATTTTAACATTGGGGTTAGATTTGGTCCATGTGGTTTATATATGCAGGGTGTCATACACCATTAAATTGATAACATATCTAAAAAATAACTGTATTTTGTATGTTATTAATTCAATAGTTCATATCACTTCAATCGAAATCAAATCTAAAGTGATTTATACACAGAGATGTCTTAGTGATATGAGTGGTTTGATCTTGTGAAGGTTTAGGGCCATACAAGATAAATCAGGTTTTAGCTGTCATTAGCACCGGCATGCGGTTTCTTCATTTGTGATTATGCTTTATCTATTTGTATTTTTTTTCTTTTTCAACATAATTGGATAGAGTAGTTCTTCAAATACAACAATAATTAACTATTGTTAATGTAGGGGAAGGATTAGGGTCTAGATAAATATTTGTCGGATTGGGTGTTCAACGCAAGGAGTAATCCATTCCATTGATACATAATTACTTCCCTTGAATTAGCAAGGGTCTTAAACTGTTCCAGCCATTATCCATTGTTGAGTTTTAATAAAGAAGAATTTGCATGTTGATGAAGTTGAAAGTCATATATATAGATACCTTGGTCATTACCCTTTAGAGACATAGTTAGATCTGTGATTTCTATATACTCCCAGTTTAGATTCTGGTAAAAATGATTGGGGGTGATCCAATCTAATACATTTCATTTCTTTTGATAGATACTTCCCATGAATTTGCAAAGCTCCCATCCTGTTCCTACCATTATTTATTGTTGTATTTAATAAGAAAATTGCACATATAAATTTATTAAAATTCCAAGTTCAAGATTTAGGGTCAAGATTATTTAATTGGCTGATAATTTGCCCACAGTCCATGCCAAGACCTGTTCATCCTCCTGCCCTTTTGATTGTCACACACCCATGCAACCTCCATAGGAGGGGTCTTCTTGCTTCTTCTTTTTTTTTGGGTAAAAGCTTAAAGAAATTTAAAAAATTAATAAGACCAGTTTCAAGCAATCAATCTCTTAACTACTCTCTAACAAACTCCATATCCATCAATCCGAGAATGGATACATATTGGTTGTATTAAGATATCCATTGGTAGATCAACTACGTGATGTAACTATTTTTTTCAATAGTGTTTATATAATCCTCTTAGCAACCATTTAAAAAAAAAAAAAAAAGTTTTATAAGCAAGTTTGGCCAATACAAGGGTAATTAGTAACGTATAAAGGGAGATGCTCCTATGAGAGATATCCGATCACTCATTTTTTATGAGAAATATCTCTCATTTATAAATATTAGTTGCATTGATGATATTTATCAACTGTATTGACCATATGTTGCCACATAGTTGACTATATCAGGAATATTGGCAAGAATAGTTTATCATTCAAGATTTTGTATCGTTTTCCTGAAAATTTGGTAAAAGATCAATTAAAACATGGGGTACTTTGCCGTTAAGGTAGTAGTTTAGTTGGTTTGAGCTTTGGGTTTGCTCCCCAAGGTTTCAAGTTTGACTCCCACCCTTTGCGTTATCGCAATATTATGTGTAGGGTTGGAGGCTAAAGGTCCGAAGGCTGGGCTGGTGAAGGATACCTCTCTAATAATATTGGATAGAATTCATTTGACCATAAATTCATATGTTTTCTATCTGTAATAATAATCTTGGCTTACTCAAGTTGACCAGTTAACCTAGTCCAATCTATATTAAGTTGGCTCAAAACTTAATCACAACTTCAAAAAAGTTCTTAAAATTTACATTTTCCCGTATCTATAACATTGAGTTCAACTTATGGATTCAATCAAAGCTGGATTCAGCCTATGAGTTGGCTTGGCCCAACAGCTTTCAGAATGAATAAAGTTTTTAATTGTGATTTTATTTTATTTTTATAGCAATGATTATACTCACAAAGGTTTGCAATCGCTCTAGTTGTTTGATGAGAATGGCTCCTTACCCTAGTGGTCAGGACCGGCAATTCTCATTGGGATCGAGGTCCAGGCTCTGAACCTGGGCTCCCCCCTCCTTGCATTTGTAAATTGTTGATAGTGTTTTCCACCTATTTTCTCCAATAAAGAAGAACCATGGAGAAAACAAGCGGAGAAAACTATCCACTGCGCTTTTCCATTTTCTTTTACTTTTCTCCTCATGTAAATAGACTTGTTGAATATATTTTGAAAAGAGAAGATTTCAAATAAGGCCTTAATTTTTTTACCTTATTTAAAAAAAAGGATATAAATTTGAAAACTTTTCAAATTAGTCCCTAAGTTTTCCGATAAATTTTTAATTAAGGACATTCGGCTATTTAAGAGTATTTTTTAAAATACCCAAATTGCCCTTCACTACATGCAGCCGATCTTCATGGGGATGCTGGTTGTCCTTAATCACTGTGGAGACACCAGTGAAGAAAATGAGGAGAATATAGGAGGATTGAAAGAAGATTTTATTTTAATGAAGAGTAATATGGGTAATTTAAAGAAATTGAGGGGAAAATAATCGCAAACTAACTTTAAATGGACGGATGTCTTTAATTGAAAACTTCCTAAAACACTTAAGGCCCGTTTGTTTGGAAGAACTGTGAAAATTCTTGCCTAGGAGAATTCTGAGAATTTCAAATGCTACTCTTATAAGTAAAATTCCAAATGCTCAACCCCCCTCCAGCATTTGGAATGCATCACACAAGAGTATTTGGAATGCTCGGGAGATAAGATGTCACATCATGTTAGAAATTTCCAACAAGCCCAATTTTTTGTCACAAATGCCTTTAACCAAACAGGCCCTTAGGGACTAATTTGAAACGCCTTAGATTTTTCTTCTTCTTCTTCTTCTTTTTTTTTTTTTTTATGAAATAAGGCAAAAACTTATAATCTTGTTTGAAATTCTCCCTTTTGAAAACCTCATATTACGAAGGACCCTTTTTTTTTTCAAAATGATGGACATCATCTCTTTTCAAAACTTTCACAAAACTCCTCGGGCTTCTTTTTTTATTTTTGTATGAAATTGAATTCCTAAGATTTTATGATAAATTGGTTCAAGAAATTATCATTAAAGAGGTGAAATGTGAATGATATAATGATGGGATATAGACATGAAAGGTTTTGATTTAGCAAGGTGATGAATGAGTATTCATTTTTCATCTTCCTAATTTCATTTTCAATGCAAGGAGAGATTTTGATAGTCATTTATGGATTAACTTTAGCCACTTTTAAAAATATACTTCATCATAGAAATTAAATTCCATTCAAATAATTAAACAGTTCTCAACATTTATGACACCCATTCAAACAAATTTACCATGAATCATAAGTAAAAGCAATATATCATCAAGGTTGCATCATATTCATACCCAATTTGAGACCCACAACAGGTGTGATTCTCACAACAAACATTCACTTGGTCACCCATATGAAGTCAGTATCATCAACCATGATAGCAGCCCCACATTTGAGTGTATTGTTCTTCTTGGACCTTTTTTATTCCAAGTATTTAATATGATAACCAGTTTAGTAGCTAGCCAGACTCAACCATACATGTACCCCTGGCCCACCCTTTGATGGGAACCCACTTAATCCATGTCATCCATAGACCATGATGTAGGGAGCTCAGTGATGTCATAATTCCTCCTCCAATAATTATGATTTTTTTTTTAAAAAAATGGGTCCCACCGTAGTCGGTGGAATGTGAACCGTTCATCCTGTGGGCCCATCTTTTTCATCAAAACAGGATTATTATAGTTCGAAAGTGCCTTTTAATTCTAAGACAACCTTTTTTTGCAGTAATGATGGCCCATCGGATCCGCCCGTTGAGTGTACTTTCTAATATATGGGCCATGTTGGTTCAACTATGATGAATGGTCCCACCACCAGGGGGTACAGGTGGGCCATACATAAAGTAGGAGTCTGGCCAGCTACAATTTGGTGTGGTCGGGTTATCTACCTATCTGTTGCCTTTTCTATTTTATATATTAAAAGAAAATGATAATAAATTTAGGCTTTTATTAAAAAAACATAAAATGATGAAATGACCCCTCCTCTTTGGGTTATTGGGGGTGCACCTAATCTTGAAAACTTTTGATTTTATTGTTCTACAAAATCTAAGCCCTTGATCTGAAGGGTCCTCCTAAGTATGATACCGATCCATTGCCCATTTTACTAATCAGTATTGTTTTATTATCTTACTGGCTTGATGGGTTACGTAAAAACTATTTTATCAAAGCTTTGTCAAAACTATGTTGGGGTTTCGCTATATAAATTATGTTTCTCCAATCCGAACTATTATGAGCTAGATTCTCAAAAAAGTTGTACCTTTTTATTATCTAAATGAGGGTTAATGTACTTTAAATAACATGAGTGACTTGGATAATTAATTTATTCTTCACCTCGACCAATTATAGGAGAATAGAGTTACTCATAATTAAATTTGTAGTTAAAATTAATGAAGTTTAGCATATTTTCGGCAACCTTACTTTTTAAAAACATTTGGCTTTTTTGGTAAAACAGATATATTTGACTTGAAAGGCGATTCAAACAAATATTTGAGTGATGTATAAGGACTGAAAAAAAAGAATACAAGATTAAAAAGTAACTTCTTCAAATAAAGATAAAGCGATGAGACATTTTTTTAACAATTCTTCTAATATAACCTTTACTGCATGACAAGTTTGTTTGTTTCTACTACTTCTACAGGAAGATAAATGATTTTTCATTGCACAACAGCTTGGTCCATATAACTTTTAAAATATTGCAATTTTTCTTTTTTTTGGTAATTGATTTGAAATCTAATTGAATCAACTAGATTCAGCTAGATTTCAAATCAATCACAAAATCTAGCTTATTCAATTACCCATAAGTTAGACTTTTATTTGTATGTGTGTGTGTGAGAGAGAGGATCTAAGTCAGGAGGATCTAAACAGGCCTTTCATATCAGGAATCTATTAAGTTCAACTTATTGGGCTACAATAGGACCTAGTGAGGCCTATTGCATCCGCACATGCTAATGATCATTGGTTAGATAAAAATGATCCAATGTTGATTGTTTATGGGCAAAAGGTTAATTGATCCAGCTCATTCATTGCTCATATGTAGAGTTGTATCACTCCAAAACAGTTTCTAGTCTGCAATGTAGCCCTCCAAATTAACAAACCAACTACATAAATATGGGTCCTAGCTCATATCACTGATAATTCTCTGAGTCCATCCTTATTAATTATTCTCCTTCGAAAAGCACATCACCCAAATTTCAAGCAAAAATAGAGCTAGGCCCAATGTCGAATTGATCACTTCTTACATTTTTATCATATCAATGCTTTAACATATGATCAACCTAACCAATAATCTAACTTTAACGAAGGTGAAACTTGTTTAGTGCTAATTGATTTTGATCGTTTTGGATTTTAAAGATAGACTAATGATGGATTTACAGGGCTAAACCATAATTCCATCTAGATAAGATAGAATATAGGCCCAATGTTGGGGCCCCAGTCCCATCTATCTACTTTGCAATTGAGAAAAACTCTCCACTCATGCTTATTATTATTATTTTTTTTTAATCCATCATCTGTAGTTCCAAACTCGAGTTCACATGAAACATGTTTCAAGTGGGGCCCACCACTGTGAGGCCATCAACCACCGCTCAACATTGCATTCAAATGGACGGTCAATACTGTACACATGAGCAGTTATGACCACGTGGGCCACCGAATAACTTATCCAAATCAGCGGTCCCCTCATCCTGAGTAAGCCAAACGTACGGCCAGGATGTTGTGATGATGGCTTGGTCTCAAAAAGTTGGTCAAAAAAAAAAAAAAAAAAAAGTTTTGACTGACAAAACATTGGAGGGGACACGAGAATTGTGCTCTCATGGGTATCCTCTCATTTTGTCTCCCGCACCCCCCTTCATAACCCCATAATTACAATGAGCCCCACATTTCCCACCACGCCCCGCCCTTCCTCGTTACTTGCCCCCAAATCACGGGGACCGAGTTGCAATACAAAGACCAATCTGCCCTTCCACCGAATCACGAAGCGCGCCGAGGTGAGACTTGAGACTTGAGAGCGAGAGATTCGGCTCGGAGTTACCGAACCGGACCAAATAGCGGCTCGGCTCGGCTCGCGCGCATTTAATGAGGCTTGGAGTGAAGTCGCTTTCTAGCTGGAGAAGGGTATTCAAGTAAATTCGCCCGACTTGGAAATGTTGGCGTGTCGAAGGAGCACTCTAAATTGTAGTGCGCGTGGGTGGGCCAGATATGCAAGTGGTTCTTTGTGATGGGTCCCACGGTGGATGAAGGACATAGAAATGTGTAAATTGGTTTTGAGTGGATGGCATTGGTGGCTCTGAAAATTGGATATAAGATTGTCCTACTTGGCCCATCTGTTCATTTTACCCATGAGAAATTATTATGTAGCAGCTTTTTTTTTTTTTTTTTTTTTTTCTGTTTTTTTTTTACCAAACCAAGGTAGTGGGAGGATTAAGAGAGCCAAATAATATGGGATTGAACCATAACTCACCGTAGGAAGAAGAATACCTGTACATGTATAAAGTAAAAGAAGACTTCCGGTATGCACCAGAGAAGAGATCTAGAGATCGAACTATTAACAAATGGGTGAGAATTGGACTTCCTACTATGGGCTATCCTTTATTCTTGATTATGTAGCATCTTGAAATATATAACAACAAATTTTTTTGTTTTTTTTGTTTTTTGTTTTAACTTATGAGACTCATTTTTCACTTGAATGAAGTGCTCATATCATACACGTAGCTATGTTTATCTACTTTTTTTATTTGTTATTGGGCGAGACTAATCCCTCCAGGCCTAAAGGAAAGCCGGGTAAACTCCTATGTAGTCACAATGTGGCAGTGTAGTTTCGAACCTACAACTTTCGGATGCAAGCCGTGGTCTTAGGTCAACTGAGCTACCCTTTGAGATTTTTCTATGTTCACCTACTTACAATCAACTTTAAGTGTATATGAGAACTATGCTTTACCCCAATGGTAAGATGTAGTAGTTTTCATTTGATTGTCCAATATTCAAGATATACCACCTTACTTCACCTAAGTTATTCTTCCTTTACCTTAGGGCTCTTCCGTGCGGGTTCGATGGTCCCCAGCGCCTTAGCTAGGGTTAAAAAAAAAAAAAAAGAGTGTGTAGTCACCCTATTGAGATGTTGAGTACATTCCCAATGCGATGAGCCGATTGTATCCACTAGAGGTGGGTCCTAACTAACCATAGTCAGTGTAGGCGGTATCCTTGGGCGACCATATACTGTAGATACGGTTAGGCCACCACCAAATTACCAATGCGAGGCAAATTTGAACGGAGGGAGATGGTAAATGTAGCTTACTAAATGGATATAGAGGATTGATAAATCTCACCCCATCCCATCATCCTACTAGCATGATTTGGTTCTAGTTAAAAATATAATATTTAGAGTTCAAAATCTTAAATAGCTAAATAACAATCCTACAATGATTTTTTTTTTTTTTTGATAACGCAGGTTCCTAGCTCTTTATGCCAAAATAATCTCTACGGGCGCAGGAGAGAAAGAAGTAAAATTTTCCTATGGCCCTAATGTGATAGTGCAGCTTTGAACCTACAATCTCTACGTACAAACCGTGATCCTAAGCCAATTTAGCTACCCCTCGGAGTTTCACCCTACAATGATCAAATGAGCATGTGCCGCTACACAATTGGCCTCAATTCAAATAGGCTCCTACGTCCTCCACCTCTCCCCACACAAGATATCAAACTCATCATGTAGGGGAAGTCCAATAAAACACAAGTCCAAGCAAGTTACAAATACTATCCAACATAGTCATCTAAGTTTAATAATGAACAACTTGCGGAAATGAGGGAAGATTTTGGGGTGTGTATTTTTGAACATGTAGATATTGAGAGAGGGAGAGAGAGATTCTCCTTGATCTATAATTTTTGCCCTCTCTCTCTCTCGTGGGGTGGGGGTGGGGGGACCTGTTTTGTCTCTCCTCCAAAAGCTCTTGTCTCGAAAGGGTGTCCCCTTCTGTCTCCTGCCCCTTGGATGCTACCTCCACTCTCTCTTTCCTCATTAGTTACTATCATTGCCTCCTCTTCTAGAAACATATTTGAGAATGACCCTAATATTCTATCATTACACTTAATTAATACTAAGCACGTGTGGCAGCGATATGTTGTACCACATGTGTGATATATTTAATTTTAAAATCCGCGGTTACACAACATGTTGGAAGCACTCAAAGGTTTTGTGTGAACGCTGCGTTTAAGCTTTAACACTGGCTAAGGTCACAGATCAAATTTCTTAATGGATTTTAATTCTAATTAATTAAATTAGAAGAGTTAACCTAAGTAGAAAAACAATCGATCCAGAAGAGAGAAAGACATGCGATTTTTTACGTAAAAAACCTTATTTAAGAACAAACCACGGGTCTTTTTATCTAGACCATAGACAATCAAGCACTACGTATAATAAATGTTACAAAGATTCACAGAACTTTTTCCAATTGCAACTCAACTTAAGGATTGCGATGGTCTTGCTGATGACTCGCACGCCGTTCACCTTCATCGTGCTTGAGAATTGAGATCACTACCTCGAATCCCTCTTCAAGGTGCTTCAACAAACATGAATGACATATATTTCTTCAGCACAGAACTCTTGCACATCAACTCACAAAGATCTCTCGAAGGAATTCTCAGTTGTTTGGATGGGAGAGAGTTAGGTCTAGGGTTGCAAGAGTTTGAATATATAGACTATTAGGACGTGCAAGGGTTTCTCAGTTTGAATAGAACACTAATAGAAAGTGGAGAGAAAATAGGAGAGACTGTCCAATTTGTGTTGGAGAACTTTGCGATGGTCGGTCGAGCGAAGAAAGGGTTTGCTTGAGCGAGGGGCCTCACTGCCTTGAAGCTCGACTATGCTGCAGAACTCGCTCGATCGAAAAGTGCTGCTCGCTCGAGCGGGACAATGTTCTGTCTTGAGGCTATTTTGAGCGACTATGTCTTCAGACTTACTTCGTTTTTCTTCTTTCAATTTTCGAGAAGAATCATCATCATAGTCCATATCTAAAAACGTAAAAATACAACTCGATCTGGATTTAAGTTCTGTTCCGAAAATCCAATGAATTGCCAACTAATAATCTAACATTGTCTACATCTAAACCATCTTAACAAGAAAATTATATGGAAGAGAGCTAGTGGTTGTCTAGTTGGTTGGATATCATGTTTTTCACCCCAAATGCCTAAGGGATACATCTCTAGATTTCCCTTCTGCGCCAGCATGCATTCTTCTTGTAGGAATGAGCTTCTCAACTATGACTATGGCCCTATCGCGAATTGTAACACCCTTGGCTGGGTTAAAAAAAATTGTATACAATTCAAACTGACCATTATTGCTTTCGAAATTGGGTTAAAATTGGCATTTATGATCTTATTTTTAAATCGGTGAATTTGAGTTGAGTACATACTTGCTATTTGACTCACCATCCCAGCCCAACCCGACTTTGCACCATGACATGCCAATCTAATTAGAAGCTAACATGTTAATTAAGGATTTGGTTGACTATTTTAACTTTTAAACTAGCTTTTGTATGGCATTTTGAACCTGATCTATCACTGATTTTGTTCAGGTTCAGCTTGTTCATGGTACCTAGAGTGCTCTATCTGTTGCCGACGCTATATCGTATGAAGATGATGCTACTGAAAATACTGATCAATAACTAATTTTGTTCAGATTGATTATTTTAACTTTCACACTAGCTTTTAGATGGCATTTTGAATCTGATCAATAATTGATTTTGTTCAGGTTTAGCTTGTTCATGGTACTAGGGTGCTCTATCTGGTGCCAACGCTACATTGTACGAAGATGATGCTACTTAAAATACTTCATGAGGTTAGGCCTTCGGTCCATTTCAATGCTTCAATGCTCCAGGTTCATGTTTTTTTTTTTTTTAACGGCAATTGAAACATTATATTAAAAAGAAGGCAAACAAAAATACAGCATACCACCACCAACAGGTATAAGAGCCTTATACCCAAAGAACAAAGATAGACAATTACATAATGTGAGCAATCAAGGGAATAACCTTATCTACCCCTTGTTTCGTTAGAGAGTCAGCCATTGCATTTGCCGACCTTCTAACATGCCTAAACTCGACATAACCCTGAGAAGATAGGGACTTAATTTCCGCAAAATGGAAGTGGAGCCTCTAAGGACCCTCATTGCTTGAGATCCAGGTTCATGTTTGCTTTGAGTGAAATATTGTGGAAAAGAAATATGGATTGGGCAGGTTGGCTTCTAACTTGTTAACTTTTGTTTTTTTTTGGGTAAAGAGTAACTTGGTGACTTGGATCCAAATATTGTTCCCAATAAATAGAGGCAACCTTTTTTTTTTGACTGAACCAAGTACTTTTTATGGCTATTAGAAGTTAGGCAGGCCCAATTAATAAATGAGTTGGGTTGGGTCTTAATCCTTAAAAATAACCGATCCACTACAAGCTAGTCTAAGATCCATTGCAATCCTCAAAACCAGAAAGATGACTAATGAATAGTGCCTATGCTAAACACCAAAAAAAATATATATCTAGGTCAACATCAGTTAAACCAGCAGCACAGGAGCCTAAATGGACTTAAGCCAAGTAGAGAATCAAACAACAATTTAATTAATATAATGGTATATTTTTTCTCACATAACTCTTATTATTTTGTCTTTTTGTCAGGAATAAAAAAATAAAAAAACTCTTAATCTTATGCTGAAAAGTTTGTATGACCTGTCTGATCTCCAATTAGACTTTGCTTTTGACTGCTTTTAAGTAAATCCCAACATAGATTGTTTTTTTCCTTCATGTAAATGACTAAAGTTTCCTTTTCTAATTAAGTGGAGGCAAGAAACAGCTGAAAACAGTCTTGAACAACCATCTGTAATGATGATTTGATTTTTCACATTGGATTTTTTTTTACTTTCTTCTTAATTTTCTAAAAAGAAAGTGCCTTTAAAAAAACATATGCTCAAATTTGCTTAAATCCCAATGAAAAGTGTTAAACCAGTGGTCAAGATTGGTTTTTTCTCCTAATATTTCAATGAAAGACAGATTCTTTCACAATGTTAATCTTTACCAAAAAGACACAGGGTATACACCAAAAACCCTTAAAATAGATTTAGCAAGTCAGACTGAGGCCTCCATTGTTAAAAAAAAAAATATGTGGTTCTTCATTTGTGAAGTAGGCCAAACACAATCAAGATCAAAGGACATTTAATTATTGTATTAACCATGCAAATCATCTACAGTAACCGAACAGGTGTCCGAATGCGACGGCACTTATAATTGCTAACACACAAATGGATAATTTGATCCCACACATGGAGCCCATCACAGTTCAATAAGTTAAAAAAAAAAAAAGTTTTTGTGGTGGTCCATGAGGATCATGACATATAGGGGAGGCCCAGTCCATTATTTGAGGAATGGCTGTGGAAAGGTGAGATAAGCCTGTCTTTATCTCCAAGTTAAGGTGCCAATACAGCCCTTTTCTGGGCTTTTAACCATTTCTGGGAAGGGACCAAAGAGCTGTTCCAGTTAGGCCTCTTACAGCTCATATATACCATGTTTTCACTGATTCTCCTGTCTTTGTATCTGTCTGTTTTTCCAACTTAATTGCAGCAAAGACAAAGAACAAAACGCATTTTGCTCGCTGGGACTTCTTTAATCGTTTTCAGATTCGTTGGGCTTTCAGTTCAATCCAAATTGTTTGCAGACAGAGAGCACTTCTAGCATTCTGTTGCAGAACAGATCAGATTTCAAGAGAATATAAACAAAATACATTTCAGATTTTCTTCAGTCTCGTTTTTTTTTTGGTAAACCAGCAAGGGCGCTGGGACCAAAGTGAGAGCCCGCATATACAGGAAAGACAACCCACTCAAATGAGAAAGGAGGCTGCACATGCGGGAAGAGGTGACGTAACCCTGCCACTCTTTACCACTTGAGTAAGGAGCCGTTCTCTTGTTTCAGTTAAATGAAGACAAGGTGCGCTATTTGTGGTGTGTTGGATGGGCCTCTAAACAGAATGGACAGTTATTAATTTTGCTGTCCAGTTGTGGTGGTCACAACAGACAATTGAAAAAACACATTGGGTGGGATTATCTTTTTGAGACACTTGGGCTGGGCCAAGCGCGAGCCCACATGTTCTAGCCTGCTTTAAAAACACAGTTCTTAATTCTTACCGAATGACTTAAATGGCTTTGGGCTTGGGCATTAGTAAGCCTTTAGGGCCTGGCTAGATTAGTTAATGGGACTGGTAAAAAATAAATAAATAAACTGGTCATGTTTTGCTAAATTAATTGATTTTTTTGTTTCTAGGCTAAATTGTAGTCCAATAATTAGTTTGGGTCGTGCATGAATGTATTAACAAGAAAACAATCGATTATTTTACACAAAAAGATAAGAAAACAATTATTAGTGAATGATGTTCTTTGATAAGTGATGGAAGTAATTTTCTTACCAAATAATCATCCATTTCCATTTTAAGTCCTTGAAAGCAATTTACCAAAAAAAAAAAAAAAAAAAAAAAAAACAAAAAAAACAAAAAAAGACCATTAATGTCTTTAGAGGGGATGAAAAGTTGAAAAAATAAGTATACCACTAATGTATATAGTGGGTATCCGGAAAGACTACTTTTCTTTCAAGAGTGGAGGAAAAGTCGTAAAAAATGTTGGTAGTAAAAAAAGACCACTTTTCCTCCTTTCACAGAGGAGGAAAAGTTGCAAAATAAGTATATATATAGCATATACAAAGAAAAGATCACTTTTCCTCCCTTCACAGAGGAGGAAAAGTTATAAAATAAGTATACCCCAATATTCATGTAGGCTATAAAAAAAGACCACTTTTCCTCCATGGTAGAGGAAAAGTTGCAAAATCAAGTATGCAGCCAAGCATACTTTTGTATTTCACGGGAACCAAATAGAAGCTTAAAATAATAATACTTTTGAATGAATTTTATTGAGAATGAAAAATAAAATCGAAAGGTCTTAACTATAGCAATATTGATAACCTTTTTTTGACAAATCTAGAGATTTGGATTAGGAGAAAATCACCGAGAGCCGCAATTAATCTAGTCCAACAAGATTTACTTAATAGAACATTGGTTCCATTAGGCTCCCAGCAAGTGACCTAATCGACCAATTTATAGAAAAAAGGAGCCCATTTGGTTACAAGTATTTATGACAATAAATTTTCTTATTGGGAATTTCAAAAGGGTGCCAAAAGATTATCCTCTCAAATCCTTGAATTCCAAGTTTAAAATCTACTTTGCACAGAAGCATTTGGAGAATCTGGGAGAGTCACCATTTGGTTGAACTTTGCCCAACAAGAATTCCCCAAATTATTCTATTCAAACAGACCCTAAATATAGCCTTCGTCCAAAAGAATTCAGGCCACCCATAAGGTGGATTCAGCTATTCAGCTGCGGACTCAATTGATCTTGGATTAATCTGGATCTCAACCTAGGACCCATTTTCTCAGTAAGTCACATTCACATAATGCACTTGGGCCCATTGTGCAGTACCAATAGATCTGCATTAACCTTTCATTTTGACTCAAAAAGTCCCATCCAGAGGATATGAGCTGGGGACTAAAATATAAATTTTGTAGTGATAGTAAGTCTCAATAGAATTTGGAATTGTTTGGAATTTCTGCTTCAATCCCAAGTTCTTTTCATCTTTATCAGTCAGTCTGGTGAGTTTCAGAAAGGTGTTTTGAAAATATGTTTTGAGATGACCTTCATATCCTCAAATTTATTGGTTTTGAAATTTGGAATGCTAGACTGATTGGAAACAGTGGATAGTGTGCTACTAGTAACTCATCCATAATTTGAGTTCAGACTTAAATTTAGATCTTGGAACTCAAAAGGCCAACACCAGATATATATGGGACAAGGCTACAATGAAGCCCATGGCTCAAATGTTGCTACGTTAGAAGACAAGTTTTATTGCTTGTTCTTTGTAAAGGGGTTTGGCCAAAAAAGAGCCCATATTCCTGTCTAATACTTGATCCTGACCAAACACACCCCAAATGGTGGATTGGCCACATTCTTATCTCAAAACAATGTTGAAAGTCCTTTAAAGGGTGCTTCCTAACTCTTCCCTTATACCCAATGCAATAAGATATAGACACAAACTATATGCATTTGATATGGATTTGGAGCAAATAGGAAGAAAAGCGATATCCTGCTTTATCCTGGCCTGCTTTTCTGTGAAACCTGCCACCTTAGAGCTAAATTTACTAGTGAATTTAGGTACACTGGAATGCACTCTTGCGGCGACAATGACGCCGAGTGGTGCACTGTCTAAAGCGTTGTTCTGGTAACCTTCCTTGCTACTAACATGATGGTATAAGGCATTCTTCCCTTATAAGAGGCCTTAATTACCAGCCCACATGAGAGTGTGAATTACTGGTTTGTATCCTACTTTAACAATTAATGTAACTCTTTATACTAACACACATACAAAAAAAAAAAGGCATTGTTCTGCCAGGGGACAGGTCCAAGGATTAGGTTGGTAAGTGCTATGCGCATTAAGAGATTATCTAATGAGTAATGACTGCCACAAAGGATGCACCCTTAAAAAACTCATCTTCTATTTTAAAGAAGTCAACCATTTGAGTCTAGTGGTACTTCATTTAGTCTTGCAAAACTAATATGATGGGATTGACAGATCGTTCATCTGATGAGATCCAATGCTGGTAGGAAATAAAAGAACAACAGCGAAGACTGCAAGGTAGGATCCATCAAACAATCTCAGTCATGCGCTTGGCGGGTTGCATTAGATGAATGGACTGAATCAGTGAAAGCTGGTACAGAGTGTACTCCCCTGCTATAGAAATGTCTATGGTTGGTGTAGTTAAGGACCTCCTTGGGCTAGCAGTTAGATTATATCTCAGTCACTCTGAAAACAATGCCGTTATGTTATAAATCCAATGCTTCAAGGTTTAAATAAACATCAACTCAATACCTGCATTTACAACAAAACTGATTGATTTTTGGACTAACATAAACCTTAAAACTCATGTATAAGGACTCAGGAACATGCCTACTGTGAATGAGAAGCAGAAAGCAATGCGGCTCCAATGGCGGTTCTATCGTTTGAATGCTCAATGATCACATTGTCTGCAACTTCACTCCCAAGCATCTCTGTCATGCTGTCATGTAAGGACTCTCTGTAGAGTCTATAATGATCATACAGCCCACCATCAACTGCCACCACAGTCCTCTGTTTGGACTCATGTCTTCCAATTTTCTTTAGAATTGCGCCTATACCAGCTCCAGCCAAGAGCGCGCTGCGCTCCACAGCAAGATGGCAGGCTGCAACGACAACTTCTCGCATCATTGGAGTAGAAACAGGGATCTGGGGTAGGAAGAAATTTTGAAGAACAACCGGTCATTTTTATACTTGATTCCATGCAGTTTGTTTTATGATGAAATTTTGAAATTCACTTTATTTGTAGTCTAATTGAAGGATACCCCTAGATCTTCCTTCATTTTCTCTTCAACCATATCAAGATTCTCTGATTTATCTTGATGCATGGCAGCCATGTCAAAAGTCCTGAGAATCAAAATTAGTAGCAGTTTAGGTATCCATGTGCATAACTATGCTGGGATTTTCAAATTGAACGTGCACCCTTTTTCTAATATTGAATAATGCAGCCTGGGTTAATCTATATTCTGCAGAATTGTTTTGCCAAACCAATCTGGAGATACAAATTTTAAAGTTAGCTATTTTCATATGATCTTTGAACTTAGTTGTTTTTTTAATCTAGTGTCTTGTATCAAGTTCTTGCAAATTGCAATGTCTCATTGTACTGACAGTTCCTATTCTGACTATGGTTGAAGCTTTATTGTTCAACAATGATTGTGTATCATATCCTAAAATCATAGAAAGACACCAGTATTGAATTCCTAGGGATTAAAAGTGAAGGGTTTAATCGAATGAGCATTGTAGAAGTGAATGGTGAACGTAAAAATGAGCCGCCTAACTCGGATCATGGTTCAGGTTCATAAAGCCCTAGGCCCTTTGGGGATGAACCTAATATATACAGAGAGTTACATTGGGGCCTGGCCTTTATGGGCCTGAACAATCAGGATATATTCCAGAACATTACAACAGGGGCCTAGGCCTTTATGGGCCTCAACCATGATCCTAGTTGGGCGGCTCATTTTTACAGTGAAAAGTCTAAAAGCTGGAGATCTAGATGGATGATCATCAGTTTCCCAGGAAATATTTCCAGGGTGATGGGTGGATAAACATTTCCTCTTAAAGATGAGGTCATTTTAATGAACTCCTGTGTATCTTCATCTTCAATCCTTCAATTTTTTTCCATTTGATAGGTAGGCATTGCTTAGGAAATCCTAGAATTCCGTATTGAGTAAACAGAGGGGCTAATACATTCCAAGAAAGAGGCAGAGAATTTGAATCGCTTATTCCATTGCACGATCAAAATTATTGCAAATCGTCATTTGTACCTTTCAGCTGTAAGACTCATAAAGATGTTGAGTTTAGGTTCACTGGCAAGTTCTAATATTTATCCGGAGTTCCATTACTCAACTAAACACCATACTTTAGGTTCCACCTAGTCTGTTTTTTTACATGAACTTGCAAAGCAGATCAGATGTAGAAGTGAACAGTCATTTTGCAGGAGACAAACCCAAGAAAAGATTTTTCTCCTCGCTACTAATCTCCCTGGGATTCTTATCTCTTAATGATGTTTAACACCTTCTCAGTGAATGAACTATGAGTTTTGCTAATTGCCCATGATGATTTAAGAAGAGTACTAAATGGTAGTCGAAACTAGAAACATTGTTTTACAAGTTCGATAGTTTTGTTGCACTTATCTTTGAAGGATACAGGCATCTTCTCCCTTGAGTTGTATCAATCAACTAAATTATATTGAAGTAGCTGCCTTAACATTTCATCCTTTAAGCATGGCTTTGTTTTGACTGATGGGCTTTGTTTCAGATAATTTAAGCTGAATTTGGATGTGTCAAAATCATTTTTATATTTTGGTGAAGTGGATGGTTATTTGCACCATTTTGTGTACGGGTGGTGTAGAAAATCAAATTCAAGGAGAGATTATTTTACAGATCCCCAGTGAAATCAGCAATTGCCATGATGTAGAATAAGTGGTAGAACAATTTTTTTTTTCTTTTTTTCTTTTTTTTTTTGCCATCGGAGGGTTCCCAATCATTTGGGTTGGACTAATTCCTTCGGGCCTAGAGAAAAGCCGGATAAACACCCCTGTGGTCCCAAGTGGCAGAATAATTTCTGAATGTGAAGTATTAAAATTCCTCGGCTAACCATTCTCGTCAAAACCTCGAGGTAGTAGTAAAGGCAGTATAAATGCTTTTCAACTCCTCCTTGGGTGGAACCCAATCTCAACACTCCCCCTCAGGCGCACTCTTGGTGTATCACACATTTCCACGTCAATACTCTCCCTCAGTGGAACCCACTCCTCAACATGATCGTAAGAAATCATGCTGAAAAGATAGTGTCAACTTCAAACAGCCATAACCTTTTATTTGGATATCATTCGTGATGCATAAAATACACATTTTGAAGATGTTGACGTGCTCTACGACATGGAAAACTGTCAAAGGTGAAATAAGGTTGTTTCGAAGGTCAAAATGCATATTAAGTGCAAACTAACTATTTTTAGTAATTTTCTGTTCTTAGGGTTTTGGGTATACAAGTCATTATTATGTTTCTAATGAGAATAGTATGAATTTCGTTTCTCTTTAGAGTTTTCTCGAGTTCTTTCTTGTTGTGGATTTTGCAGGTTGGGGACGGTGATCTTCTTCTATAATCCCTTCACACTTTCTACTATGCCATGCCAGTGACAGTGATTTAAGTGGAGATGGAAGAGAGAAAAGAGAAAAACAAAATACTACACATGTTTTTGATTTCCATGCTTCCTCGAAGGTCACAGTGGAATGATTAACTACTACCTACTCTTCGCTATATATTTGAAACTCAATCTGCTTGTGATTTTATTTTTTCAAACTGGCATTATTTACAGTAATAAGGAGTTACTCATTTACTTCAATAGTTAGAGTTCAAGCAACAAATTGTATATCATTTTCAGGTTTTAGAAATTATGAATATTTATTGGAAGTGTACTGATATCATGACAAAAGACTGCATACCTTAATACAAATGGCATTTTTAGTTTAGGTGGAACTGTTTCTCCAAAAAGAGTAGTATCTTTAGCTATTTTCAACAGAATCCTTCAACTGAATCTCTCCCAAATTCATTCCTGAGATGATGATGATTTCTTGTGGGATAAGAAGGCTCATATAATGATGATGACGACTACAATGATCTTGAATTTTTATCTAATCAGATTTTTTCAATTGGGTTTCTTTGGTTGGAATTATTCGAGTCTCTTGCAGTTTCTATTTAGTTTCTTGTTCGGAATTTTTATTAGATTTTCTTTGGGGTGAGTCTGTTTGGGGGGCTTTGTTGTATCTAGTTATTTGGGATTTTGCAAGCTTCTATTAGAGCTGTGTACTTCAGTTTTTTTTTTTTTTCATTGTTTTTTCCTATGATGATTTGGAATTTTAATCAAATCAGACTTTTCACAGTTGGGTTTCTTTGTTTGGGATTATTCTGGATATTTTCATAGTTTATATATATAGTTTCTTGTTTGGGGTTTTTATTTATTGGATTTTCATGAACTGACTCTGTTTTGTGCCGTTTTCTTCTCTGTGATTGTTTTGGTCTATTAATAGGAATAATCTTCAATCTATTTGAAAATAAATGGAAGCCTCAATGGGAATGCTTGTTATGGCTGTCGTTGTTGGTTGCTATTTTATGAAGGGAAAAACCTCAGGTGAGCATTGTGTGCATAAATACTTAGTGGGGCCCAGCTGGCGATCCATCCGAGTGGACGAGTCACCGATTCTGGGTTTGGCACAAGTTCTTGATTAAGTGGTTGAGGTGATGATTCAAGCCTCCGTCACAATACTGTTAGGTCCAATCCCTAGGTGGGCCCCCCAAGAGACGGTGCTCACCTTATTGTTAACAACAGTGCTTGGGTGAGCTGGGACCTTTATATATATATATATATATATATATATATATATATGGAGACATTCATGTGCATCTATTCCTGACCATAGGGTGAGGAATGCTTCCATAAAAGGAGATTTTCAAGTATAAAAGAAGGATTTCAAGTGGGGATTCATGTGCAAAAAAAGAAAAGTGCCTTCACCCTATGATGAGGGATTGATGCACATGAATATTCTCCATATATATATATATATATTGCTATGTTGTGCTGCTGGTCCATGAGCGATGGTTTATATCGAGAGCAATGTCGGAGGTTTTACTTCTGGGATTGTCTCCAATTTCTTGTTCTGGCTTTGTTGAATGATGGGGAATGAATAGAAAATACTGTTGCTGATTATTGTAAAGACTTTTGTTTCTGGTGTTGTTGCCAATTTTGAATCGGCACTAACTGTGAAAAAACTATACTCTGTTCTGCATACTACTGATATTGCATTTTTTTTTAGCTGTTAATGCAGCACATTCTTTGCATGCAGAAGCAACAATTCAGTTATGGTGGACTCTTCATGAGCAGATTGTTGGAGATTATGATCTTCTGTTAAACAACATTGTTAGGATGTTAATGTTGTTAGATTATCCTTATTCTCTAGATATGGTTAGTTCATATGGCTATATCAGATGGACTGCCATTAATACCTTCAAGTGGTAGTAGCAGCGATGGACTGCGATTAGAAATGCCATCAAATGTTTTGAAATGAAGCTGGAGTTCATTTCTGCTTCAGTTATCGATTGTGATCAGTAACACCAACAATCAAGTGACCGTCCATAGCAGCTATGGATTGCCATCTCAAACTTTTTTATTGCCTTATTTATATACTGAATGAAGTTCCTCTCTGCTTCAGCCATGGAAGACCAAGTTATTGTATAGTTGATCGAGGGGAATAAGGGGATCCTTGTGGAAGTCTCATCAGTTACTCCTAGCAAGCTCCGAGCCACCCCTATAAGAATCGCATTAAATCTAGCATCCTTGGTTCTGATTGTTTAGAATGTTGTAGACAATGTTATTATTTAATTATTCAAGAATAAAGATCCACCCCAGTACTATAATTACCCCAGTAGCAAAGGCTTTATAACGAATCGTATAAATTTAGCTCATTTTTATGCTCTTCTTAGAAAAAATTAAGCAGCCACAGCTAACTTGGATTTTATTGTAGTGCGGAAAAGCTATTACAGTAGAAAAGTGTGTACGTGAAGGTGCCTTCCGAAAGAATGTTTTTCTCATCAAAGAAAAATGAATATTGGGTTTAAGGCATGTCATAAGAAAATGAATCACACGTGCAACTGATGTGGTCTCATGCAACAATTTCCATCATTTGTCATTTTCACATGTGAATCTCAATGGATCCAGCCGCTCACCGTTTTCCTCAATTTTTGCAAATTCTTTGATGAATTAAGATATGTCATTTGATCATCAAGTTGTTTTTAGCCCTGAAAAGAGGATGAACGGTTTTCGGATTGTGATTCGGGGGGCTACAAAATAAAAAGTCATGTTTACTATTCCAGAAAATTTTCATAAATTCTTCAAATTCTATGGTGAATCAACAGCTCGAAATCAATTCGATAGTTGTTTTTAGGCTTTTAAAGAGGATGAATGGTCTGAATCATGAATAAGCTACAGTAGTTAAAAAAAAAAGGGAAAAACAGACAATCTTAAACCATATTAAAAAGGGGTCATTTTCAATAAATACATCCAATAGTTTCTTTATTTTTTCAAATTTATCAAGATCCACGATGAATCAAAACCCGAATTGACTTCTCAGCCAATTTTGACATTCTAAAGAGGATGAACAGTTTGGATCTTAAAAAGGGGGCCCATAAAAGTCCACTTTAGTAGATTTAACGGTCTAGGGTTTTCTTTTCCATTCTCAAAATATACGATGAATCAGTGGCAGAAATTTGACACCATAGATATGCCTGGCCTTTTAAAGACATCCAATGGTTTGGATTTTCATTTTGAGGCCCAAATAATTAAAAAAATAGTAAAAAATGACTACTCAAATGTGCAAATTCTCAAAATATACGATGAATCAGTGGCAGAAATTTGACACCAGAGACATGCCTGGCCTTTTAAAGACATCCAACTGTTTGGATTTTCATCTTAAGGCCCAAATAATAATAAAAAAAAAAATAGTAAAAACATGACTACTCAAATGTGCACTACCACAACATATGGCGCTCCAAAATTCAAGAAAACCCCTGTAGTTTTAGAAAATCTCATAGTTTTTCACACATGCCTCCCAGATAGGGCCCATTAGATGAAGCCGACGCCCGACAGTACTTTTAAAACTTAAAATGGACAGATTATTCTTTTAGGTCGGTAACTATATAAGCACCTCTTGTCCTTCTTCCATCTTGGTTGCTCAAGCCCCATTTTTCCTCACTTGTTACACACCACTCACCAGCACCAGCAAAGACTAGTTTGATTTTCAGTCTGCAAGCAAAATCATCCAACAGAGGCGATTGTAAGGTTTCAGTGATTCAAATCTCTTTTTCCTTTTGACATTCACACTCATCATCTGCATAGCTTTCTTCTATTTTCTCTCTGTACATGTCTCATTGATTAGTTAGTCTCTAGCTCATCATTGTCTTCCCCCTCTCATTTTCTTCCACTCTATCTACATTTTCTCTCTATCTGATCAGTCTCTTCTCATTTGCATATCCTTTTCACAAAATCTGGTTCCTGTTGCTTTCTTCTACTTTCTCTTTTGTGTCTGATCAATCTCTGTCCTCACTAACACTTACAGGTATATATTCCTCTCCCTCTCTCTCTCTCTCTAGATTGGTCTTATGTCTGATCAGTATTCTCTAGCTCCTCTCTCTCTCTCTCTCTCTCTCTCTGTGAAAGAATAGAAGCTGATAAATGTTCTTTTGCATGCAGGGAAAGTTTGTTAGAGCTGTTTGCCGAAGAACCAATGGTATAAATTATTCTTCTGTTTTCGTTAGTGGCAGTAACGGTTTTTCTTTTACAGAGACATATATGCCCTTGTGAGGAGATAAGATCAGATGCTTTAATAAGAGTTTCTTTTACAGGAAAGCCCCTGTAGGTTTTTGAACAACCTCTAAGGCCCTCAATGTATGGTCATCATACAACTAGCGTTGATCTCCAAACATTGATTGATTGATCTAGGGACTATAGATGGTTATTTTGGTGGATGAGATTTTATCTATCTGATCAGTGCTGCCTATGAATTTTGTCAATCATGATCAAATAGTTTCCCATTTCCATCTGCATTGTCCCATTGGGCCCACTTTAGTGGAGAGGAATGATTAGCCGATGGGATGGGTTCCATCATCTGCATTGTCCCATTGGGCCCAGTTCGAGGGCATCTTCGTCCTTTTCAAAAAATAGTAAGGGACATTCTGGTCCAAGTCAGCCTTAAATCTCCATGATTGTGACCTTTCTACTTCTAATAAAATGCTAAATATAATTATAGATTAATCAAATACTTTAATATTTAAATAAGCTATAAAATAGAAAATAACTGCTCATATTTAATTAGGACTGACCAACAGACTATTTTTTTTTTTTTTTTTTAAACATTCGTTTGAGATTGTGCCTGTTTATTTTTAAGGGAGGGGTAGAAGAAAATAAAATTAAATAAAAAAGAGAGTGGAGGGAGTTGGAGGAAAATGCACATTTTCTATCATTTTGTTATTGTTTGAGGCTACCCTTATGTCACTTTTGTGCTTTTGAAAAGTACTTTTTTGTTATTTTGTGTAATTAAAAATATTATTTTTATCATTTTTTTTTTAAATTTTCCCTCCCACTCCCTCAAATTCCATTTTATTTTGATTTGATACTCAATAAATAGGCAGCCTATTGAATAAGTTAGTGCATTGATTTCTATCTTTTCTTTTTACTTGCGTTCTATCACTTAAGCTGTGCAATGGGAAAAAAACTTCCACGAGAATTTTACTTAAGTAAAAGTTGGTCTTACGGTCTCACCTAGAATAAACGCATATATGCTTACTAAAGTTAAAAATAAAACTTTTTTTTTTTTCCTTCTAAGGGTCGGATTCAAAGAGCGGGTCCCACCATGTAGTTTCATTTGTCTCACTCATGCAATGAAAGCGTGCAGGATCCTACATGAATGGCACAAGTGACATTAAAACCTGGTAACAAGCATAGTGGGGATATGCTCCTATAAGAGATATCTTTCACCTTACTATAAGAGCTGGAGTGTGGCCCCTTACATCTATGCCAACAATATAAATGTGAGGGCCCCACCCTATCTCTCATAATAAGATAAGAGTATCTTTCATAGGAGCATCTCCCAACATAGTATACCTAAAGCTCTAACCATTTCTATTATCTGTAACAGGAGAGGGCTGAGCCAAGTATACGTAATGACATCATCGGAGAATTTGTAAAAATCCATTACACAAGACGGTACGACATATTCTTTTATATACCTACCCCATGAGTGGGATGCGTGGAAGTCCACCATGGCCCCTCCTATTATTAATCCACACTTAAAATGAATGACATACCTTCTATATAAGTCCTCAAAATTTTAATTTAATAGAAGTTGGTCCTATAATGAAGTTGAGCACATAACTAACAGTGTGATTAATAAGTATAATTAATATAGCATAAGATCGTGCTAATCATTGCTCAATCTTACTGTGAAAACAACTCCTATTAAAATAGAATTTGAGGATGTCAATGGAGGAAATGACATGCATTTTAAATGTTCTTAATTACGAATTGGAAGGGCCCATCACAAAGTTTTTGCACTTTTCAGCCCCTCATGCTCATTCCATTACTTACACGCAACATCGATTTGGGTGATTTTTTTTTTATCCAAAAAATCTAAGCAGGAATGCAAACTTTTCATCATACAGTTGCTTCTGGATTGGCATGCACCCTAGTCGGTTCTACAAAAGGACCTAAACTTTTTTGTACTTCTTACAAGAACCATGAGAGGTAAAAAACTTTTTTCTACAAATATATGAATGGGTGCACCAGAAAACATTCTTTCAGAAACAACCCTTTTCAAGTGACGCCTCCTGGCAATTAAAGGAAGTACATGGAAAGATTCAATGAGGAGAGTATGAGATTTTAGGTAGATCAAATGGTAATAACACTTGCTTTTAACTCCTTAATATCTAAAGGCTATATGCCGCCGAAACTTATGATAAAGGGAAATATTCAAGTGCATCTATTCCTCACCATATTATGGGGCCGACGTTATGATCCATCTGGACCATACACACATGGGAACCCCTTACTTACAATGGATCAATTGAATTCTCACTAATATGAATGAATTGGAATGTGGGATTAAGGTCCAGATTTTTTCTTTAATATAAAGTCGTTAAATCCGTGGGCCACGGATGAAGAAGTTAGAGACTTAAGATTTACCCCAAACTTGACTTTTTCCTTCCCCCCAAATCTCATGATTAGTGGTGCTCTAGGTGAGCCCTATCAAGTTTGTCCCTCACCCTATAGTGAGGGATAGATGCACATGAATATTCCCCACCTATGATCAAATCCAAAGTGAACCCTATAGTAACAGTGTAAAATTGAATGCAATACTTCAATTTGAAGGGTGCCCAATTGTGGGTGAATATATTATATTGAATCAAGGTGGACCCCAAGTATGAACCCTCAGAACGGGCACTGAATATTATCTATTTTCCAAAACCTCTACCATTGATAAAACAAACTAACTAATATGTTTTTTTTTTTTTTTTCAGAGTTCGAATTGGATGCTTTACTCAGGTATGTTCATTGATTCCATATATATAAAAAAAAAAAAAAAAAAAAAAAAAAAACCTATTTTTTGAAAAATCATATGTACAATTTACCTAATGCCTATATAGATTGATTGAAAGCGTGGGTTTTATTAATATCTAATCATTCACATTTGTTTTTCAAGTTTGAAGCACTTTCATACCATATGAGGCTATGCACAACCATGTTCCCCCATCCAGATAAAGAAATTGTGATTGTGGCGTGCATATACAATGCAGCGTTGCAAATTGACCATCCTCTGACTTCCAGAGAACTAGCTTTTGGTGCAATTTCCCCCTTCGATTTAGAAGACATGGCAGCGATTGTTATCGCACATTTAATAGTAAATGGGATGCCACACTTGGATGGTCAGAAGATAATTCAACCTGATATGCTGCTGGTAAGTTCATTTTAATTTTTATTTCAAGTATATGCTTCTGAGGAAAGAACTCATGTAGCCCACCCTATATAGTTGTGACTCGTCTTTAATGATAATGATGATGATGATGATGATGATTTATGTAAATCACAGAAACGTTACTGCCGGAAGTTAAAACTTCCCGATGATCTCACGGCAAGAATTTATAGGGTCACTGAATGGGTAATGCGACGGAATCCTCCACTGGGGTAAGTTCCAATTTCAAAATTGAAAAAAAAAAAAATAAAAAAAATTCTTACACATTTCTTATTGTTATTCATTGTCTTGTGACTATCTATTTTTATTTAATGTGTTTTGCAGGGTTTCTCCACAAGTTATAGCATCAGGGGCTATAGTGTGGACGATTAAATATTACAAGCTTTCTCGTTTAAGTACCCAACAGATGATACAGGAGGTTTATAAGAAGACATTTGCGAATAAACCAGCAATCAGAGGCATGATCAGATTCTTACAATTAAATAAGGCCAATATTTTCACATGGTATGTTCTGTAATATATATATATATATATATATATTCTTTTAAGTCCATTTGGTACTATATGGACTTTTTTGGGAAACAATATATGTGGATTGAAGTAGTTTAATTTTTATATGCAGATGTAGAGACCAAGACAGACAGATGAAGAGGATACCTGTTTTGCAACTGTTTCTTTCTGTCTTCTTTGCATGTTATGTTGCTCTGTTTTGGAAACTCTCTCTCAGCTTGCTGGTTAGATAGAGTTGGCTGGTTTTTCTACTGTGGGCACTAAATGCTTACATAGCACAATTGCAGCAGACTCCACTCTTTTTTCATGGATCAAGAGTTTTCTGTTTGAAAGGATTTCTTTAGTTGGATTTTTATGCAGGATGCAAAGTATAAGTGTTTTTGTTAGTAGGATGACAATGTGTACAACAGTTTCCCTCGAACCCACGGCATTCATCTTAATTAGTAGGATTTCTTGCATCGTGGCGGACCCACTCTGGAACGAGTGATCATAGGATGAGTGTTTGCAGTGGATTTTGTGCTTCACTTGTGGTATCAGAATCTCTGTTTGCTTGAAGTGGAGGCTCTGCCAAGGGGAAAATTAATTACAAAATTTTCCACAGGGCTGTCACTGGTGGAGTAGTCTTGTGTGTGTGTGTGTGTGTGTGAGAGACTAGAGCTTTCTCAGCAGTCTGATTATTCTGCTGAGAAACCAACAGGACTGGATTGATGCTGATGAGCTGAGCTGGAAATGTGGAGAGAGTTGAGCAGCAGTTGATCATTGCGGATTAGGCCGGGCATGGCAATAGACTCATGCTGTCAGTTAGTTAGTTGTGCTGGCTTGCTGCAAGGTGGATTGGACCTGCTGGTCAGGGCCGGTTGTGGCATTGGGCTGGGAAGGTTGGTCAGTTGGCAGGCTGGAACGTTGCAAGCGGGAGTGGTCTTGTACGTGGGTTGTAGTGGTCTGGTCACGTTGCTGGCTGGAGTGGGATGGTTGGTTTTGTGGGACAGTGGACTGGGCTGGTATTGAATTCTAAGAATTCAAAGTGAAGGGAGTTTTATCAAAGGAGTATTAAAGAAATAAGTAGTGAAAATAGAACGGCATTGCTTAGAATTAGAAAATCCTAGGAACTCAATATTGACTTAACAAATGGATCATTGCGTCTAAAGAAAGAGGAAGATAATTTAGCTTGTTTTCATCATTGCACAATGGAAATTATCTTCTATTATTCCATTAGATACAATACTTAGGTTCCACCTAGTCTGATTTTTTTTTTTTTTTTCCATCAACTTGTTGCAGATAGAAGTTTGTAAGTGCAAATATCGTAACTCACAAGATTAAAAGATGCCTTTAAGGACTTAACCACAATGGCTATCAAGAGTTGGCTGCTGCTGACTTAGGACACCTGAAAGGGAAGAAGAAAGAAGTCAAAGGACCCTGGCTACCGGCAGCTCAGGGCTCTCCGATGCCTCAGTCAGTGTAGGTCTTTAGTTCAGGATGATGAGAAAAAAGATTAGAAGCCAGTGTATTCTATTTTACGTACCTCCTTCAGATGCTATCTCTCCCCCTATATATGAGTGCTTCTGGAGATTTTTTCATGGGCTTGATGATCTGGTAGCTGAGGTCATCAGCCCACAAAATAATAAATGGAGGTCCATCACAGCCCACATCGCATTAAATGCTAGTCTGATCAGCCCATGTTGCATTAAATGTCAGTCACATTGGACCTGATCCTGTCTGGACTTACTGGCGGCGAAGATCTCATCGGATCCCTTCTTGGGCCTCCCCCTGATGGGGCTGCAGCTGCTAAGTATTGCCGTGTCAGAGGGCTGGACGGCCAGGATGGTATCTGTCTTGTCACCGCGTGCCTGAAGGCGGGAGATATTTTAAGCGCGCGCCTCGGCTGGCAGTCTCCCTAGTTGCGTCTGAGATGCGCGCCGGGACCGAGTTTAGCGGAGGACGGCCCCAGCCGGACTGAGGCCACCAACTGCACCCCGGCTGGCGCTCAATGCCACGGCCGGAGTGCGCACAACTGGGAAGATTAGAGGATGGGTCAAAACGGTTCTGGGACGATTAGGAATCTTCCCACACAATAGCCCCTAGCTTGCGGCTCCTCTGGGATCTCGGGATCCCGAACTCAGTGGAGTCGGAAGCTATGAAGGCGCTGCAGCAGTCACAGGTCTTGTGCTGGTGACAGCTGGCATCCAAACCTTTCCAAACTTCCCTTCCCGCTCGAAACAATAAATGTAGCGTGTCAATCATGAAGAAGTGGGATAGGCAGCGACACGCGTCCCCATCGGATCGGCCGCGCCGCTGGACACGGGAAGCGCACAGCCGCCTGATGCGATGTTTCGAATTTCGAGGACAGCGCTTGGGGCGAAGCGACGCTTCTTCTGCTACAAAAGTCGCTGGCGTCTTCTCCTTCCCATCCTCTACATCCGAAGAACTGACTTAGAAGCTTTCTGCCGTCGAACAGACCGCTGTGACGTATATTTGAGGGTTTTCCGGTCGCGTTTTCCGAGCGTGAGCTTCTTTCTTCCTTTAGGTCTCCCTATAGTCCTTCTGTCTCTTTTTCTAACCACCCATGGGGATTTACAGTCACTGGGTAGAGAACGACGTCGCCATAGACGGCCTCATGATGGCGTATAAAATACCGGACGATGTGCTGATCAGACGAGCGGACCCTGCAGACCATGCACTCCGCTCGTACCCAGGGGGCTGGATGCCCTTTCCGTTGATCGCCATTGTAGAGGGCGGAGTTAGGTTCCCCCTAGACCCACTCCTGAGGGCCTGCCTCAGCACTTGGGCCCTTAGTCCATGTCAGCTGTCGCCTAACGGCTATAAAGTCATCATGGGCACAGCCGTGCTGAACAAAAGCCTAGGTATTGACCTCGGCGTCCATGACATCGAGGATGTCTATGACATATGTAAGTCCAAGGAGGATGGTTATTACCTCCGAGTCCGGCCCCGGTGCACAGCCTTCGTCACGGCACTCGAGGACTCTAGCAAATACGCCGGAGACGACCTCGTGTGCGTCTCAGGGAACTGGGAGTTCGGCGCCGAGGAGAATAGGGTGCACAGGGTACCGCGCCACCCCGAGGTCGTCCCAAGTAATCCCCTCTACTTGTTATCGTTAATCTCGTTTTCGTCTCTGCCTTAGTGCTTGCTGGATTGATGTCCTTTTGGTTCATTTTGCAGCTGCTCGCGAAAGGAGGCAACAGGCCAAACGGGACGGCTGGAGAAAGAACGAGGAGTGGTACCAGGCCATCAGGAGGTGCACCGAGTTCTCCAACAGATCGGCCTGGGCTCTGCTAGGCTACGAGCCAAGGTACAGGGGCTACAACAAAAGGTCCACGCTGCTCGATCCGCTACCTCAAGGAGAGGATCCGGGGACCAGTAACCCTTTTGTTGGCGGCCGTCCGGAGGCGGTCTTTGAAGAGGGGGGGCCTTCTGGAGCCGCTGCCGGTGCTGAAGCATCACCCGAACAGCAAGCCTCCCCCGAGCCGCAATCGAGCGGCACTCCTTTGGTGAGGAGAGCGCGGCGTCCCCGTATCGACTCAGGAGAAATGTCCCGGGTCCCGGCATTCGTGGATCTGGAGGCGTTAGCCCTAGGGGATGACGGCGAATCATCTCCGATGGCAGCCCGGGACTCTGCTGGACATTTCGCCCCCAGCCCCGGTGAGTCTCCTCGGGCTGTCGAGGTGGCAGTAACGACCCGCGAGCCAAGTCCGGAGGTCCAACGTCCTCCCGAGGGCACTCGTAACGAGAGCTCCTCAAGAAAGAGGCCGAGGGAGGAGGGAGGCAGCTCGGGAAAGGCGCCGCAGCCGGCCGAGTCAACACTCTGGGAACCGGGCTTCCTGCTCGAGCCTGGGAGGCCTATGACTGTGGATGACTGCATTCACAGGAGGCCAGACCCACTTGTGCTTGAGGCACTTGGCCATGCTTGCGCACTGCCGCGTGACATGGCTCGGCTGGAAAAGATGAGCGACCCCAAACTGGTGACGTCGCTGCTGCATTCCTGCTTTCAGGTAACTTAGCCTGTAATTTCAACTGTTTTGCGAATGCTCCACTCAGGCTGCTAACATGCTTTTTTCTCTTGTCAGACGTTGCAGAAGTCGATGGTGGTCATCGACAGGTTCAGCAAGCAGGGTCCCTTGGTGGCTGGCCTCACCGAGGAGAAGAGGGAGCTGGAGGAGGCGCTGGGATCCAGCGTTTCAAAAGTTAATCAGTTGGAGGCGTTCTAGGGTGACCTCCGGGCCAAACTTGGGGAGGTGGCGATGGAGATTGAAAATGAGAAAATGAAGAACGCCGACCTCGAGGCCCAAGTGGAGAGTTTGAGGAGCGACCTCCGCGCCGAAACGAAGCGGGCGGACGAGGCGGATGCCAAAGCCAAGGCTGAGAGTGAGGCGGCTTTCCAGGACGCGGCCACCCAAGCGACCGTTTACTACGGCGCGAAGGTATTCCGCGTTCGGGATAAGGCGTGGGCGAAGGCGTGGCGCGCCGCTTTGAGGGAGGTCGGGATTTCGGAGGACCACCCATCCTTTGTGGACCCCCCGATCTATCCCGGTCCATCGGCCCCGGACAACACGGTAATTATCGGCCCCCCCGGTCGGTGTCGACAGTGGCCCAGCCCCTCGAGAAACCTCCGCCGACGTCCCCTGTGATCCAGCTCCACAAGAACCATGAAGATCTGGTTGCTGCTATCTGTTTGCTAGTTCTCTCCTCTCTTTTTTTTTTTTTTTTTTTTAATATATCATCGTGTAATCTGCGCCCCAAAATGTAAACTTCCAGTAATCAATAAATCGAACTTTTTATCATTCTTTACTCCCGCTCTGTTTGCATGCTCGATCTCCTCATGGTGTTTGTACTTTTCTTTTTCCTTTTAAACAAGATCATAACGGGTAATTAAAGTGGCAATGATATCGTATGATGCCGACGCCTTCACGGTACTGAGGCGGCCACAATGGCCCCACGTTAAGGTAGTGCGTGCATCACGGCCCGCAGACTTCATACCAGGGGGATGCGTGGACCGGCCCCACGGCAATCGTAGTGGCCCGTAGGCTTCATGCCGGGGTGGTGCGTGGACCAGCCCCACGGCAATCGTAGTGGCCCGTAGGCTTAATGCCGGGGTGGTGCGTGGACCAGCCCCACGGCAATCGTAGTGGCCCGTAGGCTTCATGCCGGGGTGGTGCGTGGACCAGCCCCACGGCAATCGTAGTGGGTTCTTGTTTCCGGGTTGACAGTGGGGACAAGAATAGAGACTGAACTGCCTTCATTAAAATCTCGAAACATCTTGAATACAAGGTTAAAAATAAAACTTCTTGAGATGCGATACATTCCATGGCCGAGGTAGCTGTCGGCCATCCATGTCTTCGAGTTTATAAGCGGATCGCCCCAGCAGTGGCGACTACCTTGAATGGTCCGTGCCAATTCGGAGCCAACTTGCCCTGGCCTGGGTCTCGATCTCCTGGAAGTGTTTTCTTAAGGACCAAATCCCCGACCGAGAACCTTCTTTCTCTGACCCTTTGGTTGTATCCTCTGGCCAGTTGCTGTTGATAATTCGCCAATCTGATAATCGCCGATTCTCTGCGCTCGTCGGCGAGGTCCAGCTCCCGAGCAATATTCATTTCATTCTGGCCTTGGTCGAAGAGTTCTGACCTCAAGGTTGGGAGGCCGACCTCAAGAGGGATGACAGCCTCCATTCCGTAAGCTAGGGAAAACGGGGTCGATGATGTGGAACGCCTCGGAGTCGTTCTGTAGGCCCATAAAACACTTGGAAGCTCTTCTACCCATCTCCCTTTCGCCTGATCTAGTCGCTTCTTCAGCCCGTCCAGCACCACTTTGTTGGAAATCTCTGCTTGGCCATTGCTCTGCGGATATGCCGGGGTGGAATAGTGGTTTCTGATGCCGAGTTCCTTGGAGAAGTTTTTTGAAGGCAGCGGAGTCGAACTGGGTGCCGTTATCCGATACCAAGACTCGTGGGATGCCGAACCTGGTGATGATGTTCCTCCAAACAAAATTCTTCGTGTCACGCTCGGTGATGGAAGACAACGATTCTGCTTCTATCCATTTAGTAAAATAATCGGTGGCCACTATCAACCATCTCTTATTTCCTGGAGTTCGGTGGAGTGGTCCCACGATGTCCAGCCCCCATTGGGCAAAGGGCCATGGACTAGAGAGCGGACTCAGATCCTGCGCTGGTTGATGGAGAGAGTGGGAGAACTTCTGGCACTTCTCACACTTCTTAACATATAATCGCGCGTCCTTCTGCATATACGGCCACCAGTACCCCTGGCTGATTGCTCGGTAAGCTAATGACCTCCCTCCTATATGGCTCCCGCAAATCCCCTCATGTATTTCGTAAAGAAAGTCTTCCACTTTGCTTGGATGGATGCATTGAAGGTATGGGCCAGTGAATGACTTTCTGTAGAGCTTGCCCTCGGGGGACAACCAAAACCGTGTAGTTTTCAATCTGAGCCGGTGAGCCTCAATCTTGTCCTCCGGGAGTTTGTCGTCCTTAAGATAGGATATAATTGGATCCATCCAGCTTGGGCCGGAGTCAAGATGGAGGACTTCCCGGGGTGGCTGAAGCTCTATACTGGGTCTTGCCAGCGATCCCACTTCGATGGTTCTTTTCTTCCCTGCTTCAACGGCGGAGGCTAGACTGGCTAGGGCATCGGCATGAGAGTTTGACCCCCTGCTGATCTGTTTGACCTCGGCTGTCTGGAATTCTGAGAGAGACTTCTTTGCGAGGGCGAGGTAGGCAGACATCCTGTCGTCTCGGGCCTGATAATCCCCTGTCAACTGGTTAATCACTAGCTGGGAATCACTGAAGACGAGCAGCTGCCGAGCTCCGAGGATTTTAGCACTACTCAGTCCAGCTAGCAAGGCTTCATATTCCGCTTCATTATTTGAGGCTTTGAAATCCAGAGTAAGAGCTTGCTTAATAACCAGACCATCCGGAGTCTGAATGACGGCCCCAGCACCTGCTCGCTTGGCTGTTGACTATCCATCAACGAAGACCTTCCATACGGGAGCCGGAGATCGGCTTTGAGGTAGTCCGTCATCCCCCGGGAGGGGTACCTCAAGTTCGTCCGCGGGCCCGGGGCCGAGCTGAGTTGGCGCCGAGGTCGGAGGTATAAACTCCACAATAAAGTCCGCCAGGACCTGAGCTTTGATGGCTGTTCTGGGTTGGTATCGAATATCATATTGCCCGAGCTCTATCGCCCACCGCGAAAGCCTTCCTGAAAAATCTGCTTTTCGAAAAACAGACTTGAGCGGATGTTTTGTAATCACCACTACAGTGTGAGTTTGAAAATAATGGGAGAGCTTGCGGGAGGCGCTAACTAGTGCCAACGCAAGCTTCTCCAACAGGGTATATCTGGTCTCGGGATCGAGGAGCGATTTGCTCGTGTAATAAACCGGTTTCTGTTGATTTTCTTCCTCTCTGATCAGGACCGAGCTCACGGCTCGATCCGAGACCGCTAGATATAAATACAACGTTTCCCCTGGTTTTGGGGTCGAAAGTAGAGGAGGTGACGAAAGGTAGGCCTTGAGTGCTTGTAAAGCCTGGTCACACTCTGGAGTTCATTGAAACTTACAGTTTTTTCTCAACAATTTAAAGAAGGGACGGCACTTATCTGAGGATCGACTGATGAATCGATTTAGTGCGGCAGCCATGCCAGTAAGCTTCTGGACCTCTTTTGCAGTAGCCGGGCTCTGCACTCCGAGGATGGCAGAAATCTGGTTTGGATCTGCTTCAATCCCTCTCCTGGTGACCAAGCTCCCCAGGAATTTGCCTGAACCGACGCCGAAGGCGCACTTGGAGGCGTTCAGCTTCAGCTTGTACTCTTTCAGAATGGCAAACACCTCGGCCAAATCGGCTAGATGGTTCACGGCTTGTTTGGACTTGACGACCATATTGTTGATGTACACTTCAACAGTGCTGCCAAGGTGCGCCCTGAACATCTTGGTAACCAGGCGCTGGTAAGTGGCGCCTGCGTTCTTTAAGCCGAAAGGCATTACCTTATAACAGTAGATGCCCCTGGGCGTTATGAACGCAGTCTTTTCTTCATCCGGAGCGTACAGAGGTATCTGATGGTAGCCTCGATATGCGTCGAGGAAGCTCATCCGGTCGTGGCCGGCGGTGGCGTCGATCATCTGGTCGATCTTTGGGAGCGGGAAGCTGTCCTTGGGGCAGGCTTTGTTGAGATCTGTGAAGTCGACGCATACCCTCCACTTGCCAGTCTTCTTTTTGACCACCACCGTGTTGGCGAGCCAGACCGGGTACTGCACCTCCCTGATCACCCCTGCTTCAAGCAGTTTACCAACCTCCTCAACCACAGCTTCTGTCTGTGGCAGCCCGGTTCTACAAGCGTTTTGCATTACCGGCTTGTGCTCGGGATCCACATTCAGCTTGTGGCACGCGATCTCGGGGTGAATACCGGGCATCTCCTCTGGGGTCCAGGCGAAGGCTCCTATATTCTTGAACAGGAATTCGGTCAGTTCGGATCGCTCAGGCTCGGTAAGCTGACCGCCGAGGAGGAAAAACCTCTCCGGATCATGTGGGCTGATCCTAACCTCGGTCAGTTCTTCCACACTCTTCTGCTCGGGATGCTGACCGACTCTGTCCAACTCTTTCTCCAATTCGGCCACATTGACCTGCTTGGGCTCGCGACTTCCGGGTACTACGGCCATCAAGCACTGTTGGGCCATTTGCTGATTTCCCCGAACCGTCACTATTTTCACTCTGCCGTGATCTTCGAATGGAAATTTCAAACTTCTGATGGAGGGTAGAGGGTACCGTCTTCCATGCTGTGGAGCCAAGTTCTACCCATGATGGCATTATAAGGAGATGGCGCGTCGACTACCAGGAAGTCTACCATCAGGGAAGCTCCTTCAACTTGAACTTTAAGGGTCAACTTCCCTTTCGGGTATACAGGTTGGGCACTGAAGCCTATCAATGGAGTGCGGGCCTCTTGCAGATCTGCTTCCGAGAGGCCCATCTTCCTGAAGCAATCGAAATAAAGGACCTCGGATGAACTGCCGGGGTCAACAAGGATCTTCTGGACCCTACAATTCTTCAGTTTCAAAGTGACGACAAGCGGATCATTATGCGGGAGTTGTACGCCTTCCAGGTCGTCATCAGAGAACCAAATCCTGGGCTGCTCCTTGCGAGGCCTTTTCGCAACCGGCTCTAACTCGGCCGCCATTACCTGTTTTCCATGGGACGCCCGTCTCGCCTCGGCACGCGCCTGGTTACTCCCTTTGGGTGGGGGAGCGAGGTGTATGACGCTAATGAGCTTCTCGGATCCATCACTGTCCTGACTTTTTTCATTTTGGTGCCGAGCTCGGAACTCATCCCTGTCGTTCGCCTTGACATATTCTTTGAGATGTCCATCTTGGACAAGTTTCTCTAAGTGAGACCTGAGGATTCTGCACTCCTCGGTATTGTGGCCATTCTGTCTATGGTAAGCACAGAATCTACTCTGGTCGCGGTTGGCCGAATCGCTCCTCATGGGCGGCGGCCAGCTGAAATACGGCCTGGATTTGATTTTAGTCATGATCTTGTGAATAGGCTCCTTAAATATGGTATCAACAGCTTTGTAGGGATCGGAAGACAGTCTGAGCTTTTTGTTGTTGTTTCTGTAGGCAGGTGTGGAGGCCCTCGCCGAGCTAGTCGAGGCCTTATGGCGGCTTGGTTCCTCCCTCCTGGATGACCGATCCTCCTTCGTTGAAGACTTCCCGTTTCGATCTCTTCGGCTGACGTGAAAGCTTTCCCTGGCTCTGAGCTGGTCATCTTCTTGAGCTATGAAACGGTTCACCCTGGCCATCAGCGCCGAGATAGAGGCCACAGGATTGCCAGCCAGGTCCTTCCGAAGATCATTATCTGGCAGCAAGGCGTTCTGGAACGCAAAGATTGCCACTTCATCTTTGGAGCCATCGATCTGGCTGTAGACCGTCCAGAATCGCTTGGCGAACTGGGTGACATTCTCGTGCTGCTTCATCCTTAGGGCCATTATATCGGCGTCCGTCTTAGGGATAGCTCTGTAGGCCTGGAACTTCTTTATGAAGGAATGCTGGAGTTGCTGCCAGGTTGAGATGGAATTTTCTGGGAGACCGCAGAACCATTTCAAGGGGAGCTCGCCCAAACTAGACGAGAAAACCTTACAATTCAAATGGCCTTCGTCTCCCCAGACAGACATCCTCTGCGAGAAATGTCGCAGATGCGCAGCTGGATCCGAAGCCCCTTCGTAGGTGGCGAACCTTGGGACAGTGAACTTCCTCGGTAGGGGGTGATCCCTAATGTCACTAGTGAAAGGTGATGTACCGAGGTCGGCGAACGCGCCAGCGTCCTGATGACTTCGGGTGAGGCCGGCCACTTCCAGGTTCCGCCTAACTGCTTGCTGAACCTGCTCCTCAAGCCATCCCTGAGCATCATTACGGACCTCGGGGATATCTTCTGACCGTTTCCTTGAAAGGCTGCGGATACTGCTGGAGGCTTCGTCATCAGCTCGACTACGTCTTCTTTCGTTCAGGTGAAGCCTAGGGTCCCTCTGAGAAGGGGTGGTCTGCTGACGGCGAGAAGAACCTCCTCCGCTGGATCGCTGCAGATGCTGTCTGGCGGCGTCAGCTGCCTCAGCTGTCTCCCTGAGCTGTCGTTGGAGGCGTTTGATAAGAGCATCCTTCTCCCGGATAGTAGCATTCTGCGCCTGTATCTCCTCGTAAGTGGGATCGAATTCCTCATCAGAGCTGCGAACCTCACTATTTCTCCGACGATCCAACAAGACCGGGGACTTACGTCGAGTCTGGTGAATGGTGAGGTCTCTCCTCCTAGGAGGTTGGAGAGGGGTCACCACCGTCTCCGGGTATGACTCTGGACGGGGCTGATAACCCCGCAGATAGACAGGAGTGGACCTCAAAGACTCACGGAAAGGGTTCGCTATAGTCCCTGCAGGGCCTGTCTCGAGCGCTTTGCCACCTTTTGCAGCTCTCTCAGCCATAGTGTGCAGGAAGATTGACAACTTCTCTTCCCACAGACGGCGCCAATTGTAAGTGCAAATATCGTAACTCACAAGATTAAAAGATGCCTTTAAGGACTTAACCACAATGGCTATCGAGAGTTGGCTGCTGCTGACTTAGGACACCTGAAAGGGAAGAAGAAAGAAGTCAAAGGACCCTGGCTACCGGCAGCTCAGGGCTCTCCGATGCCTCAGTCAGTGTAGGTCTTTAGTTCAGGATGATGAGAAAAAAGATTAGAAGCCAGTGTATTCTATTTTACGTACCTCCTTCAGATGCTATCTCTCCCCCTATATATGAGTGCTTCTGGAGATTTTTTCATGGGCTTGATGATCTGGTAGCTGAGGTCATCAGACCACAAAATAATAAATGGAGGTCCATCACAGCCCACATCGCATTAAATGCTAGTCTGATCAGCCCATGTTGCATTAAATGTCAGTCACATTGGGCCTGATCCTGTCTGGACTTACTGGCGGCGAAGATCTCATCGGATCCCTTCTTGGGCCTCCCCCTGATGGGGCTGCAGCTGCTAAGTATTGCCGTGTCAGAGGGCTGGACGGCTAGGATGGTATCTGTCTTGTCACCGCGTGCCTGAAGGCGGGAGATATTTTAAGCGCGCGCCTCGGCTGGCAGTCTCCCTAGTTGCGTCTGAGATGCGCGCCGGGACCGGGTTTAGCGGAGGACGGCCCCAGCCGGACTGAGGCCACCAACTGCACCCCGGCTGGCGCTCAATGCCACGGCCGGAGTGCGCACAACTGGGAAGATTAGAGGATGGGTCAAAACGGTTCTGGGACGATTAGGAATCTTCCCACACAAAGTTCATTTGCACTTTTATCTCAATGATATAAACACCTTCTCAGTGAATGAACTGTGAGATTCACTAATTACCCATGATGATTAAGGAGAGTACTAAATGGTAGTAGTAGAAACTTACTTACCAGAGCAGAAACATGCATGTCCATTCCATTTTTCTCTACGGCCTTAATTTATTTGTGCAACCACATCTTTTCCTGCCTGATTTCATTGAAACGTGAGAAACAAAGCTTGAACTTATAAATTAGATTGAAGGATAAGTATCAGAATTTGAAGTGGTCCTGTGTAATGAAATCTATGTAAGTCATTAGAAGAAGCAAATAAGAATCTAAAGCACTTCAAGGGATCATTCCTGATTATTTGGCTCGCTAATCTTTTAAGACCCTGTCGAACTGTCTCTGCTTAATTACTTGACTCGATATTCAACTGAGTCAAGTCGGCCAAGTTTTCAGTTGACTCGTAGAAGAAGAACAGCCATACTATCTAAGAGGTTTGAGAGGTCTAAATTGATTGGAACATGTTTTCATTTCACAAAGATAACATGGTCTGCTTATCCAAAAGATTGACTTGGGCTGAGTTGGGCCAATTGCATTCCTC